>VZRX01021610.1:0-20477 GCA_013398075.1 Notiomystis cincta | reverse complement strand
GGGTGCCACAGTGTGAAAAAGACATTAAACTATTGGAAAGCACNGGAAAGCACCCAAAGAAGGGCCACAAGGATGGTGAAGGGTCTGCAGGGGAAGTGTGTGAGGAGTGGCTGAGGTCACCTGGACTGTCCAGCCTGGAGGAGACTGAGGAGAGACCTCACTGATTTCTGCTCTCTCATGACCAGTGACAGGGCTCAAGGAAATGGCATGAAGCTGAGCCAGGGAATGTTTAGAAAAAGGTTCTTTACTCAGAGGGTGGGTGGGTACTGGAACAGGTTCCCCAGGGAAGTGGACAAAGCACCAAGCCTGACAGAGTTTGAGAAGTGTTTGGACAATGCTCTCAGGCACAGGGTGTGACTCTCCAGGTGTCCTGTGAAGGGCCAGGAGCTGGAGCTGATGATCCTGATGAGTCCCTTCCAACTCAGTGAATTCTGTGGTTCTCTGAATAGCTGTCCCATGGTCAGTAACTCAGGATAAGCCACCTGCCACTCTGGATGGATACACTGAGGGTCACCCTCAGCAATGAGGTGTTTCTGTCTTACAAGACTGTGGGGGCCCTGCTGGTGGTGGTGTTTCTGGTGGGTTTTGCTGCTGGTAGAGCCCATGGCTGATCCTGCTGTGGGGAGGTGTGAAGGGAGAAGGAGTGTCCAAAAGACTGCTTTGGTACTGGCCTGGTTTTGGAATGTACTCTCCCCTCCACTTCTGCACTCCCACCCAGCTCCCATGGAAAAGCATCAGAAGAATGGGATTCCATAATCCTGGGAGATCTTATCCTTTCAGTGGCTAACTTGAAATTTTATGTAACATGAGGCAAATGCCCATCTTCACAAGGCACCAAGAGGCCCCCTGTGCCCAGCTCTGCTGGGGTATGCACGGGCTGGATGGAGCACGGGCTGAGCTCTGTCCTCCTCCCCCAGATGTGCCTCCTTTCCCTGCAGCTGCAGCCAGCAGCAGAGCTGCCATGGGAATGCTCCTGCCCAGGGCTGTGTGCTCTGCTCCTGCAGGACCAGGTGCCTGCAGCTTCCAGAGCTGTCAGTCATGCACCCTTCATAAGCACTAAAATTCAAATCAGCTGATATCAAGAGGAATTACATGCCAGCATCGCTTGTCTGATCAAGAGCTTCACCTTGTGCTCTTGAGGGATGTGTCTTGTAATTTACTTCAGGCTGAGGGATAACTGATTTTTTTTTCTTTCCTATCTTCTTTAGTGCAAGCTGGCAGCCAGCCCTGGAGCCCTGTGCCCCCCACTGCCTCTCCCCTGCCTGTTCCCTTTGCTGGCAGCCTGCAGATTTCTGCTGGGCTTTGATCAAGTTTTGCAGCTGGGACCTTGCTTTCTTCACTTTCTTTTATTCCATGTGCTGCCAGTTCTGGTTTCCCCAGCACCATCCTGTATCCCTGGGCTGCCCCTGCTTTGCCCCTGGCTGCCTCTGGTCCCTGAGCTGATGCATCCAAGGAGCCTGGGGTCTGCCTGGGGGAAGAGTGATGGCATTCACTGCTGTACCCCAGGACTGGCCTCTGCCTTTATCCAGGGCTGGAGATGAATTTTAGAGAAGAAGCAAAGCATGATGCAGTTGGCCATCTCTGGTGCTCTGTGGGCAAGACACGTCACTGAGATTTTTTTCTTTTTTTCTGGAGCTGAGAATGGGAACTTGAGACTTTTTGTGTCATATATTTGGCTAAAATTTACCTGGGCCCAGCACAGAGGAACATTGGGGTCTGTGATAGAATCCTGCCCCCTGATATCAGACAAAACTGTTTTCTCTTGCTCTGGTGACACTGTAACCTGCCCAATTCCCTCCTGTCACCTCTGCCCCCTGCCTGGTGCAAGCATAGACAAATTCCCCCAGGTGAACTGGGCAGGGCTGCTGGGCCACTTTGCAGAGTGCCCCTCTCCTGACCTTTTCCCCAGCTCACCAGGACAGGCCAGATTTGCTGAGAAGCCAGTGGAGTTTACTTAAGCCCACCATGAAGTGGAGTGTGGGGAAAGTCTTCCCCTAGAGCTGGGGTAGTGCAGGGCAGCCTTGGGAAACCACCTTTGGCAGATTCCCAATGGGACATCAGCAGTCAGCAGCCTGGGGGAAAAATCAACCCTTTGGTGGTTTTTACTTGAGTCTAGGGAAGACAGCAAGAGTGGGAGTGCTGAACAATGATTCCACGAGGAGATGCCAATGGTTAAAGCCCAGTCCATGCAGGCAGAAAGCTGCTCAGGGAACAGGTGAGTGCTGGGAGCAGAGATGCTCAGGGTGGGTGAGAGGCTGAAGTGGTGTCTCCAACCTGATTGTGTGGTACCCTCATCCCTCTCCTCTCTGAGCACCTGCAAGGAAGAGAAAGGCAAAGGGGCTTTCACACCATGGCTCACATCTTCCTTGTTCTTGTGTTGGGCTCAAGCTGAGGGAGAAGGGAATTTGGAATAAAGGTGTTGTGTTAATTGCCTGCTGGGAGAAAGGCTCTTGCCTAGGATCAAACATGGTGAGGTCTGTAACAGTATTTCACCTTCCTCTAGCACATTCCAGATGAAGATTACAACACCAACCACATCAACACAATCCTACTCAGACATCACATCTTGGACAGGCAGCTGGGAGCACAAGGTGATTTCTTCCCAGTGGCAGAGTCCCTCAGAGAAGTGTTCCAGGTGTGCAGGATCCAATCATCAGCCCAATTATCTGGCATCTTCTGGCCCAGCAGTGATGAGGACAGGTCCCCCCAGCCCTGATGCACAGACAGGGCAGTGGAGGGAAGCTGGGGAGGGCAGCTGGAAGATGCTTTGCATGCAGAACCTGAGCCAGGTGCCCCATACCAAACGTCCTGGCTCCAGGCATTTTTTCTCTTTGATTTGTCATGAAAAGAACCCAGTTTCAACGCCGAGCCTTGGGCAATCCCTTGCTGGATTAGAATATTACAAGCATAGCTGCAAATCTACCAAGAAGTTTTTCAAGTCCCTGCTTTCCCTCTGGAATGAGCACAGCAAAAGCCACCTCTAGGTGAGATGCTTCATCCCCTTTTTGAATTTTTTTCATCTAATACCCTTGTCAAATACTTGCAGGCAGCTGCAGCTCAAATCATCCTCTGCTTTTCTTGTGATTGCTTTGCCTGATATCATGGGGAGTTTTTGTATGAAGTGAGTGTATGATAGATGGTTAGATTTATGCTTTATGTTGTGATCTAGGGGTATAAATGTATTTAAGTGACTTATTCAGTTTAAAAGCCAGCACTGTTTGCTGCTCTCTCATCAGCATTACAGGCAGAGAGAGATAAAATAGCGGTGGTAATTGTGGCGATGGAGTGTCACTGGCAAATAATATGAGCACAAACCCCATTTTTAGAGACAGATGGAGTACAACTCCTCTGTAATTTCTCTAGAATTATTTTTAGAGTGGGACAGACTGAAAGCCCCTTGAGGAGAAGGGCATCATGGAAGGTGGGAAGGGCTGGGGGCTGTAAAAAAACATCAGGACTTTGACAAGTTTATTGCTTATTTAAAGAAAAAAAAAAAGGGGGGAGAAGAGAGAGAGAGAGAAAACCCCAAAAAGTAAAAGAGCTGGCTATCCTAGAAACATGAGCCATTTTCCAGGGAAACTGCTCCAGAACTAGAGCAGAGTATAGAGGGTGCAGTGGTGATTAATGGAGCCGTCTGGATCACGGGATTGTAACCACAGCTCAGGGCTGGGCATCAATCACTGTGGTGCATTTATGGCCCTTTTCTGCCATCCCCCTCCTTTAAACCTAATTTACTGTGCAGATCAGTTGCCAAAGCCCCTTTGTCCCCACCTTCCCAGGCTTTCCTGCTTTGCTTGCAGAGTTTAGGGGAGAAGCTGCCTCTCCCCTGCAAGGACTTGCTTCCAGGCTGGAGAGTCTGCCAGAGGGGGCTGGGCTGTCTGTCTTAGGACTGCCTTTAGCAGCTCTGCTGCTCCTTCCCTTGTAGCTGGTGCTTCCTCTCGGGCCAAGTGAGCTCTGCTAACTGGGAATGCTGGGGAAGGGTCTCCTTTGCTGCCATGGGTGAAGCTGCCCTGCTCCCATGGGAAGATCTCTGGGGTGGGTGGGTGCATGTTGGTCATGTCTCGCTCCACAGAAGCACTAATAACTCAACCCATGGGTTTGTGCTGACCCAGGGCCAAACCTTGCTGCACTGAAGGTTTTGAATTATTTCTTGGTGAGGGTAGGATGTTGTTCTCCAAGCCTGTTTCCTTGGATGGTGAGCACCCTGTGGGAGAAGCTTTTAGGTGGGTTTGGTGGGGAGCATTTCCAGGTGCTGAGAGGTGGAGGGAATGCATAGAGCCAGGCTGTGCAGAAGCAACAGTCCCCCTCTCCAAACAGTGTCATGTGGGGAAATTAAGATAAGGAATGAGAAGGAAAGGAGCAGTGAGTCTTTCTGGCACAGAGACTGAGCATGAGGGAGCAAACATGTTTGCACTGTGATATTGTGGTAGCTTTTGACAACTGGATGACATTTTGGCTTGCTTGGTGAGAAGGGGATAGAGAGACACTAATGAGGAACTGGAATAATTTGGGATGCAAAGCTAGGGACTCCTGGGAGACACAAGAGGAACATATGCATAATCTTAACATCTTTCTTTGTCCCAGATCCCCGAGTCTCCTTTCTGGGAACTTCACAAACTCTTCCTCTGAATGCTGCTGTGACAACACCCTCCTCTCCCCTTCCCTCCCCTCCTCATGCTTCTGTAGTGCAGCAGCTTTGGGTTTTTTTGCAAGGGGCTCTGCTCCTCTGCTTGCTTGCTGCTTGTCCAGGGCTGTTGGAGAGGAGGCAGGATGGTGCCTGTGACACAGCCCAGTGCCTGTTGTGTGTTCAGCTGTGTGTGTGAGCTGTGTGGGGCCAGGGTCAGCTCTGCCTTGGTCTGCTGTGATCTGCTGGGGTGCTCTTGGCTGCTCCTGCCCCTTTCTGGAGCCACTCGTGGTGGTGCTGGAAGGGTTCTGCCTCTGATGGATGCCCTGGTCACCATTACACCAGGTCCTGAGCAGCTCAGCTGGAACCACCAGGGCTGACCTTTGCTTGCTGGAGGCTGTTGCCATAGCTGGGCACCTGGTGCAGTGTGATGGCTCCTGATTTATCCCTGAGCTCAGGTAAAGCTTTACTTGGTAGAGCCCCCCTTAGGCAGGGAGAGCTGTGCCTGTACCTGTGCAATAGCTGAATTTGCTGGCAGTGTTGGCAGCAGGATGTTCTGGGGACAGGTGGTGGCAGGTGGAGCACTGGAATGCCTCACAAGTCTTGGGCTGATGCCTGCAAGCAGAGCCTGCAGCCCTGCTCAGGTACTGCCAGATCCTCCCATCACTGCTTAGCCCACAGTGCTTTTTTGGGACTTTTAGTAAAGGCTTGGTGCAGGATGCCACTGCCTGACAAATTGGAAAAGAATGTTTCCAGTACAAAACTGAGTTCCTCATTTATAGTGCAATGTGAGAGTGTGCTGATTGTATTCCACATGGGAAAATGAAGCAGGGATCTTTGCTGGGGGAGAAGGGGAAGGGGGAATGAGGTGCACAGCAGGTTTTGTGCTGTGTGGAGCACTGGAGCATCTTTCTTTTGTGCTGCAAAGTCTTACCCCATGGGAGAGGTCCTGGCCAAATGTTCAGCTGAGAGCAGCCTGACTTGCAAGGACCTCCCAGTCTCAAGGATTTAAAATGATGCTCAGGAGAGCATGTGCTGTGGGAAGTGAACATAGGATCTTGGGCAGTGACATGGAGCCTCCAGGACAGATTTTCCCTCAGCACAAGCAAGTCTGAAGTGCCCAGTTTGCTTTCAGAGTTGGGTGAGAAGAGGATAATCACCCTTCTCTGTGAGGGTGAATATCTCCAGATGCTGGTGAGGGCTCTGGCTTACAGGATTTCTGTGGCCAGGACACACCTCCATCCCACATGGCCTTTGTTGAGTTGTCCTTGCTCCTCTGTGCCAGGAGGCCCCTCTGGTCCTGTAAAGGAGCTGTGTGGGTGATGGGACTTTGAGTATTGGAGCATCCTCCTGGATCTGCTCTGGCATTTTGGGGCAAATTCACTGCTTTGGAGGCCTCTGCAGGTAGGAATGAGTTTGCTTTTGTGCACCACTTGTCTTTATTACTGCTACACAAATGCTGTGGTCCTCTCCTGGAGTGTCCTCTCCCATCCTTCAGTGAAAGTGGCACTACATGTAGTCAGATATTATGGTATGGGAAATAACAGAGGAGTTGATTCTTGAGGTGAACAGCAGCACTTTTTAATCATTAGTGAAAGGACATTAGTGAGTCCTAAACTCTCTCACATGAGAGCTGCTGTGCCAGGGCAGGCGCTTCCCTGGTTCTGGAGTGCATATTTCCCTGATTCTTGCCTGGGATCAAGGGGACTTCAAGGCACCCAGGACCCCATTACTCTTGGGTGAGAAATGACTGCACATGTTGCTGCTGACAGGATTTCTCCTCCCTGACTGCTCAGGCAGGGGCACAACACACGTTTACTCTGAATGTCACTTTCCTTAATTTAACCAAAAATGTGTTAAGAACGCAAGGCAAACAGCACAGCTTTGCCAACATGCTGCTCCTCAGCACTGCTGTGTGTTTAGGGTGGAAAGCTCTGACTTACAGACCTGAAGATATATTTTCCCATTTTCTTCTTAAATTTTATTTTATTTTGTTGCATTTTTGCAATTATCCCCTCTGGGGCTATTATTTTTCTTTAATATCTAAATCATTTTTAAAGGCAAAGTCATCACTGTTTTGGAACTATGAGTAAGCTTTATTTTTATTATTTTTTTTAATACAGCAGTCATAAGCAATTTTAAAGCAGTGCTTTACTGTATAAAATGATCTTTCCTTATGGTTTGATGTTCATGCTGCAATCTGATTTATCGAGGAGGACTGCAGCAAATGACATAAATACTTAGAGGATAATTGTGTTGGTGATGGACCTATGCACAGCCCATATTTAAAAGACAGGATGCCTCACATTGTCTGCTGCCAAGACTCCCTGGAGTATACAGGGCACAGGGGTAACTGCATCAGCCTGCAGGGGCTGTGATCTTCCAGCCTGGATTGGGGTGCTTGACACGAGGTCAGCCTGGCACCAGTTTTGGAGCAGATGGCAAAAGTATTTGGATCCTGTGCACTGAGACAGATCCTAATGGGCTGTGTGGGTGGCTGGGAGGGTGGCTCAGTCCCAGATGTGGAGGGTTCAGTGCAAGAGAGGGGAAGGGCAGAGCAGTGGGAGCAGGGAGGAGCAGCAATAGAATGTCTGGCCTGTGGCAGGAGCCAGGGCATGTACAGGGGACCCTGGGCTTGGTCCCCCACCTCCTCCCCTACAGCCTCCTGCTGCCTCCTGTGCAGCCACCACCCCAACAAATCCAACAAATGCTGTGGTGGGCTGAGCTGCTGCATTGTCATTAACATCTGATGGGTGGGGAGATAAATGTGGCTGGCAGCAGTTATCATCTGTGCTAAAAGTAAACACAGATTTTTAGCCAATAATGTAATTGTTGTACTTTTGTGCAGTGTAAATTGTTGCTGAAGCCCTGCTGTCAGTGGCTGTGTGTACCCCTCCTGTCTCACTGTAAGGGTGGGAGGCTGGATTTATTTCTTCCCTTTGGAGCAGGACTCACACCCTTGTTTTCTGGTTCTTTTATCCTTAATGTACATCAACATATATTGGTGGAAGCTACAGGTTTGAGGGGAAGAGAGAAAATGAGATGGTGTGAGGTGGGGGAGGAGGAGGCAGGGAGTAGGAGAGCAGGGAAAGAGATGTGATGAAGAGGTATTTAAGCAGGTAGGAAGCTGGCTTTGTGCCTTTGTAGTGTGACTGGAGAGATGGTGAGAGACAGTGCTGCTGTAAGGGGCTGAATTTCACTGGCCCTTGCAAGGCAGGGTTGTCTCAGCCCTATGGCTGGGGCCTGGCTGTGCACCAGCTCTTGAAGGTTTCCTTGTGTCAGGTGGCCCTGGCCAGGGGTGGGCTTGGTGCTCCATCCCTACTGCAGTTGTTTTTGTGAGGTTTCTGGAAGCCTTTCTCAAGCTGAATATTATTTTATTGCTCTTTTTTCCCCCTTCTGGTGTATGAAATGCAGCCTGGTGTTGGATGTGATGGTGATGTGCTTGTTTGAAGTTTGCATCAAACCTCTTTGGTCTGGAAATCAAAAGTACAGGTTCCTCTCTGGCCTGCTCTCCCCTTCCAAGCTCAGCAGCTCGGAGTGGGGCAACCTGCACTGAATAAATTAGAAAAGTTTGAGTGGTTGCACTCAGCTTAGCACCTCCAGTCTCAGATTCCTGCTGCTCCAGCATCCCTGGAGAGCCCCAGTGCAGGGAAGGAGCTGACCTCTTCCAAGAACTGCAATCCTGCAGCTTTGCTGGCTTTGCCTCCCATAACTGAGATGAACATCCAGGCACTGCACTGGATACCCTTGGAGCTTTGTCTCAGTCCTGTCTCCTTCAGCTTCTCTGCCGTGATGAATTTAGCAGAGTTAACCTCCTCTGCCTCAGTCCTGTGCATCCCTTGAATGGAAAATCTGTGCAAGCAATTGCACATGCTGCTGACATAACCCTGGGCAAAATCTGTTTTATAGCTAAAGGTCACATTAAAAAAAATTGTGTGTATTGAGGGCTTCTCCACTGGAAACACTGAATTTGCACAGGGCAGTAATGGACACTTTTACTATCTTTCTAGAGGATTTTTGTTGTAATTTTTCAGACTCCCACACTATGATGAGGGGCAAGACTATTAAAACAGAAGGATGAATTCTTGGCTGTCTCCCTGTGAGGTACTTCAGGTTCAGTACAAACTGTCTAAGTAATGGGATACCTCACACAGCTGCTTCATTTTCCTGACTCCCAATGAGTTGAGACAGCGAATACCTCACCAACCGTGGGGGCTGTGGCAGTCTCATGCAACATATCTAAGGATGATTAATCCTGAGAAATAGCTTGGCCATTTATCTAGCTCAGGTTCCTGTTGCTGTAGGGTTGTCTGAACTGTGCAAAATATAGAGCAAGGGAGCAGCAGGCAGGGCAGGGTGCTGGTGCTGGTGTCAGCCTATCACTGCAGACTTGTACTGGTGTGAATTCCAGAGCAGAAGGGTGCTGGCCAAAGAGCAAGGCATGAGGGTGTGGTAGGGTAAGGGGTGGACATCCTGCCCAGTGTCCTGCCCGAGTCAGAAAATGTCCAGGAGCTTGGGCAAATGCTGGGGAGCAGCTTTGTACCACCCATGGGGGAGCTCTTCTCCATCCATCCTCTAACAAACAGTGCCGGCGTGTCAGCACATCACTGTTCAGCTCTTCCAAACATCTGAGCCAGCTCAAGGGGATTATTTAACCATCAGACTGAGATAAAACCTGTAGTGCTCTGTTCTGTTTTCTCCTTCTGCTGATTTGGTGCAGCTGGCCTGTCCCTTCTCATGTCCTGCCCTGCATGTCCACTTGGAAGCATGATTTGGATAGAGGTGATGGATAGAGCTTTCTAAACAAAGCACCCTGAGCCCAGGAAGGTCATGAGCTCTGTCCTGAGCCCACTGTGCACAAGTTGGGTGAACTGGTCACTGCAGCCCTGGCAGGGTCCTTCCTTGCCCAGCATGGTAAAAAGGCTGCAACACAGGAGATGCTCAGTCCCTTGCTGTGGCTGCTGTGGAGGTGGCACATCCTGGAGAATGGCTCATGGAAGATTGCAGGAGCACCCTGAAATCCAGGGCTGCAGGAGGAGTGAGAGACACTCGGGCACAACTTGGGCTGTCCCCAGCTGCTCCAGGTTATTTTCCCTCTGGTTACACTGTGCACAAGCAGAGGGGGCTGATACCAAGGCAGATCTGCCTCTCTCCAGACTCAGGACAGGTGCTGCTCCCCGTGCTCCAGCAGGGTCAGTGCCTGCAGTGCTCCTTTTGGTGTTAAAGATGAGACAGGGCTCACCACGGGGAGCCTGAGAGCTCAAACACTCAAGGCAGGAGGAATGGCTGAGGAAGGGCTGCGTGCTGGGGAACAAAATAGCTGCCTCCTGTGCAGCAGCTGCTTCCCCTTCGCCGTCTGGGCCAGAGGCTGCTCCCCGCGGCCCTGTGGTGCCGGGGACGTGCTCCCAGCGCCCTGCCCTGAGCTCAGCCCCGGCTGCACAGGGGACTGCGACCTTCTGGGCCCTGCTGGGAGGGGAGGGAGCTCCGAGAGGGCCCCGGCTTCTTCTGGCTTTGTTCTCTTACCGCCTCGGAGGGGAGCTGTTCATAGATTAGGACTGAGCTGCTAAAATAAATGACTTCTCCAGGACCTTGCCCTTTACTTTGATTTCCTGCACCTGAAAAGTCTGTCTGGGCAGAGGCTACCCAGGCTCCTGTTTTGATCTACTGTGCCAATTCCTCTGCTGATAATTGCTGTTTCTGTGGTATCAGTACAGAGAGAAAGCAGAACCTCTCCTCTGCTTCCTTCTGCAACTGACTGAAAGCTGCAAAATGCCTCCATCTAATTGCTAGGGATTCATTTATTCTGGGTACTTGTGGGAGGCTTGTAAACTTCTGAAGAGCCCCACAAATATTTGAGTGCTCTTAGAGACTGGAAAAGCTTAAAGGGGGATAAGAGCCAGGGAAAACAAGGCATGAAAACAGAGCAACCTCAGAGGTGGGAAATTGTGGAGAGGAGGCTCTGCCACTGGCTGTGTGCTGGAGTATGAAGAAGGACAAAGCTACTTTCTCCACAGCCTGACACTGTTGCTCCATCACTGGCTTAGCTGGAAGATCCCACAGAAATAATTTGGGTGTTGACAGGAACTAATTGTGCTCTTTTTCTCACCAGTCCACCTAATCTTCTCCACTGATGTTTCTGCAGCCTTCCCGTTTCCCTTTTAAAATTAAGGTTATTGTTTTTCCTGTTGGGGAGCTGCCACTAAAGGAAGCAATGTTGGAAGCATGTAAACTTTTCTCAGTCACTTTCTAACTTAAAAATACTGACAGTCTTTATGAATGAAAAAGAAAATTCAAAGAAACTTTGAATGCTATCACAGCTGGTTGGGAGTTTTCTAACTAAATGCATTTGGCAGAATGTGTCAGATTGTTGAAACTGAAACTCCTCAAGTGCTTATTTTAACAAAACTTGCAACAGCGAGGTGGTCTGAGCCCCATGACAAAATTTCTGGGTAGAAGTGGGGGAAAGGAGTAGGAGCAGCTAATTCCTTGGTGCTGGAGTGTTTGCTTCTGATGGGGGATGTCCTGGCCAGACCAAGCTTTGTGACACTGGGTGCCTTGAGGAGCTGGCTTGGTGGTGGAAAGGGAATGTCCCCTTCAGCTGCCATTGAGCCTCAGTGCTGTGCCATGACTTGTGCCTTCCCTCCAGGGCCTGCAGCCTTGCACTGTGATGCAAAGCTGCACTGGGATGGATACACAGGTTCCTGGAGTCCCCATGGATCTGGTGGGAGCAGCAATCTGTGGGTCAGCGAAGCTGTTTCCCAATATGCCACATCTATGAAAGAAAGTTTTTTATTTTTTTTTTTTTAATAAGGCCAAACTACTTTCCCTCATGAAAGAAGAGTGAAAGGAGGCAGGAGGCAGCTACAGAGAAAATGCACTGGAAAGGCTGTTCTTTCATTTGGGGTTAAAAGCAGATTTCTGTGCATTTCAGGCTATAAGCCCTGGTAAGTGCAGCTCTAGGCAGTCTGGAGCTCTGTGACAAGCACTAATTTTGAGAGATTGTTCCTTGCTGATGGACAATTACACACCAATCACAGCAGGAATCTGAGCATGGCTAATGTAAATGGCCTGGCATTTTGCTATTCGGGAAGTAATGCTTTTTGATTTGTTAATGTTATATGGCTTTTACCCAGTACAATAAAAGTTCAAATGTTCTCCACAGGTTTCATTATTTCTCAGATTTACTCAGTAAAGGCAGGAATGAAATACATGGGCACCAACATTGTTTACAATTACAGAAAATTGCCATTTTACTGCAGGTAACCACTCCGTGCAGGCCACCTGTAGTACTTGGAAGAAGGTGGGCTCTTGTCTGGGGCTTGTTCCTGGTGGGTCTTGAATTGTTAAATCCTTGTGCTGCTGATCCCACAAACCAACAGGACCTGCTGATGGCTCACAGCCCTAGGGACCTGCATCTCAAACAGGAAGCTCTGTGAGCATGATGTCCTTGGGGCTGTGAGTGTGTCATCATCAGGTGGAGGCTGTAGGGTAGGTGGTAGAAAGAGAAATTAATATGTCTGAGACATTTTGTTTTTCCTGCTAATGTACTGAGGCAATGAGAGGTTCTGGACAAAGGTCGAACTGAGCTGTTTGGTGTCTGTCTGTCAGAGTTGAGGGTGGTTTTGACATTCAGATGTTTCTCAGAGTGTGGATAGTACCACTTCTCTTTCAGCAGCACTTCCCAAAGGTCAGTGCTATCTGCCAAAAGTGCAAAACCTCGCACAACTTCTGATGCCATGGCTCGGTGCTGTGAATTCCACTAAAAAGATTTCATTGTTATTTGGGAGGTGTTCACCTTGGAAATCTGCCTGGAAATAGGCCCCTCTCCTCTCCCTCTCTCAGGGACTTGGTGTTTGGATCAAATATCTGAAAGTTTGGTTTGAGTGCTCCAGGGCCTGCTCAAGGAAATGATGATATTCAGAGGGGTCTCACTGCAGACTTGTGTCTCAGACACCTCTGGTGACAAGTGCAGGAGAAATGTTGAAGGTGCCTGGGAGTGGCTGCTGCTGCACTTTGCAATGTGGTGCCTTGTTCCTGGTGTTGCTGTGTCCCAGCAATGGATGAGCTGGGATCCAGCATCACCACACATGATTAAGAGGGCTAGTCAGTAAATCCTTGGCTAGTATGAAGCATCTGATTTCAAGGGAATTTCACTTCCTTGTGCCAAGGAATCCACCCCTGAGTGCCCAAATTCATCTGAGAGCAGCTTGTTAGTAGCACCTAGATACTACAGTAATTGGTGAGCTATAAATACCAAAGGCAGACATAATATTAAACAGGCTGTGTCATCAATTAGCTAATGACAGAAGCATAGAAACATTGGATAAAAATAACCTGTAATAGCACAATACTTTCTTCTCACCCCCCTCCTACTCTCCCTCATCCAGAAATGAGCAGCTCTGGGACAACTCATTTTTTACTATTAATAATTTAGGAGCTGTAACGTTCTGCAATGAGCAGTGTCTGATCTGCAAAACATTCACTTTTTCAGATTGCTTTACACTTCCAGTCATTTGCAAGAAGTAAAGCTGGTAAAAACAATGGGATTTGATGCACAGGATTGCTTCAGGTCATGAGGTGGAGCCTGTGGCACAGCTTCTGAAGGGAATTTGTTTAGTTCAGTGGCATTTTTGTGATGGTGATAGCTGTCCATTGTGTCCCAGTGTGACACAACAAAGAGCACACACAGAGACAAGGCATGGAGGGAGATCCCAAAAACTTAACTTCTGGGCTTGGATTTGCAGCTGTGGGTCAGTCCCCACAGATGCCTCTCAGGTGAGGAGGACTAGCCCTGACTGAGACAATGTGGTGTCAGAGTCTGCCTTGTGCTCTCATTGCACAGCAGAGCCCTGATCCTACGTGGTGCCGTGAGTGGGTGAATGCTGCCATGGATGGGGAATGCTGGCTCTCTGTGGAGCACTGACAGCAGCACCCATGTTTCTCCTTGTTCTCCCCTGGGCAGGGGACAAAGCTCTGTTCCCCACACCAGTCTTGAGCAGCCTTGTGGCATTTTCTTGGCCCATAGAAGTGCAGAGGGATTGCAGGACTGACCTGCCCATCCCTAAAGAGCAAAGCCCCTTTCCCTCTGGATGTGTCTGTTGTAGATGAGCACAGGCTTTGTGAGGCAGGGATATCTGCAGCCACAACTGCATGGCTCTGGTAAGGGCAGAGAGCAGATTTCCCTCACCACTTCTTTCAGATGTGCCAAGCTTAAAAGGTTGTGGAGGAGGATGCAAACAATGTGGGGTGCAGACAGACTGGCCCAAAATGTGAGCATGTAGACTTCATCCTTGAAGTTTGTCAGCCTCAGAGAAATTTCCAGGAAATAAAACAGAAACACAGAGTGCTCTTGCGAGTCCCTGTCCCAGCCATTAACAGCCTTATTAAGCTTTTTCCTTTTGGCCAGGAGATCTTCTGGATGTGTGAGGCTGTTCTGAGAGCTGGAGTCTGGGAACTTTTTTGTCCCTTCTAAGTTTGTCTCCGTGATTTAATAATTGCTCAAGATCCTTTATATAAAGCAGCAAGACAAGTGATCCATGACTTTGTGTGGATTTTTAGGTGGGTGCAGGGCTGACTTGGGAAGCTGCAGGGTCACTCCCTGCCTCTGGAAGCCTTGGTGCTGCTGCATGTCTGAGTCATGGCTGAGCTTGTCCTTGGGCTTCAAATGGAGCCCTGAGCTCCCTCTGCTCCTCAGGCAGGGAACGCAGGCAGGTTTCGGGGCCTGATTTTGGTGTTGTGTCTGGGATGGTGTGTAGCACAAACAAAAGTGGTTCCTGCTACCCTCTGCTCTGTCCCAGCTATTTTTGTTCTGTTTACTTGATGGTGCTTGCAGCAGCAGTTTGAGATTTGGGCCGTGCGGATTAAGCCCTGAAGCAGACTTTGTGAGACTCTGGGGATGAGGATCCACAGAGGAAAACTTTCCGCTAATCTTTCCAGTTCCTTCTGTAGTCAGAGAGCAGCCATCTCCTCTGCAGGGTGATTCAGAGAGGCTAAATTAAGCTCTTTCTGTGAATCAGCCTCTGGGGCAGCTCACTCTGCAGTTCCCATCTCCACAAGAGCCCAAGCCCTGCAGCCGGGCCAGGGCCCAGAGTCCAGAGCACTCCTGTGAGGAACTCCTGTGTGGAGCTGGGCCAGGGCCATTGCTAGTGCCACATGCTGGTGGTTTGGAGAATCTGGGGTCTCCCTGTGATCTGGGGAACCTCCTGACAATCCTGCTTCATACTGGGGAGCCGAGTCAGGAGCCCTCTGCATAGCCAGCTGTTTTGGATGCACAGCCCTGAGCTGAGCGACTCAAGAGCCAGAGATGGCAAGAAGGAGAAATGCTGAACCTGTGTTTGGTTGGAGAGGAGAAATGCCATGATGCAGATTTTGTCTACGTTGAAATATCCTGCTGTTTTTTAACAGAGTTAAATCCAGTTTGTTTCTATCTAAATTAAAAAATGCATTGTGAATGTTGAAATTCAAACAGTTTTACTTTTACAACTTTTTCAGGTTCCTTTCCTGTCTTTTTCATCACCCCATTTTCTCTTTTGCAGGTTATGGAGATTAGTATAGGTTTTAATGGGGATGTCTTGAAATCCTCAGCGTTTGAAAATGGAAAGAAAATCGGTTTATTTTTGTTTGCTTGCTTCTTTAGGAACTTCTGTCAATCTTCAGGAAAAAAACCAAACAGCCAATTCAAAAGAACTTTCAAATATTGCACACTAAGTGCTCTGTTTGTTCTTCTCCCCTGGCTACAACACCTACCTGTGTGCAAGAAGGAACACCCTTGTCTCATTGCAGGCAGCTTGTGCCTCACTTGATGGGCAGGCTGGAAAAGCTTTTACAGAAAGGCTCTGGCTACCTCGTGCTGTTGGAATTACCCAGGCTTACAGCAAATCAAACCAGGACAGGGGAGGCAGTGGTGGAAAGGTGTGAGCAAAGGGCAGTGGTGGGCACAGACAAGGAGGATGAAGGGATGGAGCTGGCCCGCAGGAAAGGCTGGGGAGGGAGCGAGGTCCCGCCAGGACGAGCTGCTCAGAGCAGTGGGAGCTGCAGCCTGTTCCCAGGAGAGCAGGAGCTGACTCCTCTCACTGCTCCTTCTTCCCACTTCTGGCTTTTGTGAAGCTCTAGAAATTGCAAGCGGGGGAGATTTAGCATGTCACTGCTGAACACGGGAGGCTTTGTGGTAATTAGCTTACTGCTAATTAGGAATATCTTTGGGTATTTCTTTGCAGGAAAGCACTGATCCATTTATAACAAGTCATCACTTGTGAAGCAATTATCTGAAATAAGTTTTCCCCTTTCTATATAAAGAATTATCTTCCTTTTTTTCTTTAATTTTTATATCAAAACATGTTGAATGTGCCTGTCAAAGATGATAGGTCTTTGTAATTTAAATGTTGCGAACATGTCTTGTGAAGTGTCTCAATAAGTAATCTTATTAGTTAAAAAAACCCAACAAAACCAGAACCCCTAAACCAGAAAAACCCCAAAACATAAAAGTGAGCATGACTAACTTCTCAGAGCATAAAAGGGATATTTTATTTTTCTAAAACTGTGAGAAACTTTCAGAAGTTGAAGACCTCTTTGCACACACATTTCCATGTAGAATGCCACAACACCTGTGATTTTTTGCCTCGTGCTTTTTCCCTGTTGTCTTCCATGGCTGGCTCCATCTGTGTACCAGTGATGGAGGTGACACTGGTCTCTTCCTTGCTTGTGTATGAGGAGTTGCTCTGGAGTGAAACCTGTGACCTTTAGGTGCCCAGCATGTTTGATGCTATGAATGCTGTGCTGTTAAACTGAGAATGTTTTATATGTAGCCAAAAGACAGAAGTCAAGCTGGTCTCAAAGCTATTTCACATACAGAGAGTAAAATCTACCTAAGTGAACTCTTACAGTGAAGCAAAAAGCAATGATTGAGCCAGGACAGATTTTAAGTGACAGATTCATGGTAGTGCAGAAGACTGATCTGTGTGAGCAGTGCCTGAGCCTGATTTATTCTCACTTGTATCAATTATTGGACTGATCTCCTACTTGCAGGGGTCTCTACTCTGCAGGGCAGCGTGGTGTGCAGGCACTGCTGCCTCCTTTCCTTGTGTGCTTCTCCAAGCTGACTGCTTGTTCCAGCAGGTTGCTCTTCCTCTGTTTGTTTGTGGGCTGCAGAGCACAACTCCCACCCTCTGCAAGCTGAGTGGGCAGGAGGGGATGGGGTTTGCTGGGCTCACTGGGGTGTCTCACGTGCCTCCAGCTCTGCTCTGGAAACTGCTCAGTGTACCTTGAGGGCAGGGAGTTAATGCCATCTTCTTTTCCAAACCTTTATAACAGTGATGATGGCAAGTTTGGCTGAATGAATTAAAAGATGTAAGAGCTCAAAGGGGAAGGAAATGCTATTTGTGTTTATTTTGAAGAACACATACCACTTTTTACAATATTTTCATGTCTCATTAAGTTCTCTTAAATTTCCTTCCTAGAAACTGTATGTGCTACTCACTGCTGAAATTCAAAATGGGATTTTTATCATTGGTGCTATCTGTATAAAACATGTTTGTCAGTAAATTCCTCTTATTTCCCCTTTCCTACCCACCCCTGGGCTTAAATAGCTCATAAACAACAAGGAAATCAACAAAAATTGTTTTGTTATTCAAATGAGACTTCTTTTTCCCAGTGCAAATTCTTTTCTCCCCACAAACAATGTTTTTTAACAGTAACAACTGCCTCTGATTTTTCTTCATAGGCAATCTGGTCAAAACCAAACTAAATAGGGAGCCCATTAAGCTAGAGCCTCTTTTGCATATACCTGCAATAATTATTTACTTATGCATATCAAAATGAATAAGCTGTTGCACAACATAATTGGTTAATTTTGACTGTGCAGGAGCTCATCTTGCTGCTTTGATACAGGAAGCTCTTGCTTGTAGGCTGGGCAGTCAATGATTAGAAATAGAAGGGTACTTCACAAATACAGGACAGGGGAGGCTTTGCCATCTGCCCACAGATAACTTTTGGTACTTTCCCGCTTGGTAACCACATACCTGTTGCTAGAGACCCTGAGATATACTCAGTCAAGGGCTGGCACTCCTGAAGTACACAGTGTGCCTATGTGTGTGCATATAACAAATATCTAGAAATCTTCATGTGCTTTAAAATAATTAACTAAGCCTTACTGTGACTTAGTGAGATATTATCAACATCATTTGACAGATCACTGAAGGAGTCATGGAAAGTTCAAGTGATTTGACCAACGCTGACTTGCTCTTGCACCAAACTTGGTGCAAGCAGTTATGAGAGGGGAGATCCTTGTGGGCAGCACTGAGGGGAGCAGGCAGAAGGACTGGCTGCTCTGCTTGCCTCGCCTGTGCCATGGTGCTTTGAGGGATAGGATGTAGCCCAGAGCTGGTGCTCCCAAAGGGAAGACCCTGCTGCTGCTGTGCTCTGTACCCTGCTTGGGCCTGTGGTTGTCATCAGGAGATGGGATGTGGCACCAGGTGGTACAGGAGGGGTCCTGAGGTGGTGGTTGCTGGTGGTGGAGGTGGGGCATGCATAGCCTCTGTGAGGATGTGGCCATGGGAGGCTTTGTGCCACAGGCACAGGCAGGGGGAGAGAGAATGGGTTTCATGCAGCCAGTAACCCAAGCAGGGCCTATTTCCCAGAAGTTCTGAGAGTTTAAAGTGCCCTCTGGTTAAGGAAATGCTTTTCCTTTCCTTAACTGTGTGGGTGACTCCTGCTCCTCATACCACTTCTGCCTTTCAGAGCGATGTGGCTGCCCCAGCCCTGATGGGAGGGCTCCCCTGAGCTCCCTCTGATGTGCTGCGTGGAAAGTCTGCCAGCCTGAGCAAATGCAGCCACAAAACAGGCTCAAAACTCCTCAGGCTGAATTTCTATGAATTGGAGTAAAGAAAACTGAAAAGACCCTTCCTTTGGGACTATGGCTCAGGCAGGAGAGCTGGCAGGTGGAAACTCAACCACGGGATGGGAACCTTTTTAATCAGTGTGTCTGTCTGCATCTTTCTCTATATCCCCTGTAACCACTGTAATTGATTTCTTGGCAGTGGAAACCCTTTTGAACTCAAGTTCTTAACAAGCCAAAGGAGAGCACAGTATCAGGGAAGTGCTCTTAATTGACCAAACTCTCCTTGGGGTTGCTCTAAGAACAGCAGTGATTCAGGTCTGGCCATAAAAGCAACGCTATTGCCAAGGTGTGGGGTGTGGGGAGCCCGACCCCACACAGAGCTGAGGGGGCTGATGAAAAGGCAGCAGTACCAAAACCGACAGTGAAATTGGTGCCTATGGCTGGCTGTGCTTGGCAAGTGAAGAGAGTTTCCCCTCACAGACTTGTTTCCTGGGACAGAGCTGTGTGATGGTGTTTGCTGCTGGCTGGTCCAAATGTGTTGTGCTAAGGCCCATCCTTGGGCAAGATTTTGGCTGCTGATGGACGGAGGAACAGGTGATTCCTTTGTACTTGTGTGGGAGGGTGAAAGGCTTGGATTGAACAGATGCTGAGCAGGGAGAGATGAGGTAAGTGGTTCACTTTTCTATGCATTTAGACCCTTTCCCCTTTCCTTGTTCTGTTGGTTTGTTGTTGTTTGTTTATTTATTTCAGAAGAAGAGGGCTCTCCTTGCTCTGTGGACAAATGACTTCAGCTGCACACACATCCAGGGGCTTTTAGGTGTCCATTGCCAAGGCCTTGCAGAACTGTGTGATATGGGGACAGGCAGACACACTGCACCAAAACACTGCTTTCACCAGTGTAGGGATATTACTCCTGCCTTTATATCCCCAGTCCCAACGCTTGATATGAACTAGGACACATGGAAATACTTCTCCCTGGCCCAAAGGGCATGTTTTAGTTAGAAAGAGTATAATGGCATTGCTGAAAGGATAGAGAAAAGGAAATCTTCCCCTGACTTGCCATATGTTTTGTCTCAGCTGTGGGAAACAGGAGGCAGTTCTTTGAGAGAATCAGTAAGAAGAAAGCCATGCTCTGGCTGGCAGTGGCACGAAGGAGGGGCCTGGTTAATGAGAGAGGAGGAATTTTTGATGACAGCTCAGAAGTCAGTGGCCAAGTCATGTCATCTTTTGTGTTTTGGCTATTCAAGCCACATGCAGCCGTGGGGCAGGTTGTGAGGAGGGTGAACAAAGTTTCAGTGGGATGTTGCATCAGCTGCTCTTCAATGTGCACTGCAGAATTCAGGAAACAAGAACTGGGGGAGGGACCTGAAATTCCTGGTGTGCACGCTGACCTCAGAGCAAAAGTGTCTCTACACAGTGCTTTGAGATCTCTCCACTGATGTTTAGCACAGGCCTGGACCTTGTTATCACTCTCTTTGAGCTATTCTATATAAAGCACCTTGATCTATTTAAGAGAGAGATATTAGCATGACGTGGGCACTTTTTTATGTCCTCTAATCTTCTAATTCTGAAGTGGTGCTGCAGGAACTACTCTCATCCTGTCTGAATTTGCAGAACTGAGTATACCTGGATGGCTGAGCCCTGTAGGTTTCTCCAAGGGGAACTCTGAGACTGTCTGAGGTTTCCCCACTGCTCCCCTGTTGTACCCCTGTCATAAACAGAATGAAGTTGGCTTTCGTATATTGATCAAGGGATGGGTTGCTGTAATATGTTAATATGTTAATTAAATTGTTGTGGACTTTAATTAGTTATGGAGGTTAAGGAAATGATTAATTAGTTAATAAACTTAAGTGTTTGTGGCCTCGTTAAAGTAGGAGATGCACAATTGTGGTGGGAGCAGTTGCGGTATTGGGAGTTGGGAAAATGTTCTGGGATTCTCTTAGGACAAGTTGCTATTGGGTTCTATAATATATCTGTATTTTATATAGATTATTTATTTATATAGATATTGTTAAGATC
>VZRX01021609.1:27417-37908 GCA_013398075.1 Notiomystis cincta | reverse complement strand
GGGTCCCTTCCAATCCAGGATATATTATGATTAAGATCAGGAGGAATCCTGCTGCTGCTGCTCTCCTTATCTATCAGGCTGTTACTTCCCTACATTTATTTTACACTTAATACAATACTAATGCTTTGGATGTGGTTGATGGAGAAACTTGATTTTGATCTGCCTGTGTTCATCCCCGCACATCACCGTTTTCTCCCCCAACAGTTTTGAGTAAGAGGGAGAATTATGATGAATGTGGCGATCAGAAACTTGCTGCTATGAGAAGACGGGGCTGGCCTTGCCTCTGAAGTCTGCTACTAATGTTTGCTTCTTTTCCTGCTGGAATGTACTGGAGAATCTGAGCACAATTCTGATGTGGTGCTAACTTTAGGAAGCACATGAATCTGGTGCTAACTTTAGGACTGATCTGGTGCTAACTTTAGGAGACACACTGGCTGATCTTAACTGACTTGAGGAGACATCTCCTTGCATGGCTTTTGTCTAGATACAGGTATGTTCATATTGCCTAGACTGAGGAGGCTCCCTGCAAGGCTT
This sequence comes from Notiomystis cincta, assembly GCA_013398075.1. NCBI lineage: Eukaryota > Metazoa > Chordata > Aves > Passeriformes > Notiomystidae > Notiomystis > Notiomystis cincta. The sequence goes on along the minus strand of VZRX01021609.1, from coordinate 37,374 downwards.
CTTGGGTCCTCTTTATGAAGGCAGAATGAACTTGGAAGTATTTTTAAAAAACATTAAACATCTTTTTAAGAAGAAACAAAAGTCTTCCCCCAGGAATAGCAGAAATCTGTTTGAATCCCTCTCCAGTGCCAAGGCTGTTGGTATTTTCTTTTCCTTTTTTTTTGTCATGGGAAAGTGAGCAATATAATTATTAAGTAACATATTCATGCTGAAGTCAGAAAAACTTCATGCATTGTGAGACAACACTTGTGAACTTTCTGTTCCTCAGGTTATCTGAGACTGTTTAATGATATGATAACCTGTGCAGATGAAAGGGACTGATGCTGAGTTGGCTTACTTAGTAAAGTCTCAGGAGACAAAGGACTTCTCTTCCTTGATGGGTAGAGCAGAGATTAAAGTCAGACAAGGTCATCATATCCTGATGTTCGGGTGACCAGAAATTTAACTTTGCTCTGCTGCTGTTCTCTTAATTCTCTGCTGCTGTTCCTTGCAGGTGGAAAAGAACAGCTTGGACTTTGAGGAACATGAAGGGTGTTGTCCTTGTCCTGTTGTAGCACTGCTGCCAGCTCTTTTTAGGATCATGTGTTTTCAAAACAAGTGCTGCATGCCAGGCTTGCAGCAGCCCAGAGGAGGAGTAGGCACCTGTCTTGAGGCAGTAGCCAGTGAATAAAACAGGTGGGTCATTGCTCCTGGATATTGGACCTGGGAGGGCCTGTGTGATGGAAAGGTCTTGCAATAAATTCTCTTTTATTCATCATGCAAACAAAACTGGGATCAGTCCGAAATCTTCCTTATTTTTGATTACTATAAATGAATTTCAAGAGGATTACAAATAAGGTATCAATCTAAGTAAATTGGTAGCTGTACTCAGTCCATCAGGTTTCCATGGCTCCTTTTGACTTCAGCAGTTGTTCTCTGAGGAAGATGCTCATCACATTCACAAAGCAGCATTAAGAGCCATCGCAGGGTGGCAGGTATGTCCCTGTAACTCATTACCTGATGTGTCATTTGTAACTGGAGACCTCTAGGGTTTTGTTTTCTCTCAAAGCTTTAGTGGTATTTCAGTTTGTGACTAGAAGAGCTGTAAGTGGGTTTTTAAACCTGTGAGAACTGTCTAGGTAACCATCTGTCTTGTAACTGCAGTAAAGGTGTGTATAAAACTTTTAAGGTGATGCAGCTTTTGAGTGGATTCACTGAGGTCAGGTATGGACTGTTTGTGACCACAGCACCTTCACTCTGTATTGGAATCTTGTCTTGGAATTCTGCATTATTAGTTTATCTGCCAAGGACCTCAAATACAAAATGCTCTTATTGTATCATAGGTGATGGAAATATTTCCTCCATAAAACCACCAAAAGAGAAGAGAAGGTGGGTAAGACTTCTGGGCTGTGGCCACACCTCTGCAGTGTAACATTTTTATATAGGAGACTACAAAATTATATTAACAATGTTCAGCAATTATTCTCTTCTTTAGGCTTGTCTTTCCCTTCTTTTCATTGCCCTAAAGCTAATAAGCCCTTTCATTTACAGGTATTTTTGCACTCTAAAATGTAAGTTCGATGCCTTTGGAGATCAGTGTGCTGTGCAATGTTTTCTGTCTCCCTGCAATGCCAACTCTTCTTATGTGGTAAATGTAATTGAAAATATAGACTGGATACTTTTCTTTTATAAACCTCTGTCCTGGAGGTGTGCAAGACAACAAACACCTGTAAGACAGGTGTATAATCCGTGTGAGGGAGCTAGATACGCATTGCATGGCCTAATTACATGAAGAGCCAGTGTACCAACTGTTAGTGCTTTTGCTTTTACAGACTCATCTGGAAACAGTTATCTTGGATATTTTTTCTTGAATGGACTTTAATGTTTTCTATTGTAATCTTGTGAATATTTTAATACACTTTTTTTTTCCCATTACTGGTTTGCTGGATGAGTCTTACCTGGTTGGGGACTGGGAAGGGAGGGGGACTGGAATTACACCACTTCTCTCCCTGGCAGTATTCTTCAGTCACTGTGTCTACTCAGTGACCAACACAGCTGGAGAACTCGCCATTTGAGACCCTGCATTACTGCTTCAGCCAGAAGGACCAAGAAATGTGGTGGAACTGTGGCAGAACACACAACTGACTTCATGGTGGGACAGCCTTTGAAAACAGGGAGCTGACAGACTCGCCAGAAACTACCTTGCCTCAGTTATCTTTTCCCCTGCATATGAATTCCTGAGTCTGGTGCTTCACCACCTGGAGTTTGGAGGATGACAGAAGCTGCAACACTGGTGGCACATTCTGCTGTCCTTTTGTTCAGGATAGTGGTGGCTGGGGAACAAATGAAGACACACGCAGCTGAAGCTGGAAGGAATATTCTTATGCTATCCAGGGAAGGAAGAGCATCAGGAAATGAAATGAAATTAAATGAAAATGCTGCTGGTTACTGAAATATGGCAAACTGCCACCCAGGTGGTTTCCTGACTGTAACAGGAAAGATCACTTCAGTCTGAGGCTCTGGCTGTCACCAGTACTGTGTCACTCCTAGCACTGCTCAGTGGAGTCAGATAAGGTGAGGCTCAGCAACTCTTAGGCAAAATCCAGCCAGTTTCTTTAAACAGACAACACAACACAACCAATTCTGCCTTCATTTTAAAAGGTTGCCCTTTATTTAAATGTGTGGAGATACTTTGTTATTTGCACTTAGAAAACATTTGTTCTCTAAACATTTAAATTTTCTCTTTTATTTTATCAGAGGGAAAAAAACCCATTAAAATTAGTGAAGCTAGGTCCCACAGGGATGGGTTTGTGCGTTGCAAGATTTGACTTATTGGGTTAAGCATCTCTTCACTGCAGCTGCTCTTGCTGTTGTGCTTTTAGTTCCTGATTATACCTACAGGAATAAAAAAGAAAGAGTGCAGGCTAAGAATAGAACAGAACACCAGTTACAATAACAGTGTTTTCCTAGCAATCTGTTCAGCTGAGGAGGTTTGAAATTACAATGAACTCGAGGTGGAAACTTGGGATAGGATATTTTAATTCGTGTACAAAGTTCCAAAATAGCCAAGTTTGCCACATTCCTGGCCAGTACTGAAGCCAGAAAACTCTTAAAGTTTTCTTCAAGAAATAATAATAAAAAAAATTCTGCTCTGCTTAAAAATCCTTTGATCCAGTAGGAGCTGACATGATTCAGTGCTGTTCTAGTTGGACTGAAAATATTTACAGCTTCATTCCAACTTAACTGTAAAACTAACAATGTAGCAAAAGTGTTCTGTAATATTTAATAAATGGTTCAGTTCCTCTTTCCTGTTGCACTTACACAGAGGCTGGCAGCATTTATAAATTCTTGGTTAATGCTTAGTTGTAGTATGTACCCTTCTTAACACATACCTCCATATTCGGAAAAGCTGGGAGCCACCAGCACAGCCAACAAAGAAGTTCACAGCAAACAGACTCCAGTTTTTAGGAATAATCACTAGAGAGTACCGTGACCAAATAAGGCCTGTTGAATAAAACAGACATTTTAAAGATATGTCAAGAGAAATGTTCAGATGTTTCCCTAGGTTTGGAGGCAGATTCATGGGCCAGTTGAAGTAAACAAATTTTACAACTTCACTTTAGACAATTGCTTCGCTTAAAACTACATTTTTCTCAGTGAAAAGTGCCAGTGGGTCATCTACAGGTATGTACTGCATTTTTCTAAAATAGCTATAGTGAGGTCAATCATATCAACAGTATCAAGCAACGATCCTCTGTAGTCTACAGCAGCCTAGACCTTAATTCTCCAGCACAGTTGCAGGGTAGTGGTATTCTGCTGTATATCCAGCTTGCTGCACTACACTGGAGATTATTCAAAACCTATGCAAAATGCACAGGACTGTGTCAGACATCAAAACAAAGTCTGGAGAACCCTTTCAGACAGGGAAAGCATTGGAAAAAACTGCCCAGGGAAGCAGTGCAGCACTATCCCTAGAGGTGTTTATAGTAAGTGTAGTTGTGTCACTTAGAGATGCATTTTAGTGGTGGACTTGGAAGTGCTCGGTTAATGGTTGGACTCTATGATCTTAAAAGTCTTTTCCAACCTAAATGATCCTAAGATTACAGAATATTGTTTCTGCCAGTGTGACAATTCTTGGCAGGCAGGAGTGCAGTAGTCCATGTGCCACTGCTTCCAATTTCTTGTAACACTTTAAAATTCTTCCCAGTTATGCTAATGTAATTACCCTACCAATCTTAAATCCCTTAAAGTCTGTTTAAAAAAGTCATTATATCCTGGACTGATTTTAAAATTATTTGATCTGAAGCAAAAGAGGTCACTTCGTGCAGTGAGTGGCATCATGGCAACTTAGGGGACGACATTCATGTCCTAACTCATAGCAACTTGTTCTGAACAATTTGAAATTAGGACACATGTAGAAAACTGTTCCATAATTGCAGAATGCTTATTGGTTTAATAACAAATAGAGGTCCTAGAATTATCATCCAACAGCAATAGTGACAGCTAACATGTTCAAATTAAGGCTTTCTGTAGAAGTGGATTAGTACTGATGGAAGATTCTGAGATGGTGCTGTGTAAAAACACAGAGTAAGTGTGGCTTTACCTGTGGCTGTTAGTACTGCAGACTGTGCTGTGCTGAGCTTTTCTGCTGGTCTGGCCATGTCAGCCAGTCCAGCACCCACCAAACCCTGTAAAGAGAAATTCAGTGAGCACCAGTCTGTGACTCCAGTAACAGATCAAGAGCTTTGCGAGGGGAAGCTGCTTCACAGCTCACTGCTTATCCTACTGCATTATGCAGGAGATGGGATGCATTCTATGAGCAATTAGACTCTGGGAGACACCATCCACTTCCAGTCCCTTGTGGTAAGGAAAGGAACACAGTTATGGCAGCTACAACTGGGTGGCAATAAAGTGCCAGGCACTGGCAGTTTTGTATTAATTCAAAAACAAGATTAATTTAAACACAGCTCCTTAAGAAAGCAGCTGAAAAAAAAAACACTCTGGTTTTTATGCAACAAGTAGAGGCTTATGTAAATAAGGGCCTTCTTCCCACAGGTCAGCTTAAAGACATTGCTGGTAAACATGACCCCATACAGTCTTCACTCAGCTTCATGTGAAGGGGTGAAAGTGCTTCTTTTTTAAATATAATTTCAGTAAAAGTACAAAACTTGCAGGTGAATTGAGGAATAGCTTGGCTGATCCTCTTGGCATTAGTAGCAAACACTCTGCTTGGTTTGTTTGTTGTGTTATTGCCCTCTACTGGAAATAAAATTTCATGTTCCTGTTACACCAGTTCACAAAAAAATCCCTAAACAAAACAAAACCAAAACACGTAAGTAAGATCGTCCTAACTCTTTTAATACCCTGATTGCCACCCAGGACTCCTTGGGCACAGGAGAGCTGCCTGTGTGCTCAGGCTCAGGAGGGTGTTTCCAGGGAGAACCTCTGAGGAAGGGGAAGGTTAGCCATGGTTCCTGCAGCTCCAGTCCAGACAAAGAAGCCAAGCTGTAGCTTAGTGCACAATGTGTTGCCTGTGGCCTATAAAAAGCTGGGGTTCACACTGGCAAAGTGACAAACCAGCTGGCAATGGCAAGAGCAGGTTACAGCCTTGCTTGCTATCAAAGGAGGAGATCAAACCCTCGTGGGTTTAGAGATCAGTTTTATCTGTACCAATGCAACACCTTGGAGGAGTACAGTGAATCAGGAGCAGGCGTTTGCATCACCTGGGCACAAACAGAGCCCAGGGCTGCAGCCAAGGGGGAACACAACCTCACAGGAGGCAGCACATCACAGACAGCCACAATGGCAGCTGCCTTTGTCTTTTATGTCAAGACCACCTTGCACTCTGACATGCTTTAGCCTGCCTTCAAGCTATGAGGCTTAGGAATTGGCTTCCTTAAGATACTTCTCAAATTCCTCCATCTCAGAAGAAACGCATGCTTTAAGAGTTTTGCATCATGCCACCTCATGCCTACCTTGAGCAAGAGTTGGTGTTTCACAAGAGAAAGCCTTTATGAAACTCAGTGAAAAGCACAATTTTTCCACAAAGCATTTCCTACACTCTGTATCCCCTGCATGTCATGCTATCTGTTATTAAGGCTAATTTTGTTCCTCCCCATATATTAAAAATTAGAGCCTCTAATCTTTGTGTAGGTTCAAGTATCTGCTGGGAAACTCTTGCTTGCTCAGTGTGTTTGCCCAGATTGCCCTGGGCTTAACACCCAGACACTAGCTGGCATCTTGTACTTACCCATTTCATAACAGGTGCCCAGAAAAACACGGTTTTGGGACCTGAGGGAGGACGGGAGAAAAGAAGTTAAATTATTTAGTAAGATGTGGCTGTTTTAGTACCCACTTTAGNTTTTTTTTTTTTTAATAATGCATTGTGTATATAGTAGCAGTTTCTACTGCTGTACGAGCTCTAGCACCTAATATTCACAATTCATCAACTCAGTGCATCAACCTTCAGTTGTGTAATCACTCCACACACTTCTGCAACAGCTGGGTAGGATTTTTTATGTCCTTGTTTAAGCAACTGAGGACACCAGAGCAGGCAAAATGCATTTATAATTGAAAGAGTTAGGAAGAGGCTAGGAATAAGGAAGACAGCCCAAAACTTTACCATTGGGCAAAGGAGGATTATGGGGGAGCAGGATGGAATCTCCAGGAGGAAGGGACAAAAAGCCAATGGAAAGGGACCTAGGGAAAAGTAACTCTCTTACATAAAACTTTCAGTGGTGCTAAAATAGCAACTGGTTGGTTAAAACAAGGCCCTGTAAAGCCACACCTACAACCATGCCAGAAATCATTAATCTGGGACTTCTGCTCCAAGTCTTAAATGAGAGACCACGATCCAAAGCACCAACTCCCCTGGAGGACAGTCAGGATACTGTTCCAATTTCATCAAAAAACAGGTCGCTGCTTAGCACTCTGATAACATGCAAGATGAAGGCAGGTTTTCACTGCAATATATTACATAGAAGTGGCCATCAGGACGTTGGTTGCTTGCTTTTTATGAGAGCTATTTATTCACTAACAATTCAGCCTTAAAAAGACCTTGCAGTAACTACTTGTACTTCCAGTTTTAACCACCCTCAAGTTTAAAACTACCACTTGGGAAAGAAAAACTAGCTTGGCAGCCTTGCATAAAGCCCTTTTTAACCCACCCTGCTTGTGATCAAGTTTCAAACTGCATTTAATAACTACAAGCATGTTACTTTTTGTCTAATGTTGTTGAATACTAGATAACGGCAGCTTAATATTCGTCCTTTAAAGATACAAACTTTACATCCTTTAAAGATACAAAGCTGCTGTTTTCTTAGGCACTTGGTACGTCAGTATCAGGCTGCAAATACAGTTTGTTATAAATAAATCAGTCTTACAGAGTAGCTTTAATTACTAACATTTATTCTAAAACACAAGTTCAGATTTGGAGTACTAGAGGATGTGGGGTGAATATAAATTATTAAACTGACATTTTCTAAACAGCTAGTAAAATTTTCAGTAAGACTGACATTAATTTTTATTAATAATAGAAAGCTCAACCATTTCAAACTGCTGACTGCAGAACTAAGAAACAATTGGAGACAGGGAAGGTGCCAAGCCAAGTTTGTAATTAGGTAAGACTATCCAACACCTCTCCTTGGAGGCACTCCAGCAAGCACCCAGCCAGGGTGAGCTCTTCCCAGCTCCTGACATCCAGAATTTTTCAAGGATGAATTTGACAGCAGCACATGAGAGCAGGGGGACACCAGAGGCTATTTTGGATATCATGTGTGTGACCAGTTTATAGAATTTATGACTTATATTAAATGTAAGAAATACTTGTGTTGAAAACCTGAGTTTAGTCAGGCAAAGTGAACCAGGGTGGCCAAAGGGGAGGGAGCACAAGCTCAGCCCATGCTCTCCCACAGCAGTTTGGGGAGTTGGTGTGCCAGGCCCTCCACTGTCCTCCAGCAATGCCAGCCAAAGAAACAGCTTTTAACAGGCATCAACTATTTCGCTGGAAGCTTTCTTTGTGCCAGAAAAGAAAGCACGTTCTTCATGCCTCACAAGTGATTTATAATTTCATGACAATGACGCTTATACTCCTGAATTAGACTAGAGATTTACATGTCACCAGAGATAAAAGAGAGCCTCTCAGTTTTAAGCAACTATTTTTTCTGCAGTCAGAGTGACATCTATTGCATAACTTTCTCACAGACACACCTTCAAGACATTCCAGGCTAAAACAGAAATTGCAGGGGTTCAGTTTCCATACTTGCTAGTGCTGTGGCTTTTCTCACTTACACCATCAATACGGATTATGACAGATAGATATGTGTGTGTATATATAAATATATATATATATTTACAATCCCTAAAAATTGATTTATTAATTACAACATTATGGTGGCAACCAAAAGTGGCCCAGAGGCAGTTTTGTGATGTGAAGAGCACTGCAAGAGAACCTCCAAAACCTCATCCAATTATCACTACAGCTCGGTTGAAGAAGGAACAGAGATGTTCCCAGTACTTCCTTTGCCTTGTATCCAATAACAGCAACTGGAAGCTGCAACATTTCACACAGGTGGAACGTGTCTCTCAGTGTTGGACATACTGTCTCTTTATATATAAAAACAATATGTTAATGTGTAAATATATTGGCATGGTGAATTCCATATAAATCAAATATTTTGAGAACTGCAGTCTTCACGCTTCATGATTTCTTTAGAGCAACGATTTTCCTTCCAGGAAAAGGCCATTGTAAGAGCAACTGACTGCAAACTAAAGTCCATTTTCACAGTGCATATTCCAGGTAGGTGAAGAGTCAAGGATGCCTGTGACACTGTCACAAAACAGTGGGGACAGAGCCTATGGAATGCCAGGATTTTATCAGGCACTCGTTTTAACAACCGACGCAATTTAATCGACGCAATTTGTTTACATGGCAAACTCCACGTAAATAGCACTGAAGGAGATCACTTTACAAGAGGTTTCTCCCTAATAACACAAACCCCCCACGTTTGCTCACCGAAAGGTAAATTATAGGTCAGGTGAGGGGAGCTCATTACAGGGAAATTCTTTACCCACAGGAGTCCTCCAGCAAATTCACCACGGGCACGAGTTGCCTTTGGTAGAAGTGGGACTCAGCAGAAGGGAAATAAAGGCCAAAGGCTGCCTGACTCGACCAGGGCACATTTCAAAACCAGAAGCCCTGGCAGCACTCTCCCTCATCCCTGGAAGTATCCAAGGCCAGGCTCTGAGTAACTTGGATGGGGGCTCTGAGTAACCTGGTCTGGTGGAAGATGTCCCTGCCCGTGGCAGGGGGTGGAACTGGATGGTCTTTAATGCTCCTTCCACCCCAAACGCTTCCACTATTCTAAGATTTTTCCAGCACATCCTCTTGCAAGAAGCGGCTGCCGAGGCCTCCAGGCCCCTTTACACCCATGACATCCCCTGGTAACCCACCCGACCCCTGGATCCGCGCCGCGGTACCCTGACAGTGACACCAGCCCGTCCATCCCGGCTGGAACCACCCGTGTCGTGCCTGATTAACTTCTCCTCCCTTCACGAACACAATAAATTCCCCGTTCCGGAGCAGGACTCCGCTCCAGGGCCGCTTTCCCGCGCCAGAAACACCCTAACGGCGTCACTGGGGCGCCAATCCCGGCCCCCGCCCGTCGCGAGCACATCCCCCCGGCCGCGCTCCCCGCCGGCCCAACCGGGGGCCAAGGTGACCCCCTCCCGTTACCCGCTGGGTGGTTGTAGAAGGGCCGGAACCGCGGCGGCAGCATCAGCTCGATGCGGTCGAGCATGCGGTGGTAGGAGGCGCGGAGCCCCGCGACGGCGGCCGCCATGGCGAGGGACGGGGCGAGCGGGGGCCGAGCGGGGACTGAGCGGGGACTGAGCGGGGGCCGCGCTGCGTCGGCCCGTCCTTCCTCCCGCCCCGGGTCCTTCCTCCCTCCCCGGGCCCGTCCTTCCTCCCTCCCTCCCGCC
>VZRX01021609.1:0-27213 GCA_013398075.1 Notiomystis cincta | reverse complement strand
CCCCCCGGCGCGCGCGCGCCCTTCCCGCCCGCGCGGGGCCATGTCCCGCGGGCGCTGCCCACACCTGCTCTGGGACGTGCAGAAGCGGAGCCTGGGGCTGGAGGAGCCCGGATTGCTGCGCAGGCACTACCTCGGTAAGGACGGGGGGTTCGGGGGCGGCGGTGCGGACGAGGTCCGGCCGTCCGCCCTCGGCGCCCCCACCAAGCCTGGAGGGGGGGCTCGGAGCCCCTTCCAGGCGCCGCCGCTGCCCCGCTCGGCCGCGCTGTCCCGCAGCTCCGAAGTTTCATGTGCCTCGCGTGGCGGCGACACCTTCTCCAAATCCACGCCCTGGCTCCCCGCGCGGTCCAGAGCACCCTCGCCCATCCCTCCGCGCTCCCGGGGTGCTCCAGGGTCCCCCCTGCCCCCGGGCCGTCCCTCCGCGCGGCCGGCGTGGTCCGGGCCCGCCGGGACCCCCCGGTGCCTCGGTGCGCGGCTCCGCTCGCCCGCCCCCCTCGTTTCCCGGAGGAACTGTTGCACGCGAAGATCCAGCCGGGAAGTTGGGCGGCGGCTCGAAATAGCCCCGCCGTCGGCGTTCCGTGCCCGGGGCCGGGCAGGGTCCGGATTTACCGGCGCTGAGCTGCCGGCGGCTGGGAACAAAGCACGTAAACGCCTCCGGGATCATGGCGCGGCCGCTGTCCGGGCGCTCTCGAGGTGTTCCCGGGGCTTTGGGAGGAACCGAGCCGCCGGGACGCGCTCGGTGCGGGCCCATCCGGCCGCCCTTTGTGTCCCCAAGTGCTCCGCGGCCACCGCGGGGTCCCCGCAGGCGCCCCAGCCCCGGGCTGCCCTCGCCTCCACACCCAAGCCAGGTATTTTCACTTTCCAAGTTAAAGCCAGCGCCACTTTTAGTTTCCGAGGCCGCGGGGAGGTTTCTGTGGCGTGAAGGAACTATTGATATTCTTTGTCATGGCGCAGGTTCTGCAAAAAGCGTTATCAAAAAATATTAAAACCCCCCAGTATTTATTCACGTGTTTTTGGAGGTGTGGCCATCCATCGTAGTGGCAATGTGGATTTGGGAGGGCGGCGCTCCAGGGTAGATGGCTCGGTGGGTCGGGAACGCGTTCTTTTGTGCTCGTGTGGCAAAACAATTCCTGCCTTGGAGTGGAAACCTCGAGTACTCGAGATGGAGCTTGATTTACAGCATTGTAAAACGCGTGTTGTTTTGTGCCTCCCAGGCTTTCCTGGCTGTGCTCGGTGGTAAGGGTTTGTCGTTTGGTTTTTTTCCTGGCGGAATTTAAGGTGGGATATCACGTTACGGAGCCTAACTCAGGAGTTTTCTGTCTGTAGTCCCTGAGCACTCAGTAACCCACAAAAGGTTAGTCGAGGAAATCAAGGTTATTGCTGTAGGTTTCTACTGATTACAGAGAGGAATGTATATGTGTGCAGCACACAAGTCCCCTGGAAAAAATTTTGAGTCCTAAAATTAAAAAAAGGTTGAGAATTAACAATCTAGCTGCTTTTGATTTTGGTTATGTCTCAAGCTGTGCTTGGCCAAGCCTTAGCTGATGATCGTTCTAACTTTCAGTGATCAATCCTTATGGTTTTTTTGGTTTTTTTTTTTTTTTGTCTGCTCCAACTGGAACAGAAAAGCTCAGTGTTAAAATTAGGACTGTAGGATCTGCAGATTCTGAAGAAGCACTTTTTTTGGAAGACTTTTTTGTTTTCTTTCTTCTGCTTTGACATGGTTTTGTCTCTGACAGTTGAGGTACTAAGATTTGAATAGTAGAAATCATCTTCCCAGACTTACCAAGATGTTTTTGCTGGATGCTGTTCCAATAAAATGCACACAACTTTAGTTAAAAACAAAACCCCTCTGGTGCCTTGGTTAAGTTCTCATATTTACTGTTTTTCCTTTCACCTTAACAAGTTCAGTTGCGTTGGAGCCTTGAAAAAACACGACCTGGGAGAGCCTTCCCACTGAATTGATTTTGAGATCTGCATTGATGGTGGCAAGAGGTGCTCAGTCCTTACTGACCCCTGCTTTTCACCAAGGGGCTGGTACAGGGTGTGCTTATCTTGTGGAACTACCGCGCTTTTACCCCGAGTGGCGTTTATGGCCTTCATAAACCCACTAATTTGACTGCTAGTCAGGTGTGCTTGTTCAAGATTTCCCAGACAAGAGGCCTGTTGTTGTGCCTTTTTGTGTGCAGGGCAGTGTAGGTGTGGGTCTTTTCTCTTCCAGACTTCAGCAGCTCTGTGTAGGAGCTTTGTTCTCCCACCCACTGGTCGAGACCACAGTGGTCAGATGGGTGGCACTGGTTGTTGGTCACTGCTGATCTGATCTGTGTGAGAAGTAAGGCTTCTTCCTATTTATAATATTTTTTTTTAGTAGTGTTTCAACAGTCTGGCAGACACAACAAATGCAGATCAGGCGTTAAGAATAGTACTGAGAGACTCGAGGCATTGTCCATGTGCATTTTTTGTTTTTTTGTTTGGGCAAATTTCTTTTGCAAATTTGTCGAAACAGTTATGGATACTGGTACAAAATTAATTAGTTCATATATCTCTTTGTTGCCTGCTGCTCTTTTTCAGCCACCAAATCAAAGAAAAAGCATTATAGCAAGTCCATGACTAACAGTGCCATTGAGAGGAAGATGTGTCTGTGTGGATGGTACTTGCAAAATGAGCCCTTCACTGGGATGGTTGTGTTTTGCTACTGTATAAAATATCAGAAATATTGACAGTGACCATGTTTGGAAGGAAGACATCTGAGAGCTAATTGCTGTTTCCTATTTACTCAGTGTTTTAGTTTCATGTGAACTGGCAATCAAGTGGCACTCTATAAATAACCTCTCTCAGCTTCTGAAAACAGCTGCTCCAGGAAGGATCTGTGTAATGTACCTTTCCATGCAGATAGCTCACCCCTGGAATTTATGGCCTTGCAAAAACTTAGCCCGATTTTGCAAGATCCCTAAGTAATTGCTCTGAAGCCCAGTCAGTTCTGGGCAGAGTTACAGAGAAATGGGGCTGTACACTCCTCCCTGGGATGTGTCCTTCAAGTGTTATCCTTTGGTGAGGGCTTCTGCTGTGATGAGAGAGGAAAGATGTGGTTCTCAGCAATGTATCTCTTAGCTACGTTTCCTTCAGCATTTGTAGGCTAATTAGTCTCATTTTCAGACAGTGCTTGTGTTGGAGGTCTCCAGAGGATGCCAGGCCTGGGGGAGGCTGTCAGTAACTCTCTTCCCTTTGATTCAGTTTAGGCATCCTCTTAGCCTGGTGCTGGTGGGAGGAGCCCTGCTGCTGGATCACAGATGGAAACTGAGTTTCGGGCTGCTTTCCGTAGCACATCGGGGTGCTTTTACCCTGAAAACCATCGGTGCGAACTGTAGCATCCACGTTAAATTCAGCCTGGAAGCTGGCAAGTGTAATGAGGCAGGATACTTTCACAAGACTCTGCAAATCTTGCAATTTTGTATCATTGTGGCAATGTTTCCGGGGACTAGTTAACAAACCTGTTCTGATGGCAGGTGAGGAGTTCTGTGCCAGCACAATAAAAGCCTCTGTGTGGATTAAATATCGCATACTGTGATTTGGCTAGAGAAGGGCAGCATGGGTTTCTTGCAAGAAAGAGGGATCCATAATTCCTCTGAAATATTTAATCTGATGGGTTTATTTGCTTTTCTGTGAAGGGTCCTGCTGCTGAGAATGGCTCTGTTTAGGAGGAAAAATGAAGATTTTTCATTTTCTTCCTATTTGTATTTGTTTGTTTGGGGATTTTTGTTTGGTTGGTTTATTTTTGCTGTCTGACATAGGTTATCCAGAGAAAGTCTCTCAGTCTAACAGGAGAGGAACTGATGCTGTATTTTAGCTCAGAGTGGTTGTTGGAAGCTAGGTGCGTGATACAGTGGAAGCAAATACCCAAATAATCAGTTCTCCCCAATCTCTGATATCCTCGTGCAGATATTATTTTCTGAAATCTTCTTTCCTTCTTTTTCTTTTAAGCTGAGCATATATTTTAGAGATAGCATTATGATGCTTTCCCGTGAGCTTTCACACACACCCACCCTCTTCTTTAAAGATTGTTTCATATCTTACTAAGTTTTTATCATTCTGGGTTTTACGATTTGGGAAAAGTTTGAAATCTGTAAAAAATCCACTGTAAGGAAACCACTGGTTAGGCTCTTTGTGATCAAATTTTGTAAAGCTTCAGCAACTCTTACTAAAAAGAGATCTGTGAATATTTGTATGTAGAGAGAATTTACTAAACTAATTAGGTTTCAATAGTTCCCCCATTTTATAGGGAGGAACCACGGTAACCCCAGAACTAATTACAGTTTTGAAGTTAGTTGATTGCCCTGCTTACAAGTAGGGTTGAAAACCAGGCAAGAATAGCTATTATAACTGAGTAGTTTTGATATTGACTGCCTTCCATTCATATCAGTTTATAAAACTAGTAGTGGCTGTTTGAATGAAGATAGAATTGGGTGTTGCTGTTGAACATTTGGTACTTCCTAAAATGCATTGCCCAGAGTGCGAGAGTGAAATTAAAATACTTCCTTAAAATACTGTAAACTTTCATTCTCTCTTTTGCTTTTCTTGGACAAACAAACCAACCAAACCTAGCAGAATGGAAACTAGAATGGTGGGGAGAATAACCAAAAAGTGAGGCATTATTTTCCCCAGTTTTTGCTCCAGCTATATTTTAACACATGGTATCTTGGTCTTTGAAAATAATGCGGAGTAAGAAGGGTCAGACAGCTATAACATGATCAGCTTTGTAGCTGGTGCTCTTGTGAACTTGGAGATGGTCAAAGTATTTAATCAGCCTTTCTTCTTAAATGCTTTGCATAATACTTTTGATGTTTAGTTTTTATTTTCAGGTACACTGCTACATTTCATGTCCTAAACATCTGGAATTAATTTTCTTTTCCAACATGAGTTAAAAACACTTATCTGTCATAGCTAAACTCCAGATCTGGTAGAGGTGTTTTATATTATTTTTTTCTTCAAGTCTAGCAGATTAACTGCTGCTTAAAAAAGAAGCATTATCATGTACCTGATGGTCTGATTGTCATGAACACAGTTCTGTAGAGATGTATTCTATCACACATCAAATACTTTGTGAAACTCAACTGACTGAAGGTTTTAGAAAGATGTAAGTGAACTTCTCAGATTTTTTTCATTAGAGATATTTTCTGAATAATAGAAATAGGCAGAGGCAGAATTGAACTTCATAGTGTAATGAATGAGTTGGAGGACAATACATCCGTGGAACAGTTTTTATGTGCTCAGTCTAATATTGGAAGGAGACAGGAAGCATGAGGAAGGCAGGAAATTTGGTGTAGTCATCGGATTTTCACTGGTTGTATTGAAAAGTTTCAGATGCATAAGAGCATGGCAGACGAGAGATGTAAGTTTTTAATTGAAAAAACACGGGAGAGGACAGTGATCAAGTGTTGCCTTAAACTGGTTATCTCTGCAGATTTTTCCCCTTGTTAATAAAAGCAAGGCTTAGTGACTACAGTCCTTAAAAAAATTACAGATGGGCAATTGAAAGAACAATGTGGCATCAGGACCTGTTGATAACAAATTGAATTTGGAGGAGTTTAATAAAGAGACTGTGTCTGAAATGAATTCCCTGATACTATCTCATTTAAATTGGTACCAAGGAACAGAAAGGCACTCTATGTGTGTCTAAAACAGCTTGTAGGAAAAGATGTTATGAGTGATCCTATCGTGGCATACAAGATTAAAGATTATTTTTCCTACTTCAAAGTAAATCAGCGCAGATAGTAAAGATCCCCATTTTAAAGCCTTTAATATCAGTAAAAGATAATAAAAACAATGTAACAGAATTATCTGGACAAAACAACAACAAAATGCTAGCTGGTTATGATTTGATACATATCAGAAAACCAGAAAGAGATGTGAGCTGGGAGGCAGGATTAAGGTTAGATGAGTATTTCTGTGGCCTGAGTGCTGAATGCTTAGTTTTAATTTCAGTCTAATCAACCTTCTGTTATCTTTGGGCTTATTTAACTCGTACACTAACTGAGCTGTGGGAGTGGAGGACCTCCAAGTAGTACAGCCATATAGCATTAATCTAGGTAAATTTGATAGCTTGTTTTGCTGTTATCTTAGAAATCTTTGCTTGTAGTTAATATCATTGACCTTCTTGCAGTGACATCTTCCTGTGTGTTTTACGGTTTACTTGTTATGGTTTGTTACTGCTTCTTTCTCATCAGCATTGTCCCATTTTGCTTCCATGTAGTGATAACATGTTGATGATAATTTTTGTGTATTTTCTTAAAAAAAAAAAAGATTGTATTCAGGGTCTGGGATTGCTCAGTGCCTTCTGTCACAGTCCTGAAATAAGAGAATGATTTCCAGTGTTTGTTTTTAGGATGCTGGGGATTGATAGCAGAACAGCTTCTGTTTTTTTATGTACTAACACCAGTTTTTGTAAAACTGTAGAACCCTTATGGATCATATTTTTATGTTCTTTGGTGGGGTTACTTTGCCGAAACCTGTTTTTTGAGTTTTGTTTTTTCTTTTATTTCTTTTAATACTACTGCCAAGATCAGAACTTATCAATGAACCTGCTTACTGAGTTTTGATGTTTTAATTTTCTAAACCACCAACTTTTTTGCTGCTGTTGTATTTTGACATATGAATTAAAATGGAAGCTATTATATTTGGCCAGCAAGAAATGATGAAAAATTGGTATAACTTTTCAGACTGTTGATTTTCTCTCCTTCAGAAATTCAAGAAGCCTTTTAAGTTATCTGCAGTTTTGTCAGCATTTCTTGAAATGGGCTGAACTATGCAGGTACACTTTTTGACATTACACCTTATGTGTAATGTCTGCGATAAATAGAACATTAATCATGTGTGTTAATGGCTGCCAGGAAGTAGGAATTCATGTAAGTGGGCTGTAGTCCCAAGGTTTTGCATGTATTATAATATTTGAATTATATTCAGTCTTAGGATGCAAATGTATTTGGTTTATATCCTTTGGAGCCTCAGCGTTCTCCTGCAGACAGCTGGAGACTGCAGACATTTGTGTGCACTTCTAATATATTTTCATTTTTAATTGCAATATTTCATTGAATTTACATTGTGTGCTTATAAAGACTATCATTGTACAGGGAATGTGTTTGCTTTGTAAATAACTGCCTGTGCCTTGATACTGAGTGTTTCAGACAGCTTCGTAGTTAAGTTGTACCTTGATCTTCTAATAATGAGCTTTGGATACATGAAAGCTGTCTCTTGCTGCAAAAACAAGTCGTGTACAGCATGTACTGGATTTGTATTTCTCGATGAGACAGTGATGTGAGAGATCCTTTAGATCTCTTTCCTTTATTTATTTATTTTATTTTTTTCCCTTGTAGCTTTCTTCCAGTTGGATTGTTTCCATTAACTGCATTAGGGCAGACCATTAAACCTTTCTGTGTTCAGTCACTTCCAAGATGTTGCACTGCAAGTCTGTGAGTTCTTGTGACTTTGCATGTGATTCCCGATCTTCTATCCTTGAGTGTCCCCAAAATAGTCCAGTGGGATATAAGTGATCACGTATCAAGAACCTGTTGACACTTGAGACCAGTCCTGTCCTGGCAGTAAGGAAAAGGATCAGTTCAGACACAAACCATGCCAGCCTTTGAACAAAACTGGATTTTTCACTGCTTGAGCGCAAGTCTCAGCGTTTTCATGTCTTTGGGGCTTAGTGAGCTGCTGATTCAGATGCGTCCCAAATGCTTTAGTGTGTGTTGAATCATTAAATATTGAATGTGAATATCATGAGATGGAATCTGAGTCACATCAGTGAATTTTAATATCCCCTTATTTTCCTCATGTTATTCTTCCTGGATTTGCAGGCTTTCCTCTGGGAAAATTGAATGTGCCTTTAATGCTGACTGCTATCTACTTAACAGATATCATGGGGAAGATGAGAATCTGTCCCTTTTCCCTGAGAACTTCATGTGTTCTGAACCATCCATGTTTGTTCAACTCTTTTTGAACTACTGAAACTTCACCAATATAAAAAAAATATTAAAATTAAACTATTGAACCAAACCCACCTCTTTATTTAGGTTGCATTGCTTTGTTGTTACAGTTACTGTAGTGTGTTCCCATTATTTACCTTTCTAGGAAATGAGGAAAAAATCTGGTTCCTTTTTAATTTGGTTTTAATTTGGAAACACTCATGTCCTGAGAACTCTCTTGAGTAAAAAAAGTCTTTCAACATTTTTTTTTTGTTGCCTAGGATGAATATGTGTAGTTTAATGCAACAGGCAATGCCATTTTTAAAAGTAAAGGTATTTTTCCCCATTTGTTTTTAAATACCCAGTGGTAGTTTAACCTCTGTCAGTACAGTGTTAACTTAATAGTCATCTACTATCAAGACTCAGCTTTCTATTTGAGCTCAACTTTTGATGTAATCTATCTTTAAACTCCAATCCTGGGCAGTTTCCTGGTGCTTACATTTGTAATCTTATAGGGTTATCACCTATATCTGTTACAGTATCTATATTTCTATTTACCAAGCTCCCCCAAACAAAGCCAGCAGTGTACAATTCCTGTTCTACCCGGGATTAAATGGTATGTTAAATTAGGCAGGTGTGCAGAACGTTAAGTGCATTAATTCAGTTCCACACTGTCCAAGTGCTCAGTTTCACTTATGGGAAAGGCAGGCCCTGGGGATTTTTGCTAGAAGACATATCTGCAGGTATGCTGGTAAGCTTCTGTATAATCACTTCTTAATCTGTTTAAAAATGAGTATTGAGTTAGCTTAAACAACTTTAAATAGTAGGCTTTGATTTCGCCTGGAGCCTTTGTCTGGAATTCCTGGGATTAGTCCTGCTGGCAGAGTGGGAGAAGCAGCAGCCTCTGGAAGGTGATGGCAGGACTGGCAGCAGCAGGGGCACACATGTCCTCAGCAGGAAAGAGGACATTCCTGCTAGGAATGTGCTCCTCTTAAAAGCAGATTCCATTTCTTCTTTCCTTCTCCTAGAGCTCCACTATTCATCATGCCAGAGTGCTTGGAGGTGGGAGATGCTGGTTCTGCTACAAGTAATTTTAACTTCTGCACTGGGGTGGAGCAACACCTCATTTCAGCTTTTTAGATACCATCTCTTCCAGCTGGAAAGTGGAGCTCCTAATTAACCCTGGGTGTTACACTGATCAGTAGTACCTGAGAACATAAAGCAGAGTGCCTGGTGTGTTTTTCCGCGTCGTTGCTAAGGATTGTCTGGGTTATTGTGTTGATGTCATTTTTATAAGAAAATGTTCAACACTGCTGTCCACATAGCAGTTTCAGAGGAAGACTTTTCCAAGTCAAAGGAAAGCATTTCCAAGGACATATTAAAATGTACAGTAATTCTGTTTACTCTGACTTGCAACAATCTGCATAATATTTCTTTTTGCCTTCAGTTAATAGAAGCCTCCTTTGATTTTTTCTTTGGGAAAGAAAGCAGGGCACAGGTGTATTTTTCTTGATCTGGTAACTATTGTTTTTGTATTGGTATCTGTTTCAGAATTTCGAGGTGTTCCTTTGGGAGTCCTGTTTTAGTGCTGGTGGAGAAAACAGCAAAAGCTTTCGCATGTAGTTAATCCTACATCCACTTAATCACTTAAGCTATTTTGGACAGTCCTCTGTTGAGAGGAGTAAGGTGGTATGTGTTATCTTTTACACAGATAGAGCTTCTCTTAGTTTTGTCACATGAATTTTGTCCTCTGCTCTGTAGAAATTAGAAATATATGTGGCATAATATAAAAATTTCAAGTGCCTTTTGTCTCAGTGAGTAGTTTGTATTTGATCATAGGACTACTTTAAAGGACTGAATAAATATCAAAATTGCTGAAAACTGGCATTTTTTTCCTCCTGTCACAAAATCTCACTTGCAATCTGTGGCAAGAACAATACAAAAGACTTTAGTATGGGCAGTGTAAGGGGAAGTGTAAGGATATCTGTCAGAATATGCTGTACTTGTGAATGAAATCCACTTAGCACCAGTCAGTACAGCACAGATAAAGTGCCTTCTCTGAGAAAGGTACTTGTTCTCTATTCCACATTTTTGTCACTGAGAATACCTTAAACACTTGATATTAATGCAGCTGAATTTTCTGTAATCTTTCAGGCGTAAACCATGGTAAATATCAAACAGAAAACAAAGATACTGGTTTAAAGCCCAAATGCTTGTAACCTTACCAGTTCTGAAGCCCAGGGGAGACTTATATTTGAGAGTGGATACTTTCATTATCCCAAAGATGTTTCAAAGTTAATTACAGCCATTGCAACTAATGCAAACACATCTTATCTGTCCTCTTACCTATAGTAACCTATTCTTGCAGATTCTGTAGAAGCAAACTTAAACAGAAGTATTTTCCAAAATGCTTATTTATTACTCTAAAATGTATAACATTGTAACATCGGTGAACTACTTGTTTTGTGTGGTTGGTTTTTGTTTATTTTTGGTTTGGTTTTTTTCTTCCGTGTGTGTGTTTTTGGTTTGAGTTTTTTGTTTGTTTGTTTTTTGTTTTGTTTGTTTTGCTTTGTTTTTTGGGGGGGAGCTATTTTTTTTTTTTTTTTGATCAGATTTTGTATCAACATGAGATTTGCTGATTTATAACTGAGGGCATAGTATTCTGTCTTCTGTAGTTTCTGTCTTGGTGTTATAATATCTGAAAGGTTTGTATTTCTTAATACCTAAAGCTCATCACTTAAGCCTATCTTAGGATTTGAGTACAGGCTTGATTAGCACCGAGTTGTTTGATTCTGGCTGTTTAGTAGCAAAGCTCTGACATATTAAAATGGCGAAGTCTCTTTATAGACAATAAAAATATTTTGTGTTTTCTTTGTAGAGTTCACACTTTCAGGCTTTGTCATGTATCATTAAGAACAGAGAATAATTTATCTGTTTTGAACTTAAACCATAATGAAGTAGTTGCTCATAGTCTCTTGAAAGGTAGTCTTATAAACATTGACAGAACCAACAGTTATAATTTTTTGGCATTTTTACAGTAGTGCAGAAGAGTGAAGAAATATAGCACAGGGCCTTGTTCAAAGGACTGGAGGTCACACCCATGGATTTGGTTTCTGGCAGTACTGCTGTTTCACTTTTTCCTTTGATAAATTGCTTTGAGTTTCCTGTGTCACAGTTTCAGTGACTGCAAAATGGGGCCAGTGTTGGCCTGCATAGCTAACAAATTATTTTTAAGATTTTAATTAATCTTCAAGAATTTTAACTTACCTTAATGGCAGCTAATTTGGTGCATATTCTGTATAGCCCTGTTTTCTCTATGGTACATGGAGAATTCTGGTTGCTGGGAAAAGCGTGTTGAGATGTGGATCAAAAGCTGTATCATGGTGCAGAGTTTGATATCAATCCAGCCAAATAACCATATGCAAATGGAGTTACTTTGGAAATGCCTAAACTCTACCCTGGAAAACCAAGAGAAGTTTTGAGACACGCTCAGAGTGCAGGATAACATGTGCTCTGCGTTGGGAACAGATGCTGGCTCCATTTCAGCTTTAAACTAGGGCATTCCAAATGTCACAGCGAGCCAGCGCTGAGGGACTTGGCCTTGCAAAGAGCCAGCTTGATATAAATGAATGTTCATTTGATAAATGGGGTCCATTACTGAATAAGGGTTGTCTTTTAACGTCTCATACTGTGTTGGTGCTGCTTTGGATCAAAGTTTAGTTAAATTTCTCGGGACAGAAGTGTGCTTTAAAGGTATACCTTCATCATGAAATGATCTGTACTTCTTCGATGGGAAATTCTGGAGTGCAGTTTTAAATGTATGAAGGTTTTACATGCTCGAAGCATTTAATGTGTCTGCTGTCATCAGTTCTGAAGCAGCTTTGACTAAGTTGCTTACAAAAGAAAGGTATGTGTCTCTCTGCCAAAGCAGGCATGTAGAAAGCACCTGATCAGCAATTCCTAAACTGAGGATTGTGACCTAAATGGTATAACAACTGCGAGTGGGGAGTACAAGAGATGCTGTTGTATTTTGGTATTGCTCCCTGAAGTGAGATTAGAGCTCTGTAAATGTGCCCAGACACCCAGGTTAGGTGATTCTTCAGATGAGAGTTGCAAGGCACCATTTGGTTTGACCTTGAACACAGTGGATGTTCTGAAGAAATAAAGTTACGAAGAAACAGCTGCAGCTTCTCTTTCACCTGCTTTCCCATATTGAAATTCCTATTATTAATGACTCAAGGTGGGGCTTCTTTCATACACAGAATGGTGCCTTAGTCTCCAGCTTAATATAAACTAAAAAATTATTGATCACTGTACTGAGAGTTTCACTGTACCTTGAGGCTTCAGTAGTGTGTAATGCTTGGTGAGAATGGGTGGATGGCTAAAAACTGAAAATATTATTGATCTTGTACTGAGAGTGGCAGTGAACCTTGAGGCTTCACTTGATGCATAGCTAGTGAAAATGGGGTGGGTAGAGCATTAGTTTGACGGCTTTCCAAATTTCAGCTATGTAAACACTTCACAGGGAGGTCATCACAGCCATTTGAAATTTAACAGGGCTTTTTTTTTTGTTTTATCATATTCTTGTTGATAAATTCACCTTAGCAGTTTTGAAACAAACCCCATGTGTGTTCCACACTCCAGTGAGATAATCTTGATGACAGCTTGATCACTTGATCTGTGTCCTAGGCCTTATTTGAATATAGGAAATGATATATTGAAGCACTCTTGCAGAATTAAATGGTTGCATTTCTAGGGGTACTACATAGTTAAGGGGAAAAATAAATAGTTTCTGGCTTTAGAACCTGTAATCGGTATTGGAGGGGGAAAATCCTAAATATGACAGAGGTTTTTGATGCTGATATTGTAAGAGAAAAGTACATTTGGGGTTTTCTTAAAAGCTTGGATTTCATTCACCATGGTACCTAAAAGGGGAGCCTGGAGGGCTGCCTTTGTTTGAAGGTGGAGGGACCAGGCAGCCTTTGGATTAGGTGAATGGGAATTAAGGATTGTGAAGATTCTTGTCACCTGTGAGAGCAGAACCCTTGACATGGAGAATCTGACTAATAAGAGCTGAGATGCACCTGAAGAGTAAAGACAAAACAAACCAAGTGGTATTGTTTTTGATTTTTTTTAATGTCATAAAAATAGATCAGTGACAAAAACATTCAAGTGACAAATTCTAATACTTACTGCTGAGTGTTTTTATCAAGCCAAGTGAACCTGTGGGAGTCATTGCTGAAGTACAAGGAACACAGATTTACTGACTTTGCTCAGCTTTTCACAACAGCAAAAGCAGAGGCAGTATTTTCTTCAGATGAGTTTATTCAAGTATTTCAGGTTTTTATTTTAGAGTAAAAACAACTCGTAGGATCTGATGGTTCTAGTTTTGAATGATCAGTTAAACTACAAACAATCCATTCAGTTGTCTTACTGCATTTAGTACTTAATCAAATAAGAGAGAGTTTGGAGGCAAAACATTTTAACTGCTTTCTCCCTTGCCTCCCTTTTCCTTTAAGGAATATAGAAACTATTTAAATGCTGTAATTTTGTTTGTATTTAACTCCTTTCTCAAATATTTAGATAAAAAGTGATCAAAGGATCACTTTATATATTATATATATATATGCATATATAACAAATCATATGCAACCCTAACAATTTTTTAAAAATGTTTTAAATTGCTAAGTGTTGAGTATATGAGACACCTTATGTCTGCATCTCAAGTTTACTGAAACTAGTATGGATACTGTGTTCTTATTAAGACCAAAAAATCCTAATCTAACAACAATAAGTTGTTCATATCTTGTCAACAGATTTCTGTAAGGAAATAAAAATTGAAACTGAAAATGTGATTCGAACGCAGTTATTTCTTACTTGTTGGTTTAGGTGATTTGGATTAAAACCAGAGCATACAGGAAGGAGAAAAATCTGTTCTCTGTTTTTAAAAATCAGTTTAAGTCATCTTCAGTGTGTGTGTGTGTACAGAGGATTCTCACCAAGCACCTGCCTGTTGCTCTGCAGACACCACCTCATTCTAGACATGTTTTATGCACCTGCTGCAATGCTCAACAATCACCCACTGCTATCAGATTTTTCTGTTCTTCAATGAAAGTGTGATGGATCTGGCAAACACCGTATTTTTGGGTTGGCCTATGGAGTATACAATTCTTAAACAAGTTATCCTATTGGAGGTTGTGCATTACTGCTCTGTATTTTGCATTACAGGAGCACCCCAGAAGCAAATTTTAAAGTCTCTGTTATGCAAAGTGATACACAAGCATGCAGCAGGTGATATTTCCCACCTCAGCATTCATATTTACTTACAAGCAATTGTAGAAATAAAATTAACCTGAAAGTAGGAGTCTTCGTTGAGAACAGAGAAATCATTTGATCTGTAAAAAATAATAGGATTTCACTGAAAGGTACAATAAACCAATCATTAAGAACTTATGGTCAAAGTCTGTTCCTGGAGGGGGATAAGGAAGAGTGGTAAAGAAAGAATAGTGAACTAGGTAGATGTGTGTTCCTAACTGAAGAATACATACATTCTTGCTAGTAGAGCATGGTGCATAGGATGTCATTCTTTTAATCTTTCTCTAATTACCATTATTCCTGGTTAACAGAAATTGTAGCACCTGAGATGTCACAACTTCAATGTTTATAAAATGGGACATGAGAGAAGTCTGGCTTTCTGGCTTTTACCTTTTTAAAGCTGGCTCGGGTGTGCTTTCAGTGCAAGCCTTTATAACCATTTCACCCACTAAGTACCTCCTCTTGAAAAAGAAAAAATATTTTGCCAAAGTATGGTCTTCATCTAATGTGGTACTTGAGCTGTGTTATGAGCACTTTTGAATTTTGGGGGTGGCTTCTGGTTCTAGTAAAACTGAGGTATCAAACCCAGACCTTTTGATGGAGGGAAAGCTGTATGAACATTGGGTGGGGTGCAGGTGCTGCTGGAAGGGTGTCCTGGCCCATGAGGAGGGAGTGTGGCAGGGATGCTTAGTGCCTGCTTCCAGCCACGTGGCTGTGAGGGATCAGGTGTGGATATCAGATGTTCTTTTTCAGGGCTGGAGAGTACATGGGAGAAATAAAAAGCATTCAGGGCAAGCAAGTAGAGGGAGGAGAAACTGCTTTTCCAAATTTGTGCCACACTGCCAGAGGCAACACTGAGCTCTGACATGGTTCTGCCTTGAACTGAACCAAAGCAAGTTCAGAAATGTAGGATTTTTCAGATGTGGATGCTGCTGCTGTTCTTTTCCTGATTCTAGGATTTTAAGGTTAATTTAGAGTGAATTTCACAGTTACATATTTAGAAACAGTGCAGCCTAGCATAGGCCTGCAGTCTGATGCTCTTACCTGGAATTTTGTTCTGAGAGATGTACAAACACAGAATAAAAAAGGTGTAATCATCCTTGAGTTTAAGAGTTTTTGGGACCAAAGTAAAAAATACCAGGTATATCAGTATTTTTCTTTTCTGAAAGTGCTTTCTGGGGAATATTAAGTTCACTGTAACCTGTTTTTATAAAAATGGGACATGAAATGAAAGTTTGAGCTTTGTGTTGAAACATCTAGTTCAGGAAAAGACCACATTTTTGTCAATATACTTATTTTTCCCTCTTAATGTGTTTAGTACAGTAGTGGTTTTGAGTACAGTGGTAAATCAGTTTGTATATAGGGTATAAAGATAAAAGTTCCTGGTGCCTTGCCTTCATATGCATTTATAGATTTCATCTTTATCCTTCGTCTCTTCCTTTCACATCATTTTTTATGAAATGGAATGTTACTGGTATTAAATGTTAATTTTCCAAATGCAAGGGCTGTACTTCTTGAACTATGTTATACTTGCTCCCTCTCAGCTAAGTGAACCAAATAACCACAAGATTAATTTCTATTTTCTTGCTATTAGTTTTAGAGGGAGCATCAGCCTGTGAACCTGTGAAATGTTCATTTTGCCATTTCTGCACTCTTATTAAAGGTGGTGAAAGAACCAGCAAATGTCATGCTTGTCTTAGGATTTGTAAAATGAGAACCATATGAATTGTTTCAAGATTTAAATTTATGTTCTGGTTCTTTACTGTTTAGGTTTTTACCTGTGAATTGTCATTGGCAGGCTCTTAATTACTTAATTACAGTTTTTAAAAACTATGTAATTGGTATTTTTCTTCACAGGGAGAAGAGAATTCATCCAAAGATTAAAACTTGAAGCAACCTTGAATGTGCATGATGGATGTGTAAGTCACTTGTTGCTTTTTTGTTTGTTAAAAACTTAAATTGTGATTTCGTTGCCGTGGGAACAGTCCCTTAACTTAGA
Organism: Notiomystis cincta; assembly: GCA_013398075.1. Classification (NCBI taxonomy): domain Eukaryota; kingdom Metazoa; phylum Chordata; class Aves; order Passeriformes; family Notiomystidae; genus Notiomystis; species Notiomystis cincta. The sequence goes on along the minus strand of VZRX01021609.1, from coordinate 10,941 downwards.
AAGGCAAATATCTTACATTTGTATATTAAAGCTGAACAGGCCCACTCTGCTTGTTGAGACCTACATCTGAATTCTGTAGCTATTTGTTTCTTCTTGAATATCTGACACTTTACCTTGGAAGCAAAACAAAATCCCATTACTGTATCTTAATGCTGTGTCTACTGCTGAATGAATTTATCTCTCTGCAAGTTAAACACATTCCTAGCTTTTCAGTTAGGATTCATCTGAAACCTTGAAATGAAGTATTTTTTTCTTTTTTTGTTATACTGTGTTGACTTAAAGCTTTATTAGTGTATTGAGTGTATTTATTTTCCAGTTCTAAAAAGCAAATCAAGTGCCACATGATGACTTAAAGAGACAATGAAAACAAAAAAAAAACCTTCCTGAAAGGCAATAACATAACTAGAACTATTGCTTATCTAAACATTAATTTTTGAATGGGGTCAAAATATTTTAAAACATATCCTTTCATATAAAAGCTTTTACCTAAACTAGGTCCAGGACAAAGAGGCTGCCACATTACCTTTGAGGAATAGTGCAGAAATTCATGGTTGTATTTGTTGTACAAATTATCTGAAAAATGAAAGTATTCTCTAAAAAAAAAAGTAAGTGTAGCTTTCCTACTTTAACGTGTGTATTTCTGAAGCTGTTCAAGTGTAAGAATTATTTTAGCTTGAGCTGTTTGAACTTTAATTAAGGAGTGATATAATTGTTAACTAACACGGTAGTAGTTTCAAGGAACAAGTGTTGTTAACATTCAGCCTTTTTGAGACCAGAAGTATGATTTTAATGTGCCTGTGTTTTTGGGAGCCTGGAAAGTCTGGGAAAGGTCAGGATTAGAATTGCTGTCTATAAAATGTGAGCTACTTTTCCTGTGCTGACAACATTATAAGTTTAATGTTCTGGTACAGATAGTGTTGGTGTAATGAAACAAATATATACATTTCTCATTTTTTCAAGAAATGTTACAAGAATGATGATGTAAGGTCTATTCCAACCCTAACAATTGTATGGTTCTATGTGTATTTATTAATTTTTTTACTCAAGATCGTAACAGTGATACTTTACTTATGAATTTCTTCTTTAGTAATTTCTCATCTCCTCAATTACTTAAGATGAAATTTTTCAAGTTTCTTTTCCTGAAGTTGATTGGATTTTCTAATTTTCTTTTTTTTATTGTAAAAATAGTAATTTTTTCCTATTAAAAGAGAAGACAGGAAAACAGTATTTGTTCACGACTTGTTAAAAATTAAGTGCCTGATCTCTATTTCAATTATCTGCCTCTGTGTCATGTAACAGAAATTGCAGATTTGGTTTTGGCTGTTGGTGTTGCTCTGATCTACCTGATGGATATGTATTTGAAAACTAATTTTGATTTGATTGTGTTAGCTTTTAAAGTATGCTTTAAGATATGGTCTAATTGTTTTAGTGAGTGGAAAATGCTTTAATTGTAAACTTACAGCATTATTTGCAGGTGTTTAAAATATTACATTATTTAAATACAATATTGAAATACTGCAGTTTGAAAAAATATCTTCAGAAATTAAATTTGCTCAGAACTCTCCTCCTTTAAGGGGTGGGCTGTTGGGAGTTCTTACCTTATTTACTATGTGGTCTTCTGCAAGGAATAATCTTTTAAGGCTAACAACCACTCAGTATAGTCCTTACTATTTGTTTTAAAAAAATCTGTGAAATAGAAGTCAATGAAATTACAATACTTGTACTGATTAAACTCCTTATTACCATCAGTGGTAATTAAGGCTCTTTTTTTTTTCTTTTCTTCTTCCCACAACTGCTGACTCAGCATGCATTTTAAATGTGGGGAATGAATGCCATATTGTCCTACTAAAGGGAGTTTCTGGGTTTGGTTTTTGGGTGGTTGGGTTTTTTTAATCAGGGTTGGATGGCAGGAGTTTGGGGTTTTCTTTGATTGCTGTTTGGTTGATTGGTATTTTTAAGAACTTTTGCATTGCTCTGTTGAATAAGTTGTGACTTATATTTTCTATATAAAGCGTGCTGTGTAATTGGACACGGTGGACAACTTACTTAAGGCAAGATATTTTTTTACTAATTGAGGATAACAGTAAAGTCCAAGTTCCTACCTGTTACACAGAAGAGAGATCCTGTGGGAGATAAAACTGTTTGTATAATCATACCCAGGCAGGATATCTGTGAAGAAGGGAATATTCTGTGAATTACTTCACGTATCCATGCTCTTGTAACAGCACCATAGCACCTTTTCGTTTAAAATTGGAATATTTTCACCTCAGATTTCAGGCACTATTCTCTTTGAAACAGTCCATTTTCCACTTGGTTTGAAGACACAGTTTCTAGCAGTAGTGTGTGAAGTAATTGAATTGGTTCTACAGAATTACTGATACCTGCCTGTAGCCTTATCATCCTTCCAGGGTAGGATTTGCCTCTTTCAACAAGGTTTACATATCAAATTCAGTCAGTTCATTTGTATGCCCAGAGTTGCCATTTTCTGTGTTAGCTCTAAAGGGAGCTTAAGAAGATGAGGAAATGTACGGAGTTAGGTGAGCTGTTCTGTAAGAAGTGATTAAATCCAAAGGAGAAGTGTTGAAAGAGAAACAATCTGGACCAGCAGCAATGAAGTATGAGGAAAATAGAGGATAAGGCAACTCTAAATCATATTGAATTGCAGTAAAAATACAGCTTATTTTCTTCCCTTATTTTGGTCCTGTGAAAGTTGAGGAAGGTAGAAATGCAGGACGTAGATGGAGCATTGGATATGGGTAAATACTACATTTTAAAATAAAGAGGATTACCTGAAGGAATAATTTCTCATTTCTATCTATAGGCATTCAGATCAATAACAAATCAGCATCCTTCATGGCATTCATCTCCTTCAGGATGGCACTTGGGAACAAGTCCCTTTCAGATGCAGTCCTCAAAGCCAGGCTTAAACCAGTATAGGGCATTTGTGTTTTGTTAGAAACACAGTTTTCACCTTGTCCTCCACAGATGAAAAGCCCTTTTCACCTCCTTCATTGCTTGGGGGATATTCCTGATATTCTGGATATCTACAGCCGGTTTTATTTCTTTTCTTCTGTTTTTGTATTCTGTTCATCTCTTCTGTTCACAAAAGAGTTGATTCTGATGTCACTTTGCATGGAAGTGAGGAGTTTGCCTTTTCAGTTTTTTAAGGATTGGCTGCACTACTTCCTGCATTGTCTTTGAGGAAAACACAGAAATAGTAAATTCATATATGATTTATTGACTAACGAATTAAAAGTGCCTGCTGCCTCCTTGCAAGGCTAGATGAGTGACAAATAAAATTAGATACAATTAATAATGTGAAGTACTTAATAGAAAAAAGCTAATTACAGACCCTTTGACTTTTCTTACTTTGCTACTAATTGTCTGTCCTTTGTGTTTGATGCATCTTTTCTTTTGGCTTCCAATACCCTTTCCCAAAGTTTCCAAACCCTCAGTGTAGTAACCGTTACTTTATACTTTTAGTTGGGTGTTGACTGGCAGTGCAGATAGCACAATATGTAGCTGTTTCAAATAAAAACCAATTTTCTAGCCAGTCCTTGTTTTACATTATATTTTAATAGTGGGTTTGCTTCTATGGAATGACACGAGTACTGTTTTTTAAATCCTGGGTTTTTTTGAGCATCTTTTTTTAGTGATCCATACGGGAATTTATTGGGGTTATTCAGTGTTGATCAGTAGGTTGTAATGAACACTGTGTGTATTGACTGGAAAGTCTGCAAAAAAAAAACCCACAAAACAAGCTTATTTCACTGAAAGACTTTGTTACTTTTTGACTTATTTATTGTCAGTAATGTCAAGAAGGTGATTGGGTACAGAACAAAAAGCCTGTTTGGTTACAGACCTCTAGTAGACATTTGGTTATGTCATCTTATTTCAGGGTTATTTTTGAACCAACTTTGGTCTGGGTAGGGTGTATTGAAATTGCTCAACTGAAGCAATCATTGCAAAGAAATTGGAATTAGAGGAGAATGGTGGATGTCTTATGTGGGCTCATGATGTGGCAATTTAGATAATTCTGTCCCCCCTTTGCATCTTCAGTGTTTTCTCAGCTTTGCTGTCCTTCAGATTTTGGGCTTGTACATAAATATGCACATCCACCCCCTCAATTTGTTTAATTTTTGCTAACTTTTCTTTCTCACATCATGACTTTAAATTTTTCAGTAGCTTCCTTGTTTTTACAGCATTTTGTTCTTGTTTTTATTCCTGTATTCTCACATTAGCATTTTGGTTTCTTTAGGGCAATGATAATATTTTTCTGCCTGAGAGGAAGTGTAGATGAAAATAAACATTGTTGGGTTGTGTGTTTGCCCTCGCTGTAGTACTGTGCTATGTTTGACAACATTTTAGAGTACAGCCATTGTCAGGACAGGTTATTTCAATGATAGATGGTTCTGGGGGCTAGTTGAAAGTGTGGTTCTTGGTGATTGACAGCCAGAGTTATAAAAGCATAAGAGTGGTCTCACAAGGTCATACCAAAGCTCAGGGGAGCCTGATAACTTAGCCCTGAAAGTGGCCAGCACATAGTTTTAAAGGAAGTTGAGGTAGGGCAAGCAGGCAGTACTTGATGGGTGTTCTGGAGAACCTATCACGCTTTAATGGGCTATGGAGGTGGAAGCTGTACCTTTGTTTCTGATAAGTTTTCATTTTTCTTTGATGAATATGTATATCCTTCCACTTCCAGTGTTTAGAATGTTCCATGAAAATGATTTCCAGCTTCATTAAAATGCCATGTATGTCATCTGACTGTTTTAATAAGGCCTACCTATACTATAAAGATCCGTGGAAAATGATCTACAGTTTCCGTGTCACTCACGTTCTCACAAGCTTCTATCATATCCCTTCCCTAGAGCAGTACAAATTATTTGCTTCTTGCAATAAAAAGTGTTAGATATCTGTGAACACCCCAGTAATTCCTTGTCATAATTTCTCTTTCCAAATGGGCAGTAATAGAAATGGAGAATACGGGAGCGGGATACGAACCCAAACTGCGTAGTGTGGAAGACGTGGGATTGCCATGCATGGATGTATACCCTGCTCTTCTGTGCATTTCCTAATAAATCCTAACACTATCTGACTGCTGCTGGGCACTGAGCTAACCCTGGCATAGGCATGTTTGTTTAACACCACAATCTCGCCTCAAGTTCCTCCACTTGAGAATATCAAGGTCCCTGTGATCCACCTGAAACAGCTAACTCTGATTTTGCAACTAACCCCAACCAAACTTGCCATTAAAACAGTAACTAGAATGAGTGTACTTATTTTAAACAAAAGTTTATTTTGTTTTGGGGGGCTCAGAGTGAAACATTTAAATTAAAAAAAAAAAAAAAAAGCATAAGAAAATAATTTAGAACAAAGTGGGTTTTTTACCAATTCTGTAGTCCAGTCTGGTACATCACACTAAGGCAGCTGTTCTGCCAACAGAATCTAGCCAGCAGAAAATGGTGATGGCTGCAGTTTGACACTTGAAGGTATTTTAGAGGCTTACTTGAAATAAAAATGGTCTTGCATGCAGTCTTTGGTGCTTGTGCATGAGCTGCTGCTTGGAGGATACCTTTTGAGCTTCCTGGATTTTGAGTGCTTTCACAGCTTTGTTTCACTGACACGTTATTAAGCACAATCTTGTGAAAAGGAGAATTGATAAGGAAATGTATTGTAAAGCTCTCCCAATACAATTCTGTACCTCACTGTAGGATTCTTCTTTCCCAGTGTACTCACACTTTTCAAAAGGGATCTGGGATGGATTCTGCAGTGCTTTTCCCTGAGGTGGTGTGGTTACTGAAAAGTGTGCAAAGCAATGGATGGTCAGAATTTGGATATGGTGAGAATACAATAACGAGAGCACTGTGATGCCCTCCAGTTCAAATTCAGAGAACTCTCTGTGGAGTAGATTTGTTACATTAAAGCACCTGAATGTGTAAAATTGTGACTACTGTGGGAAGCTTAATTTACCTGATGAACTCTTGAGGAGCAGAGGGAGTAATTGAGATGCCATAGGTGAAGCAGGTGATTCCCTTATCAATTTGTTTTAAAAACACAAGTTTTTTTTTTTTTATGCTAGCTGCTTAGAAATTACATCATTTCAGTTGAATTTGTTAACCTATTTCTGTACTGTTGGATGAGTATTGATGTTTTAATATAGTGAAAATTGAATTAATATAAGTCTAAACAATTTTTTTAAAATTCCTGCAGGTGAATACAATTTGCTGGAATGATACAGGAGAATATATTTTATCTGGTTCAGATGACACCAACTTGGTAATTAGCAATCCCTACAGCAGAAAGGTAGGTTTGTTTCTGGCTGTTTCTTAATTTTCAAATAGGATGCAAGTTATTATTTTTCAACGTATTAAAGATATTTTTCAGTATATCAATTTTCAGTTATTATTATATGACAAAGATAACATCATGCACTTCCTAGTGTATAGAAATGGGAATAAAAACTCACAGTGCTTTAAAACCTGAGAATTCTAATCCCTTGCGACATTGGTATTATCCCATTTTACGGTACATGGCTGGGCACAAAGGGAACATGGTCTCACCACAGATTAGTGTCAGGACCAGCAATAGGATTCAGTAATTCTTGTGAAATCTTGTAGTCAGATAAACTGTTTCCCCCTCACTTCAGATTTAAAATATTGTATTAGCTTTGGCTCTATGTAATGTACTGAGTTGTCTTTCTGTGTAATTTTGTTAGGGTGCCAATCTTGATTAAAATAGTTCACTCCAATTTAAAATTACATTGCCTTGTGTGTGCCTGCATGTGGATTGAGAATAATTTGTACTAAAATAAGGGTTACAATGCAGCTGAAAGACTCCCAGCAGTGCCAGCTGGCATCCATCAGGTAGTGGCACAGTCCCACACTTTTCTCGTGAAGGAACTGCTGATAGTTTGGTAGAACAGGTGCTCTAAACTGTCCTCTCAGAGGTTGACAACTAAACCCTGAGAACGTGCTCAAAAATTAAATGTCTGGGAGAAACAAAAGGTGTGGTTGGTATGGTGGAAAGGAGTTTGAGTAGAAAACAATATTTTGTTTTCCTGAAGGGTTGTGGTGGGGAAATGAGAGTGATTTGGAGTGTTGCCTGTACCTGTAGGTAAGGCCCTTTTCCTCACCTCCCCAAATAAGCCATAGCTTCCACATTTCATCTCTTCCTTTTAATTACTGGTGTCGGTCTGAAAAAGTTCAGGTCTGTATCACTAGATAGGGTTTTTCTTGGACTGGGAGTTCTGCTGAAAAAGAGATATCCAAGAGAGCTATGAAGTGGATGATGGATATAGTTCAAAGAGAGTGTTGTTGGAGAGACTTGCAGAGTAAGAATTTTTCATGCAAATAAAGGATATTCAGTATTATTTATTGAGTAGAGTTTATTTTAATATCCCACTATGGGATAGTTGCTTATTATATCATTTTTACATTAAAATATTGTAATATTTTAAAAGATGCTGCTGTTCAAGCTTTATGCTTTCATGGGACAATTCTTTCCCTCCTGTTGTGTACTACTGTACTTAAGCCTAATGAAGAATGTGGGAGATGTTTTATTTTCTTTTTTTTTCCCCACAGTTAGCTGAGTTACTTATTTTTTGTAATGGTGGAGGAGAAGATGATTTTCTGATTTTTTTTTTCCCCAATATATGCAAATGCAATTATAAAAGGTACCAGCAGGTATGAGCAAGAAGACTCAATAATCAGTGTTAGTCTTGAAATGTACTAGAGATGTATTTTTAATGAGTGTTATAATTGTGTTAGCTTATTTTCTCTGGTTTGAGTAAGAGAATTAATACAGGAAAAGACAGCAAATTGGTATCAGAACTGTGCTGTAATTCTGTCATCTTGGCAAATATCCTTATCACCATATTTTCTGTTATGATCCAGGTAGAGTAGCAAGGATAGATTTCAGCTGTCAATATCATGTACTTTGAGAATATGCAGCTACACTGTTAAACTTTTTTAGTGGGAATTACGTGAAAGGTGTGAAATAGCACTTCTGAACTGTTAGGCATAAGCTGTTACTGACAGAGTAACTACATTTGCAATACACTTTCTTTGATTAAGTTAATTGAGTGGAAATTTGGAAGTAATTTTCATACTGTAAACAACTTGATAAGTATTTTTTCCTAATGGAACTGGTGAAAATGAAGTTTAGTTTCAGTGCTGCAGATGGGGGAAATAAGAATATAATGTTCACTTGTTCACAGGAAAGCATGTGGAGGTTTTTCAGTTTTGGTAGACTAATAAGTATGTGAGGAAGGATAAAGAGTCACCAAAAAGTGTTTAAAATCAGCTGTGATGGTGAAGTAAATTTTATGTTTCTCTGCTTTACTGTAGAGGAATGAGAGGCTAAGTCAAGTCTTGGTTTATTGCCCTGTAATAAAGTTCTTAAATGTTTATTTATTTTTGGCTAGCTCCAAAGCATCCTTCCTTATAAACTCCTTTTCAGAGTGAGTTCAAGAGTAACATCGATTTTTAAAGTCTATAAAGTTGTCTTGGATTACAGTGCCATATTCTTCTTGACTTGCAACTTCCAGATAGAAATTCTAAGTCTCTCCTCACTGACATGCTGGGTGGCTGCACCATCACCCTGACTAATGTTTCACCTCGAGAAACCTGATGTGATGTGGAACCAGAATTGCAAAAACAAAAGGTGGCAGCTGCATTCCAGCCCTTGTATTTAGCAGACTGGCTCATGCAAGTGCCTTCAAGCAAATCTCTCTTGTAGAACCATGTTGTTCTTAGAAGAAATTTGGTGTAAAGACAATTTCTCTGTTCTGCTGAACTGCAGGTCCCTGGCAGCCTGTATATACCAATATTTCACAGTCTGAGTTATTTTTCCATTCTTACTTGCTTGGAAAACATTGACCTGCTGCAGCCTCCTTTTTTCTTTGTTCTTTAGGTTCTCACAACGATTCGCTCAGGACACAGGGCCAATATTTTCAGTGCAAAGTTCTTACCATGCACCAATGACAAACAGATTGTTTCTTGTTCCGGAGATGGAGTCATTTTCTACACGAATGTTGAACAGGATGCAGAGACCAACAGGCAATGCCAGTACACCTGCCACTATGGGACTACCTACGAGGTACCTCATGAAATATATCTTAATTTTAAGATGGATAAAATACATCTTTTGTTGTGTTGTTGCCCAGGATTTTAACCAGACTGCTGAAAACTTCATTTCAGTGAGCGTTACAGAACTTTTCTTCTGTCTTTTTTTTTCCTTTTAAAAAGTAGGTTTGAACAGAGAAATGTACTGTCTAAATTAAATGGAGAACTTTCCAAAAAGTGGTGCTGTTAAGACCACCTTGCACATATTAATTCATCTTCACTGAATGAATGTTCTGCAGAACAAAACAGATTTAAATTGTACTGTGAATTTCTTCCTGAAGTAGTTTGGGGGTGGGGGCAGTGACTGTTTTGCATTTTTATTTTTATTCTTCCCCTCCCCCCTCCCCACCATCCTCTCTTCCCTGAACTTTTCAGCAGTTTAGTGCCTTTCTCACAATTTAAATTCTTCTAAGAAATGCTTATTTCAGCATGTGTGAACAACTTAATCTGAAAAATGTGTTTACAGTTGTAGATAATTTTTCTATTGTGTATTCTGGTTAACTCTTTAGGTGTAAATTTAGCCACAGTGTTTTCAGTCCTCCCTTGGAAGTTTTTTCATATAAATTAGGCAAGTGAGGAAGCAAAGTGTTACTTAAGTTAAGAAGATAATAAGATTTATTGATCTATCTGCTTTTTTTTTTTCTTAATAACAGCAAAATCTGCTGCTTGCAAAACTTACTGTGCTTAAAATAGAAAAAATACTGCATTTTTTTTCTTAGGTTATAAATATTCCTGATTTTTTCACTATTTATTTGTTGGGGTTTTTTACCACCAACGCAGTACACACACAGGAAAAAAACCCCAATTCCATTGCTTCTTTAACTATTCAGCTCAGATTTCGTAGTAAGCTTTTAGATCTCTTTCTTTTCATGTTTAGTGAACAAAATATTTAAAAAACTTTTCATTTAAAAAAATTGGACTGTGTGAAAAAAGAAAGTGGCTGAAGTAGTGCCAGAATTAATTTTTATTCATGTAATAAAAGTGTCCTTGTGGTTGTAATTACGCCAATTACGTTTCCCTGCTACATTGCACAATCAAAATGGTCTTATTTGGGATGATTTTTGTTCAGCAATAATGTTAACAAGATGGCATTTTTGTTGTTTTGAATGACAGGAGTGCAATACAGTTTTGGTTGTTTTTGCTGCTTTTAATAAACACAGTTAATGGAAGGAATATCAAAACCTCCATATGACACTGAATGTTTTCACAACTCTGTCTCTTTTTGAAGTTATTTTTCTTATCCTGTTTTGCACTGAGGTTGAGAGGTTCCTGGAGTGGGGAGATAATTTCTAAATATTGTAACGTTACTGCCCAGCTGTATGTAACCACATCATCATGTTAAATATAGAACTTGGACTCACTGGGTTCTCTAAATAACAAAAGCTGAAAGGTGCCCCTGAGGTACCAATTCTAAATTTGAATGTGGTTTGGATATATAGCTCTTGCAGTTTGTGGCAGTTCAAGATGTTACAAAAACATGAAACAGAGGAATGGGGAAATTGGTGCAGATTGTTGTAAACTGTGAGATAATTGTACAATTGTTTTTAGTTCTGAGTTCTGAGGGAGAAGTTCTTGGGACATGTTTCTGAAGAATTTATTATTTGTACAAGGCCACGACAAGTTTGTTTTTACTCAGCCAAATGCTTTCCATTATTGCCCTTCATGAGAATTGCATATCAGAAAGAGAATGTACTTTTATGGACACCTCTTACTTTCCTGTTTTTAAGTACAGTAAAATGATCATAGAGTTATACACTTTTAAATTTGAGTAGCGAACAAGTTTTTAGTTAGTAAAAAAGCAATTTTATATATATATATA
>VZRX01021607.1:18339-39828 GCA_013398075.1 Notiomystis cincta | reverse complement strand
CCCCCGCCCCCCGCCCGCACCCTGCTCTCGCCGGAGCAGTTCGTGTCGGCGGCGGGGGGCGGCCCGGTCGAGTACGAGAGTCTGTCGCTGGAGCTATTCATGCTGGGCTATTTCCGCATCTTGGAGCAGGATCTGTCCCCCGAGGAGCGCCGAGGCCGCCACCTGCTCTGTTTCGAGGTCTTTGAGCAGCTCGGCCGGCACGGCTGGCGGGCTGTGCGGGCCTTCCACCGCGCCGTCATCGACGAGATCGCGGCCGGGCGGCGCGGCTGGCGCGACGGCTTCGACGACATCAAGGCACGGTACTTCGGGACTTTGAACAACCCGGCCCGGCGGCCGCGGGACGCCGAGGACGAGGGAGACGAGATTTGTCGCTACATCGATCGCAGCTTCGCCTTTTGGAAGGAGAAGGAGGCCGAGATCTTCAGCCTGGAGGAGTAGATGCCGAGGGGCTGCGGAGACCGCGGGCTGCAATAAAAACTTTCTCCGTTCTGTCCCAGCTGAGCGAGGCTTTCCGGGGCGGTGAAGAAAGCTGCTAAGCTGGGCGGGCCGCCTCATCACCCCAGTGTCCCCCTCTCCCAGGGCGGGTGTTTCAGGTCTCGGCTGCCGTCGCGTGTTTACGGCTGCCGCGGAGTGAGATAAGTGCCGATATTTATAGCGGCACCGGCACTGCAAGCCGCAGGGGCGAGCAGGGGCATCGCGGAGACCCCCGGCTGCCCATGGGGTGGAGGGAGGGTGCTGTGGGAGCTTGTCCCTCCAGGCTCGGTGCCCAGCCGACCCCTCCGAGAGGGGAAGGCTTTCCTGAAGGCAGCGGCGCCGCGGGACGGGGCAGCGACGAGGACGGGCTCCGGCGACAGCTCTGCCCGCGCGGTGCCTTTAAGAGCCGGGAGCGGTGTCCAGGTGCCGCCTAAAAATAGCGTGTGCCCCTCGTCCCGGCCGATCCCGCGTCATGCGGCGTGTCCCTGCCCAGCGCCGGCACCGCGGCCCCTTCCCTCCCGCGGGCCGGCCGGGCTGCGGAGCTCTGCTGAGAGCGGCAGCGACCGCACCGAGAGGGCTCAAATCACCCCGAAAATCACCCCGAAAATCACTCCCAAGAGGCCGGTCGCCGCCCCGGCAGGGCAGCTGCGGCGTGGTGAGGAGAAAACACGGCCGCTTCGTGTGAGGGCGGCTGTGGGAAGCACTTGTGCAGCCACTGCTGTCCGCGGCTCGGGCACTGGGAAGGCGGGAGGGTGTCGCGGCAGGGGGAGAGGGAGACACCGTCGCCTTTTCCTATCAGGGACACCTACGCCTCCCAGCGCTCGGGCACCGCCCGCCTGCCAGGCCCCACGGCCACCCCCGGCACCATGGTGAGGAACATGGACGACTTTGACTTCTGCCTGCCTTCGCACGCCCAGGGCGTGCTGGAGGGGCTGCAACAGTTGCGCACCAACCCCAAATTGGCCGACGTGACGCTGGTGGCAGGCGGGCGTGAGTTTCCCTGCCACCGTGGCATCCTGGCCCTCTGCAGCCACTACTTCTATGCCATGTTCTCCGGTGACTTCGCTGAGAGCATCGCAGCACGGGTGGAGCTAAAGGAGGTGGACCCCAGCGCGCTGGAGGTGCTGCTTGATTTTGCCTACACGGGAAAGGTCACCATCAACCAGGGCAATGTGGAGGGGCTGATGCGGACCTCCAGCCAGCTCCACTTCCCTGCTATCCAGAAGGTCTGCAGCCGCTACCTCCGGCAGCAGATGGATGCCACCAACTGCCTAGGTATCTGTGAGTTTGGTGAGAGCCACGGCTGCCCTGAGGTCTCCTCCAAGGCCTGNCGCCCGGGAGCGGCCGATGGCCCCGGGAGCGGCTGCGGGAAGGGCGGCGGCCGCGGGACGTGGGAGGCCCGGGGCGGACCGCGTGGATCCCCGGCAGGCGTGGATGCTGCTGGCCGGGAGCCCCATGAGGGGGAGCGGCGATCGGGTCCGCGGAGGGACGGGGGCTGACGCGGCCGGCGGGACAGGGGCTGCCCCGGCCTCCCCTAGGATGCCGGAGGAGCTGCTGAGGGAGCTGCAGTTCCTGCTCAGAGGTACCGCGGAGGGGGGGCCGGGGCGGGGGCTGCGGGGANCCGCTACCTCCGGCAGCAGATGGATGCCACCAACTGCCTAGGTATCTGTGAGTTTGGTGAGAGCCACGGCTGCCCTGAGGTCTCCTCCAAGGCCTGGTCTTTCTTGCAGGAGAACTTTGAAGCCGTGTCTCTTCAGGAGGAATTCCTCCAGCTCTCCAAGGAGAGGTTGGCTGTCTACCTCTCCAATGACCAGCTGCAGGTGCAGGAGGAGCGGAGCCTGGTTGAGGCTGTACTGCGCTGGGTACGCCATGACCCAGGATCCCGAGCCCAGTTCCTGCCCGAGCTGCTGGAGCTGACCCACCTTGTCTCGCTGCCTGACCAGTACCTGCAGAACCTCCTTGCCACTGAGCCACTCGTTCGTGACTCGGATGCCAGCAAGGCCCTCGTCGCCCGATCCCGCACCATGGTGGGTACCCCCTTCCCCTAAATGCCACCTCCTGAGCCAGGAAGGAGGAGCCTAATGGCCTCACCCTGGCCTCTTTGTCAGGGGCAGAGTGGCGCCGGTGCCCTGAAGAACCCCCCAACCCCGCCACAGAAGCTAGAGGAGGTGCTGGTGGTGGTTGGTGGCCGTGTGCTGGAGGATGGTGAGGATGAGGAGAGGGGGCTGGAAATGCCGGCTGCCACCAGGAACTTTGCCTTCTACAATCCCAAAAGCAGTGAGTGCCTCCCACTTCCTCTACCTCCCTCCATGTTAATTAACCATCTGTCTACCCCAAAGCCACCTCTTGCCGTACCAAGCATGAGTTTAGAGACACTGGTTGGGTTGGGTTGGGATGAGCTTGAAACAGGGGTGGCTTAAGAAGTGCCAGTGCTGGCTGTGGGGTCATTGCTTGGCTCTGCTGGCTTTCAGGGCGATGGATGGCTCTGCCCGACTTCCCTGATTACAACAAATGGGGCTTTTCCCTGGTGGCTCTGAACAACGACGTGTACGTCACAGGTCAGTGCCAGGGTGCTGGTGCAGGGTGGGGGCTTCAAGGAGCAGGGATGGAGGACAGGGGACAATGCTAGGAGCATGAGGCACTGGTGTAGGGCCAGAGGCTCCTCTCTGAGTAGAGTCCTCTGCTTGGGCAAATCTGGCCACTGGCAAGGAATAGGCAGGGACAGCTGCACTTGGAGAGGGTGGCCCACTTGAGCTGTCTCTCTAGGGGGCTCCCGGGGGTCCCAGAACGACACGTGGTCAACGACGCAGGCCTGGTGCTTCTGCCCCAGGGATGGTGTCTGGAAGCCCATCGCTTCCATGCTGAGAGCCCGGACAAACCACACCAGCGCGGTCCTCAACGGTGAGATCTACGTGATCGGGGGTAAGGCTGCAAAGACCCTGTGGGTGCTGCTGAGGTGGGGGTCCATGGGTGCCCCAGAGCAGGGGGGTGGCTGCAGTGTCCTGTCACGCTGCAGGGACGACAGTGGACGTGGTGGAGGTGGAGCGCTACGACCCCTACAATAAGAGCTGGTGTGCCATCAGCCCAGCCCTCAAGTATGTGAGCAATTTTGCAGCTGCCAGCTGCTCGGGCAAGCTCTACCTGGTGGGCTCCTGCGCCGTCAAGTACAACGCGCTCACTCTGCAGTGCTACAACCCTGTGCAAGGTGAGAGCTGACCCTGCTGCCACACCCCACCAGTGCTGTCCCTGTAAGAGGGACTGAGGGGGATGGTGAGGCAAGTGACCCCCTGGACTGCCAGGCACGGTCCTGTGGGATGTGAGCAGGTGCTCACAGGGTGTGGTGATGGCTGTGGCACTGGGCCCAGGAGCCCCAGGAGCGTGGCTGTTGGCAGCACAGACCTGAGTCGCAGGTGTCTGACACAGCCCAGACCTGGGCTTCGGTGGAGCAGGACGTCTGAGGCATAGGGGTGGAGGCAGCTGCCTGCCTTGGGAAGAAACACCCTGTGACAATGCCACCTCCTCATGGAGACTCTTTCCCATCCCACAGCACCACTACAAGCTGTGTCCCCACCCCCTCACTGCTTTTTATGCAAGACCCTCGCCTGGGATGGGGACTGTGGGTGCCAGTCTGCCTGGCTGGTCTGCCTCCTCCCTTTCAAATTCCCCCTGAAATAGCAATGCTTTTTTCAGCAGCTGGCAGCTGCATGGGGAGCCAAGGGTGGGGTGCACTGCTAATGACTGCTCCTTGCAGATCTGTGGAGTGTGATCACATCCCCCTTCATTCCCAAGTACCTCTCAGCCCCACGCTGTGCCACTCTGCGTGGGCTCATCTACCTCATCGGGGATAATACCAAGAAAGTCCACGTGTACAACCCAGAGGCCAACATCTGGCAGAAGGTAATGGGATGTGGGACCAGGCACAACCACCCTCCCAGGGATATGGGGATGGTGTTCCCAGCTGCTCCCCCTCAGTGCCAGCACCCCCTCTCCCTCCTACTCACTCATCCCTTGGCTCTATTAACACCTGCAGAGCTGAGGCTGACCCATTCCTTCCTCCCCTGCTCCCCATCACACATGCACTGGGCACCAGAGGCCCCCAAACCCCACT
Organism: Notiomystis cincta; assembly: GCA_013398075.1. Taxonomy (NCBI): domain Eukaryota; kingdom Metazoa; phylum Chordata; class Aves; order Passeriformes; family Notiomystidae; genus Notiomystis; species Notiomystis cincta. The sequence continues at coordinate 35,246 of VZRX01021607.1, read as the reverse complement.
GAGAGGATGGGGTAGGGAGACACATCTGGTGGGTCAGTGTCCTCTGTGGTGGGAGTAAGAGGTCACCAAGGAGTCCCTGCACATTTCACCCTGTGCCTCACACAGGTGCAGCTCCTACACACACTTCATGAGAACGGTGGGATGGTGGCACTGGGCGACCGGCTCTTTGTCACTGGTGGCCACTGGAAGGGCATGGACGGGGACTACCGGGTAGAAATGGAGGTGTATGACTGCACCAAGGACCTCTGGACACGCGAGGGCTCCCTGCCCTGTCTCTGGCTCTTCCACAGCTCCTCATCCATTTTCATGGACACCTCCAAGTGGACAGAAGCTTTCCAGGGTGACGAGGGGTGGTAGGAGAGCCACAGTTGTGCCTGTCACCCTAGGCAGCCATGCTCCCCTTTTTCTGCTGCCCGTTCAGGCAGGTTGGCAAGTGGGAGGTGGAAGCCCCTGTGCCAGGCTGGCTGGGGCATCAGGAGCATGTTCTGCCCCACCAATGCAGGGAAGAGGCTTTTCCTTATAAACATGCTTTGGTTAATGCTCTCTTCTTTTCATTTGTGAATTTGTAGTTTCTTTAGAACCTTTCCCTCTCTTCATAACGATAAAGATTTTAGGGTATTTCAAGGCCTCCCAAAAGTGTGGTTCATCCCATCAGAGCCTGACATTGCTGCCTGGGTGCAGCAGCCTGTGCATAATCCTGGTTTCTCTCCTGGGACACGCAGCATGCACCCCAGGGAAGTGATCCATGGCCATGCTGAAGCAGCCGGCACCTGGGCGAGTCCCTGCTGCTGCCCAGGTGACTCCTGCCCCAGCCCCACCCCGTCTCTGACGGTACCGGTGGCGGAGGGATGGTCGAGCACAAGACGGCGCTCCCCCGACGGCCGGGCCCACAGCCAGTACCGCTGGACGGTTCAGCTGTTCCGCCTTCGGTTGTTTGGTATTTTCGAGGCGTTAAAAACGCCGCGCTGAGGAGCGCCCGGGGCGGGGCGGGGCTGGCATCTCCCGCTCCAGGCGCCCCGCGCTGCTCCCCACGGCCCACGCGAGGTTTTACACGCGGGGAGGTTCCCCCGAGGGCAGAACCCAGCAGCGAGGCGGGCCCGAGGCGGGGCTGGGGCCGCCCTGCCGGGGAGCGGCGGCGGCGGGATGCGGCTGCCGGAGCTGTNAGTTCCTGCTCAGAGGTACCGCGGAGGGGGGGCCGGGGCGGGAGCTGCGGGGACAGCGGGACTGGGCAGCAGAGCCAGGAAAAGGAAAGGTTCCTTCCTAACGTCAAACTCCGGTGGGGTTTGGGTCAGGCATGGCAAAGATGTGCAGGACAGCTGGGGAAGGGTGTAAAGAGGAGGAAAGCAGCAAAGGTGACCCCCGGACCGGAGCCCAGCATCGTGTGGAAGCAGCCTTCCATTGCCGAACGCGTGAAGACATCGCCGTGGAGCAGAAAATGTGGCAGGGGCTGGGACTGTTCTACATCGTAAGTGCCCAGCCTGCCCCTTTTCCCTGTCTGCAGGGGCACCCACCCTGGCACAGGGACTCCTTCTCTAACTCCAGCCATTCCCTATCTCAGCCTGAGAGGGAGGGAATGTTCCACCGTGGCCCAGGCCTGAACCTGACCAGCGGGCAGTACACGGCCCCCATGGCAGGATACTATGCCTTCAGCACCACGCTGCACATCGGTGAGCCCTCAGACAGCCCCACGGCTCTGCCGGGAAGTCTGGGATGCCTCTCACCCCCTGCTCTGTCACAGCACGCAGGGAGCCACGGAGGAAGGGGCAGGGATGCCGAGGGAGGCGCCTGCGGGTGCTGATCTGTGTGCAGTCCCACTGCCAGCAGAACAGGTATGGCAGGGCAAAGCCAGGGAGCCTGGGCCAGGGAGGGGGGAAGGAGTCCAGCAACGTGGGGAAAGGAGAGGCATGCTCCCCTCACCACTGCCCTCCTTCTTCAGCAATTTGGAGACCGTATCCTGGTTGGAGAGCAGCGGTGACCTTTTCACCATCTCTGTCACGGGCACCCTTTACCTGCAGGTGAGTGGTGCCAGCTCCACTGGTGACAGTACTGGGCAGGAAGGTGCCTTCCATGGCCCTAGACCAGGGCTGGGCATCAGGTCTGCTTCTCAGGTGATCTCCAGCCCCAAAGACAGTCAAGGCAGAGCTCTGCTAGGGCACACAGACTGTGGCTGGGCTGCCCTAAAAGCCTTATGCTTCCTTTTCCCAGAAGGAAGGACAGAAGCAGCTCCTCCAGCTCTTGGCTGCTGCATGCAGGGGAGAGCTCTCTCCTTGGCTCTCCCAGGCCATGCCTGGTGCCCAGGGGAGGTTATCCTGGCCCTGCTAATCCCTTCTCTCCCCCCAGGCTGGGCAGTATGCCTCTGTTTTTGTGGACAACACGGCAGGCTCTCCCCTCACAGTTCGAAGTGGCTCCGATTTCAGTGCCGTTCTGCTGGGAGTGTGAGGAGGCACCATGCTGAAGCTGTGCCAGGAGCAGCCAGACCCTTCCCTCTGCCAACCACCACCGTGTCTCCCCTGCTCAGCACCCAGCCTAAGGAAGGCCATTTGCTCACACAGGAACTGCAGTCTTACCCGATCCTGCTCATGCTGCAGGACCAGCTGAAGATGGACAAAAGATCATTAAGATGATGATAATAATAAAGCAGCCTGACCAGGACCTAAAGGCATTCACTTTTATCTAAAGGCTAGGCCTAGAAGTTTATCTTGGAAAACACTGCTGACAGTGGCAGCAGATGGCTGCCTTCTCCCCAGGGCTGAGGTCCCACCGTGCCTGGTACAAAGCCCCACATATCCATTTCTGCCCTTAGTGGACTCCCCTTGCCTGCCCAGACTCAGTCCCAGCAGCCCAAGTCAGATTATGGGCTGCTTTAGCTGCCCTGCAGTGCATGAGCAGCGAAGGTTTGCTGGCAGGAGCCAACATCCTTCGCACTGATCAGCAAAGCAAAGTCCTGATGATGCCGCACGTTCGATTAAAGCAAATTCCCGTCCCGTGGCTGTGCACAGCAGGCACTCCCTGCCCGTGGTGCAGGGCCAGGCTGTGGGCAGCACAGATATGCTCTTTGCTCTGGCTCTGATAGCTGCCTGAGCTGAGCAGGAGCACGAGCCTACGTGACAGAGCCAGGGCTGCAGGAGAAGCACCAGGAAGGCCAAGCCTTGTTTGATTTCCTAGTAGCACTGAGTGCTGGGCAAGCGGTGCCAGCAGCACTGTGAGATAGCCTGAGCCATGCCTAGCCCCACCTTCTCCCAGGAATGGCCCTGCCTGCCCTTCTCCACAGGCTGCATCTCCTGGAGGAGCCTCACCAGGCTGTTAATGCAGCAGTTTATGGGTAGGGGTGTTTGGATCTGGGGAGGAGGTGGATGGTCTCTGGCTCTGTAGTTTTAATGCTGACTTCTCCCAAAGTGAAGAGAACTCATCTCTGAAAGCAAAGCTGTGCTTCTCCCCCAGCTGATCAAGTGGGCAGCAGCCTCCTGGCAAGCACGAGGCTCCTGCCCAACTTAGGAGCTTGGCCCTGGCAGCACCTCCCTGTCCCCACACGTGATGAGCCAAGGCAGCCTTGCTCTGATCAGCTGCCTGTCCTCCTTCTACACACACCTGAGAAGGTACAGAAAGACTCAGTGTCTGCAAGCAGGTCTTGCCCAGCTGTGAGCTGTCCTGTGCAGCTGAGATACCAAGAGCCCAGTGCAGCTGATCACAAAACTGAAAAAGCTGATTAAGTCAAAGGTAATTCAAGTGTTGGAAGGGGACAGAAGCTCAGTCAGCCCCAAGGGAGAGAACTGCACACAGAGCACTCGTGCATGGGGCACCCTAGGGTGGTCTTGGAGTTCTCCTCAGTAGCAGGATGCTGCTGAGCACGGAGACAGGGACAGTACTTTTTGAGGAAACCTCCTGCAGACCCTGTCTTACCATGAAATCAAAGCAAATAGGTTTGGTTTTTTTTACTTCCACTAAAGCTGGGGATGAGCCTGCTTTTCTACCTGGCTGTCTACTCCCAAGAATGGTGAGACCTGCTCCTTTCCCTTTTCTCCTTTGCCATGAAAAATGGACATTTTGTGGTAATTGTTAGTAACTGTACCGTAACACTGCATATTCCAATCCTAGCTGGAGCTGTGCTTTCAGAGCTTTTCCTAAAAGGAAGAAAAGCAGTGTTTTAAGAGACGGGAGGGAGAGGGAAAATAGTCAGAGAAAGACAAGCCAACACTTCTTCACCAGCTCTTGCACTGGAATTCAGAGTGGCCTCCTGGAAGGAGTCCCCGAGCTAGAAGCATGGCACATGTCAAGAGGTGGAAAAAGGAGCTGAGAAGGGAAAGCAAGTTACCTTTCTGAAATTTGCCATCGGGGTTTCTTCTGCCACAAACAGAAGCAACTCTATGCTACTTTGTCTGAGCTCTCCAAATTTGCCTTCCAAGAGTAGAAAGAGGAGAATGTGCTGCCAACAAAGACCCTTCCTCTCAGCTCATCCTGCAGTGCAACCTTACATCAGAGTACACAGCAATGGCTGGGAGCAGAACAAGCTGGCAGAGGACAAGCACTACCCAAAATCTGTGCCAGAGGGCCACGCTTCCTTCCTCAGTCCTCTGCAGGAGATGCAGAGGCAGTGTGCACCAGGCTGCATTAGCCTAACCCTCAAACTAAGTTCATGAAGTGTAACTGGCTCCTGTTGGAGCAGAAACAGATGTAAGATGGTCAAGCCACCTGTCCCCAACAGGACAGCTATGGTGTGCTCCAGGAAACAGCCCAGGAGCTGGGACCATCTCCAGGGATACAGAAAAAAGAAAGGAGCCAGGGAAGCCTCACAGCCCTGCACAGGGCTATGCACAAAACAGCCGGCACCACATCACCCTTGCCCCTTTCCCCAGGGACTACAGCTCTGCCTCATCAGAGCAAGGAGGCAACCCCTGTGCAGACCCCTCAGCTCACCTCCCTCACTGCCCCACTCACACACAGGGTGGGAAATTGGAAACTTGAGTGCCTGGGTAGCCCAATCCATTTAGCTTTCATTCTTTCATTTGGTCTTAAGCCAAATTTTCTCTGGAAGACAGCACATGGACTGCAGCAGCAGCTGGTAGAGGCACTGAGACGGGATGAGATACCAGACACTTATTAGTACCTAAAACCTGAGATGCCTTCTCCTCAGATAGCACAGACAAGCACAGATGCCTGGCAAATCCATTAGGTGAAAACACTTTTTCCACAAAACATCAGGAGCGAGCTTCAGTCATTTTTTCCATACTAACACTGTAGTAAAACTCCAACATGTTCTGCAAGCACAGGGCAGGCATGCTGCTGCTCTGCAACCAATCTTTGTGTCCCTCAGCTGCAGGCAACCTCGCAGCCCAGCTTCAGAATCAAAAGATTTCCTACCCAATGTGAAGAGGACAGCCCATACCACATCCCCAGCTGGTGGCCTAGAGCACCTCCCAGTCTGTATGGTACAGCCTGCCAGGAGCTCTCACTGAGTCCTGGAACTCCAGACTCTCCCAGGGTCTTGCACAAAGCTCAAGGATATGGACAGCAGAACAGCCCCATTTGGAACAGCTGGCAGAGCTCATGCCCCCAGATGCCTCTTGCTGGCACCCCCACCAAACAAATATACTGGGTTTGCCAAGACATTCCACCCTACTGGCTAAAGGGAGTAAGTGAGCTAAACCTATTAGAAAAAAACCATCTTTATTTACACTGAAGAGCATCCAGCAGGACCTGCCCTCCCCCAGCCACACATGCATGCACACAGACCTGTCCCCTTCCCTGCACCCTGCACACCTCCTCCCTCAGTGCTCTATCCGGACCACCATGACCGTGACGTTGTCGGCCGAGCCGCGCTGCACTGCCTTGTTGGCCAGTCTGTTACACGCAGCTTCGTATCGAGCATCTGCCTCCAGCTTCCCTTCTCTCATCTGGATATTCTTATCCTGTTGGGACAAAGGAATTTCATTGCTCCCAGAAGAGGGAGGTACAAGCACATTGTGTTTTCCAAGCGCTAGGATGCAAGACAAACAGATTACCTTGGGAATAAGGGACGATAGCATGGCAGAAGAACATTTTGTGTCCTCTGCACTGACAAACCCAGCCCCCCTTATGCTGCCTTCTCCTCACCTCCAGGCAGGACACAATGAAGTTCACAGCTTCTTCTGGTGTAAAGACTTTAAAGAGGCCATCACATGCTATCAGAATGAACCTGGAAATCAGGGGGAGACAAGGTTACAAGGCTGAATTTTTTTGCTCCAGCAAAATCCCTCTGATCTATTTTATGAACATTCATGATTCAAAGGGAAGGTGCTGTAAAAGCTCATCTGAACATTCCTTGGAACCCACCACTCATGTCAATTCAAAATACAGGCCAGAAAGCCAGGCAACTAATATTAGACCTAGATCAGGACATCCTGGCAGTCCTACCAACACTGGCAAGATCATATATGACATCCTGGTCAAATGCTCCATTCTTTCTCTAAGAACTCCTTCTTACCTTTGAGTCCTTTTCATTCATGTATTTTCCCTGTGAAGCAGCTAATGCAAGGAAATAGAGAAACACAGCCGAATCCCTCATGTACATACATCACTTTTACATTTCTTCACTCCCGAGGTATGTAGTAATTTAAATGTGTAAATTCAAGAGAAAAGCACATGACACAACTTTGATCAGAAAACTCTGACACAAAATATTGCCACAGGCTGCAGAAGGCTGAGGAGATATAAAGCCCAAGGCAAAGACAGCATCTCCCTCAGGATGGGGGAGACAGCCTGCTGTGCACTCCCTGCTTGCACAGGGAACTGTATTAGCCAGGGGCCCTAACCAGAGTCACCAGGACAAGGAAAACTGTGACCAACCTACAGAAGTGGTCAGCCTGCACACACTTCTGAAGACATCATTTCAGTGCCTGATACTCAAGAGTATCTTTAGAAAGAAATATTTTAGTGGATCACTTGATATGGTACTCTAATCCCAGATAAAACAGCAGTACTGGGTTACACTCTCACCTCAGAGAATCTGCAGAGCCATACTGACATGAAAGCTCACTGCAATTTGTTGTTGCCAATCATACCATGGAAAAGTATCTCAAATCTTCAAATATCAGAGACGAATGCAGAAGTATTTATGGGCACTACAGCTGCTAGAAACAACTCTTGGACAGAACGGAGACCCAAAAACTCAAGCCTTAACTAACTGCTTGAACACTAATGTGTGAACTTTATCAGAGCACAATGTGTATGCTATGGCTATGGGGCTGGCTCCTCCAAGAGGAGCCTTCACACTTTCTCAGCAGAGCAGCAGCATTATCCCACTGTTCTGATAAGGAACACAAGCAGAGAGACATCAGCAGTAAAAGCATTCTCTAATTCTGGGGGGGATCAGTCTGAAGTGCCTTGGCTCTCCCAGCACAGCAAGCAGGGCTGTGCAGCTTCTGCTGAGCAGAGCTGGGACAGACAACCCCCATGCAAGGGCACACTTTACCTGTCATTGTGTGTGAGTTGGCAACGTTTGATATCTGGCACAGAGATAACACCGCAGCGTTTGTACTGGCCATCCCCAATGGAGCGGGAAACCTCCAGCACTCCCAGGACTCTTCCATCCCTGCACAAGGAAAGAAAACACTGAGAGCCCTCCCCACATGTGTCTATCTTGCTGCACTGCCTGATGGGGACTCTTTGTGCATCCATCTGCCTTGTACAAACAATGACCCACTTTCCCCAAAAGTTTGAATCTTCCCTTCAAATTCTCCTTCCCTCTCTGTATGTTTGTGTGAAGCTCTGGGAAACAAGTGGTGAGGGGGAGGAGGAAATGAAGCCAGGAGACTGTTTTCTGTCACCCTGCCCTAACTCACGTCCTGCCTAGCCTAGCAAACTCGGGAAGTAAGAGTTATATGGGAGCTGAACTCCCGGCGGCATAGTTTGAATACAGAGATTATTTTCTGGCAAGATATCCAGCAAACTGCTCTTCTCTAGAAGCCCAGAGTGGCAGAGGCAAGAGGTGTGAGTCAGCAACCCCTCCTGTGTCCTGTCTGTTAGGACAACCCCTACAGACTGGTTCAGCTGTGGGCAGCTCCCAGGAGTGAGAAACACGGCATGTTCAGCTCCTGGTCACTTGGCCTTTAGTAACCACTGATTGCAGCAAGTAGTTCTGTGAAACCTGAGTTACAACACCCCTTAGGAAACAGCTCTGGTTTGTTAAGCTTTTCTAATTAACCAAGCTCCCTAGAGAAACAGCTTCCCACACTTCACCTTTCCAACAATCAAGCAACTTTCTCCCCAAAAAGGCTCATCTGTGCCCTCTGGGAATACACAAAGCTCATTCATCTCACAGTCCAAGCAGCCCCACTTGAGATAAAAGCAAGAAGCAAGGCATGTCACAGAGAAGAGATCTGATGCTCACACACTTTGTGGCTTATCTCTTGGGTCCAAAATATTGAACTACAAGCAGTGGGAGAGGCTCCCAGGCAGTCAGGGAGCAGTTCTGAAAAGAGCTAACAGACACTGGGCCATGTCTTTGCCATGTGCAAAGAGAGATCAGTGCCAAGCGTAAGCAGCAGCGTGTGCTCCCTGGAGATAAGGGAACAAAGCGCTCCAGACATGGCAGCATAACAGAACTGAGCCCACCCCTCTCCATCCTGGGTGCATTTTGCCTCCATAGGCATGAAGATACTTCACCTGCACTGAATCCTCTCTTTGTGAAGATGCCACTAAATCAAGAAACAGCCTTCAAAGAAGAGAGAGAACCTAGCCAGGGAAATAAGACTCAGTTGTTGTGTTTGGCACCAGCTCCCCAAACAGCCACAAACTCCTTTTTGCACAGGGACATTATCACATTTTGGCTCCAGGAAACTCCCTCCTACTGCAGACAGCCTCATTGCATCAGCTAACCCCAAGGGAGCAACATCAACCGATATTGAGGGCTTTTGGTGCTCTCTCAAACCATCCCACCTCTCACAGGACAAGGAGAGAGGAGTCATGCTGCAAGGAAATGAGTTCTGTTCAGCATCACTGGGAGCAGAAAGCAGTGACTTCTTCAACAGCCCCGTCCAGCTCCATAGGTCCAAATCTGTAGGTCAAGCTTAAACATGCCTATGCTGCTGCCCCACTGCCAAGTTTTCACATGGGTCCTGCCTTGGCTATGGTAAGGCTCTGCAAAACCAGCCCACATCAACCAACTCCAGTAACTGAATCCTTACATGCCTCAGGCACCACTGTGCTTCCCACAGGCAGCAACAGATTCTCTCTAAGCTCTCAACCAGGATGCATACTGGGCTCAGGAAACTTCAAAACCTCAATGCTCAGGCCCACAATTAGGCTAGGGTTTAGAGTAGCTCTCACTCACACCCTCAGGCACTTACCTGACGTTTCCCCCAGCTTTCTGTATCCGCATACGCTCCTCATACTGGGTGGGGTTATGCTCCTTACTGAGGCTTAAGGCTGTGTGTTTCTGACTCTCTTCATTGTAACGACAGAGAATCGCCTGTGCTGACAAAAGACCATCATCAAACAACACCACAACTTTGACAGAGCCCCGAACTGTAGTGAATGGTCCTACATCAGGCCACTGACCGTGGCCAGTGCTGTTTGTACTGGCTCATTCCTAGGCAGGAGGTGCTGTTCAGTACTTTTATCACTGATCAGGATTCAAGAGTTGAATGCACCATTATCAAGTTTGCTGATGATACCAATTTGGGAGTGCTGTGGACTCTCTGGAAGGACAAGAGGCCTTGCAGAGGGATCTGCACCTTCAGGCAGTTGCCAGTGGCCCAGAATTATTAAATCCACGTGCTGGGTTTTGCAGCCAAGGTGAAGCAAAGCTGAGCTGAGTGTAAGTTGGGAGAGGAGTGGCTGGGGAGCAGCCCTGCTGGAAGGATCTGGGGGTGCTGGTTGGCAGCAGCTCAGTAGGAACCATTGCCAGGAGGGCAAATAACATCCTGGGGGCACCTGACACAGCATGGTCAGTGGGTCAGGAGAGGGGATGGTCCAGCTGTGCTCAGCCTCACCAGAGTGCTCCAGCCTTAGAGGTGATGGGAAGGTGCTTGAGTGTCCAGGAAAGGAGAAGCACTCTGGTGCTGGGGCTGGAAGGCATGTCCTGGGAGGAGGCTGTGGGCTCTGGGTTTGTCTGGTTTGGGGAGAAGGGGGCTGAAGGACAACCTTATTCTCCTCTGGAGCTTCCTGAGGAGAGGGCATGGAAGGGCTGATCTCATGGGAATGCTGATTCCAAAACAGGGCCAGGGGAGGTTCAGGCTGGACATTAGAAAGTGTTTCTTTACAGAGCATATAATCAAATACTGCACCAGGCTTCCTGAAGAGGTGGTTGATGCCCCAGACTGTCAGTGTTTAAGAGGCATCTGAGCAATGGTGTAACTCTAGGACAGCCCTGAACTGGTCAGGCAGTTGGACCAGATGATTGTTGTAGGTCCCTTCCAACTGAAATATTCTGTTCTAGATGCTGTGAGATATTTGGTACCATCAACTGAGAGCTTTCACACGCCATTGTTTTACACTATGGGAGACAGCACACAAATACTCTGTACCCACCCAAACCAAGATGCTTTGTAGGAACAGTTGAATAGTTCATGACAACTCAGACATCCCAAACAAACAAGCAAACCCATAAAGCTCTGGGCAGAATAAAGATGGCATCAGTGGTCTCCATTCTGCTTACCCGGCTGTCCCCGAGGTTGGCTATGTAGAGAATATTGTCAACAGCTAAGACACAAGTAGCTGTGGAGCCATCCTTCCATGCTGGCTTCCTGAAGGGAACAAAACTGACATTACTAAAGGGGAAAAGCAACACTGAAGAAGTTACAGGGTGCTCTTGGGGACTCAAGTGCCATGTGCCAACACACAGAAATCAGGTAGCACAAGCCCAGAGCAGCCACCTGCAAGCAGCTCAGGAAACTGTTGGTGATAAATGGCCAACTGGATGTGGACAGAGGAACTATACAGGCTATAGACTTCTGAATGCACAGCCAATGCCCAGCTGGTGTAAATACTGCCAACCACAGCTCCCACACCAACTCCTCCTCACACTTGGCTCCCAGGAAACTTCCTATGTGAGCAGAACAGGCTCAGCCCCGCTGGCTGCCCAAAAGCTATGGCATCACGAGTAAACAAGCACCTCACACTCCCCCCCTTGGGAGGCTGCTTCTTTGCAGCAAAAGGAAGGCACAGCCAACCCTGCAGCAGAAATGCCTTCTTTTTTGCTTACATTTTCCTTCCTTATCTCACAGCATCCCTGCCTCCTCCCCCACCTCAGCAGCACCACCACTTGCTCAGTCGCTCTCCTCCTATTTCACTTCCTGTAGTTAAGCTTTTATCTCTAGAGCTCTAAGTAAAATGAGAAGCATTTCTTAGATTACAGCTGCCAGACTACTCCTCTCCACAAAAAAGGCCTGGCTATGATGCCATTCTTCACTGAAACTAGCTTTGAGAAACTAATTTCTAGACATATTTCACCCAGTTTTTCGTTACTTTGGAGGTGTGGCTGAATGAGCATGATTCATTTCACCATCAATACAGCTATTGCTAGTGATCTTTTGTAGTGCCTTTGTCCTAAGTCATGTTTCTGACCAGAGGCTGGTTTAAGGAAGACACTGATGTGACAGACTCAAGAAAGCATCTTCTTTTTGCCTGGTCAGACTTGTTTTTCTGATTAAGCTTAAAAGACTGAGCCAGTTTGCAATTCACTTCAAATTGAAAGTTTTTCGGTAATCACAAAATCAAATGCATCAACAGTCTCACCACCTGTGACAGAGGTGTCACTGTGAAATGATAACAGTAAAAAAACCAAACCAAATGTGTGTAAAGGATTGGTAACAAAGTCACTGTACTTGAAATGCAATCTACATCTTCCCTAGTCCACACAGTTGGTGTGTCAGTTCAGCAGACACTGAGAGAAGGTCAAGGTGCTTTGGTGCTCCACACCCAGCTGCAAGGCAGGCTGGCATTTACTCCACAGAGGGACTTTCTGCATCAATACCTCTGCTTTCTAAAGACTTGAAGAAAGCAAGATTTAAATTTACATTGGGAGACATAGGTCTTTCAACACAGGGCATTAAAAGCTACCTCAGGGATGAGTTCCAGCCTGGCAAACACAGCTCTAAAGAAAGCTTAGTGACCTCTACAGATCCCCTCCTGCCACACTCTGATGCCATCAACAGAGAGATCCCATCTTAGGCAGTATGGGACAAGTCCCTTCAGCAACATGGCAAGTCTTTAAAAAGAAGGCAAACAACAAGCGTTGATAAGGACAGAGGTGGTCCCTGGACCTGTTGTGCTTCCTTCCTTCATGAGGAACATGTATTTTACTCAAAGGGATCCCACAGACCACTTACCATAGAGTAAGACCAGAACATGCCACGGTCTAGTTCTAGCAAGCACTCAGCTGGCAGAGTCACAGCCTGACACAGTGGAGCTGTGTGGAGTTTTGCCAAAGCACAGGCACGACACAAGGAAGGTTCCTCTGCCGTGCTCACAACTCAGACCTCAGAGATGCACTCTGAGAAATATAAATGAACAGAAAGCATTTGCACTTACTGGCTGGATGCCTGCTTTAAAAACTCTTCATCTGTGTGTTTGAAGGTGTCCAAAAGGCATCTCTTCACAGTTTTCTCCACGCTGACTACCTCGCCTGTCAAGACAGAAAAAGACAGCAACTAAGCTCCAAGTAAAACATATCTGATCTTAGTCCACCCCTTTGCTCATCCAACATTCAGTCAGGCAGTGCATCTCCTGGACTCTGCAGAGCAGCTGGGGCACATCCTGGGCTCACCCTAACACAAATATGTGCAGTAGCATGAGGGGAGGGCTTATGACATAAACCTTTCCACCACAGGAGTATTTTCACACTTGTTTAACAAGCCACAATTGGCTATTTGCACCCTTGTACCAAAAAGGCTTCCAGCCCTCTTCCCCAGAAGACAGAGCAGTCTTGCAAGCCCTCTGGGAATAAGGGATAGGTACTCTAGGACTGCACCCAAACAGATCAGTTTTCCTATCCAGTGCCAAGGCAGAAAAGGTGATGGTTGTCCCACAGCCCTTATTCCACTCCTCTCACCTTTAGGAAATTTCTTAATCAGGTTTTGGTGCAGATTCTGTGCTGCGAATTTCGAGGCTCGTACTCCGCCGTGGCCATCGAAGACAGCGAAGTATGAGACACGTGTGCTGTGAGGGAACAAAAGCAGCAGAAAGAGGCTAAGAAAGCCCATCAGCCAGGGAATGGGATCACTACATTCCTCTCCATAACACCCTGCCCCGTGTCAGCCAGACTGAAAATCCTGCACTCCAAGGCACAAAAGGTAGCAGGTCTCTGAGCTCATCCATTCAGCATTTGCATGGTTTACATGTGCCAGCACTGGGCTGAGAACCTTCTTGTAATTTTCCACTCCTTAAGGAAAGGATGGGCTGAAGGGTTTACAGACCACAACTTGGCATAAAAGCAGATAAACTTTTCACCTCAAGGACACTGCAACTCTCCAGCATTACAGATATCAGTCTAGACAATCCTACAGTACCTTCCATGCCTAAACTTGTTCCTACTATGCCATAGACAAAAAATTTGGATCTTCCAGAACACAAACCTCTCGGGGCAGTACTAGTTCAGAAGCTAAATCCAGTATCAGGGTGACGCTTGAGAACACTTTTTTAACTTTACGAACCCATGTACATTTGGGTAACAGAGGTTCAACATCCAGAGTTACCAGGCCCTCAGGGCTCTCATAAAGTCAGTGACTGAATCCACTAGGCACCCCTCAAAAGGAGGTTTTTTTACACATCAGCCCTCTGCATTGCCTGGGAACACAGCTATCTGAGGATTCAAGCCAGGTCCCCCAGTAACAAGCCCGGACCATGCACCACAATACAGGCAGACAAGAGCATCAGCTGTTCAAAGCAAAAAGGACCATCTTGTGGGCTTAGCTGAAGCAAGCTGCAGCTCCCTCAGCCCCATGATGGCTGCTCTGGCAGCTGGGGCCCACTTACATTTGGGAGGGCAGAGGCCGGCACTCCTCAGTGATATCATTTAAGATGACATGTGCATCCTGCATGTCTTCTCTTTCACCTTTTCTCTCTGCCACATAACCCTTCAGTCCAAGGATGCCCACTGATCCTAAAGTGGAACAAAGCAGACAAACACGTGCAAATCAAACTCCTCTGTCTCCTCAGCTCAGTTCTCAGTAAGTTCTCAGCTTTCACAACCCTGTCCTGGCAGTGCAGCCCTCACCCTGCAACAAAACATCTAGCATCTGCTGCTGAACAGGATGTCTTTATTCTGTAACATGGGTTATGTGCCCCCAAGGTCAGCAGCTCTAAAAGCAGTCTGCCCTCATTTTAGCAGGAAGCTGTAGCCAAGCAGGACTGCTGGGCATTGGACAGGACTCTTACCAAACAGGGGTGGGCAGGGGAAGCATGTGCCACTAAACCTGCAGATTAAGTAAAGCACAGCTTTAAAGAGTGCACTAAGGACAAATCCAGGTCTGATGTTCCCAGGACATGTCCTTTCCTTTGTACCCCTGAACACATCTTCCTCCCAAAGCTGCAACACAGCATGCAGGCACTGAAGTCAAAGGCCTTGTATGGACCAGCCTGTCTCTCCCCCTCTCTGGCATCCTTAGCAGCCAGCAGAGATCTGTGGATGAGGCAAAACAAAGTGGTGTGGATCTGCCTTACAGAGGTTCCACATCCAATCCCCACTCTGGCAGCACAAGCACCTATCCTGCCAGCGCTGAGGTGCCTGCTGCTCAGCTCCTGCTACTTCAGCAGGGACAGTAAGAAGGCCCAGGTGAAGGAGGCAGGAAGAGCCAGGAAGCTCGAGGGGCTTCCACAGATCCCTGCAGCAGTTTGTTTCCTACAAGAGGCTGAAAAGGCAAGCAGACTGAAGAACCAAAGCTTAGCTTTGTTCTGGACTTACTCAGCCCAACGCCAAAAGTACAAATTGAGTACATTTGTTTTCAAACTGTCTGAAAACCTTTACAAACTTTCTTTTCCACAAGTTCTTCCCTGCCATTCTTCTCTTCCTCCTCCTCCAAGGACTTTCTCTTCTGCCCTTTCTCTTGGCTCTCTGCTGATGAGACTTGCTTAGTAGCACTGGAGGCTGAAAGAAAGCAAAAATGCAGGTGGCTCAAGTGTTCCAGGACTCTTTTACTTGCATAAATTCATCTGCAAGTCCTTTTATATCAAAGCACACTCAGGAGTGCAGGCTCATACACTTACACAGCATTAAGTGCCCAGAGTTATTACTGAACAACCCACAGGCTTTATTTCTTAGCTACCAGGCTTTTTTTTTTCCTCCAGTTAATTGCTCAGAAAGTTAATGTTACAAGTTGGAACATTTCTAGTTGTTATTATTATTATTATTATTTTCCTCTATGATCTCTGCCCACAACAATGCAAAGAAACTTATTACTCTGAATGTGCATATTTTTTAGAGGGTTTAGAAGAAGGCTATGAATTAAAGCTAGCAAGCAAAACATGACATCAGAACTCTGGCTTTTTTCCTTCTGGAGATTTAGTCTCATATGGGTACAGTGAATTATCTCACCTCCTCCCAGGTGACAGCAAGCACATGGCTGCATGCAGAAAGCCTTGCCAGAGCAGCAGTCTGAGTTTGAAGCCATTTTCAGCAAGGAACAAGGAGGCAGCCTGTGCCTACAGCAGCTTTCCCTCCCAAAGCAGGGAGCTGTCACACAGAGAACAGGGGTCCCCAAAAGACAGGAGTGTACTTCTGGGAACAGGCCTAATTTTAAGATTCAGAACCCTGACTTCAACAACTAGGGCACAAATTGCCATGACAAGTGTCAGCCAATCTGGACTGGAGAAATAAGCACCAGCTCAGACTTGCTGTGTGTCCAACAGAGCAGGCTGCACTGTGGGCTTTTCCAGAGGCTGAAGAGTGGCACAGCTCCTTACCTGGGTCACCACTGCTGGCTGGTGGGAGACCATCAAAGAGCAAAGAGCCTTCTTTTCCTGGAGCACGAGAAAAAATACAAAAATAACTAAATACCTCTGTTCCTTTCAGGGAACAGTGCTTTGCCTATGTCTCTCCTGAGGTGAAGAAATTATGAAAGTTTACCAAAGAGAGGCAAATTTCTACTTCCATTACTTGTCAGGCAAATCCAGGCTTTGCATTTGTTCCAGGGAGCATTTTACAGAATATATGTGGAACATCTATTACAACCTGATTATAAAAAAATCAAACAGGATGCAGCTGGTCTGCAAACCAGTCCTGATAACCCCACTGTCTTTATTCTGTCTAACAAAGAACATGATTTACACACACTTCATCTGAACGAGATGCTGATGCAGAAAACATGGAAAACCAAAGTAATGGCAGGAACAGAGCACTCATACCTGAGTCAGCACTGCTGGATGGTGGGAGATCATCGAACAGCAAAGGCCCTTTCTGGGCATCTTTCCCTGCAAGGTACCAGGGCAGAGTAAGAACCAGTCCAGGCTCTCCTGGGGGGAGCTGTTCAGAAAGGACTGCCCCCAAGCCAGCACGGGTGTGGTAACCCAGGAAAGCCTTAACTCCACCTCTAATTTTAGCAGCTGCTACACAAGCAAAATAACTACCTGCCTGAGGCTGAGGTGAACTTTTGTTTTGAGAACAGGTTTTTGGGCGTTTTGGCCAGCAATCCACTAAGCTTGCATTAACATTCCGCAGCAGCACAGTGAGGGGAAAGGCTCCAGCACGGTCTAAACCGCAGGGAACTGTAGTTCATGCAAAAACATGGTCTAAACTGCAGCGGAGCGAGTCCCAGAAGAAAAGAAAACCACAAAACCCACCAAATCCGGCAATTTCTCCAGCCCGTCCCCTCGCCCTCCCGCTCGCCCCTCAGGCTCCTGTAGCGGCGGCCTGGCTGTGCGCGGAGCCGCGCTGCCCAGGCCGCGCGGCAGCAGGCCCGGCGGAGCCCGCAGCCTGGCAGGCCGAGCCCAGGTGA
>VZRX01021607.1:0-17763 GCA_013398075.1 Notiomystis cincta | reverse complement strand
CCCCCTGGCACGGGCAGCGAGCGCCGGCGGGAAGCGGAGAACGGGAAGTGCGGTCTCCGTCCTCCTCTGGCCCCAGCCTGCCCGCCGATGCCCGCCTTGCCTTCCGTGCCACCCGCTGCCCTGTGGAATTTCCCTTCCGGTTGGGCTTACAGTCGTGCTTAAACCTCTGGAGTGCATTCCTTGCCGAGGGGATGGGTGCTGGTCAGAGCGCTGTTGATAAAATGGCAAAGGTGGCCCGTGTGCCGAACCCAGCGGGCAGCTCTGTCTCCCTCGGGCCCGACCTCCAGCCGTGCCGTCTGCTCTGCAGGTTTGCTGGCCTCAGGCGTGGCTCGGCTCTGGCTGGAGGATGCCCCTTAGCTGGCTGCGCCTTGTCTGTGGCATAGGCAGCACCACACAGCCCTGGCCAGTGAACCTGTGTCTGGTCCCTGACAGACACTGGTCCCGTCTCCGCCAGAAGTTGCCTGCATTCTGGAAGAGCCTCCCTTCTGGTACCCCGTTTGTTCACCCTTAGCCCCTTACACTGAAATTTGGGATGGTACCAATTAGTCCTTGCCCAGAGCACGGGAGCCAGGATGTTGCAGCCTGGGGCCCCTGCATTGCCCCAGCTCAGCCTCTCTCTGCCTCCAGGCTGGCACCTCTTCATCCAGAAAGGGCACAAGTCGGCCTCCAGGTCTAAAAAGGATCACAGAAAGGAAAGTAGCCCAGTGTGCTGGGGAGCTGGTCCTGGGCAGGGAGCTGGGCTGAGAGGAGCAGCCCCACTGCAGCTTTGGGCTGTAGTAATGGGAGCTGTGGCCTTGAGGCCAGGCAGAACCAGCATGTGCTCAAGAAGAATCCCCAAACTCTGTCTGTGACCTGAAACCCACACTAAAGGGTACCTGATACGCAGCAAGGGGGCCAGTGCAAGCTTCTACTCATCTGCCACATCCCTGCCTATCCGTGCCCCCCACAATACGAGTATAACAAGAAGACAGCACCACGTCCCACACACACACACACACACACACACACACGCACACACACCCCACAGACAGTGCAGGGAGGTGTGGCAGAGCCAGGGCGCAGCTGTGCTGGACAAGAGACAGCAGAGCTGGGGGGGTGCCTGGGAGATGCACGGAGGAAGATGCTCAGCTTCCAACACGGAGCTGTGCCAGATGCTGCTGGCCACTTGGGAAGCCCTGAACAAAAACATCTAACCATGGGTGAGAGATGGGAGAAGAGAGGAAGCTGCTGCTGGAGGATGTGGGAAGCAGTGATGGCTGGAGGAGAAGGTCTTTTCAGCAAAAACACCTCCGATGTGGGAAGACCCCAGATTAACATGCTGATGGAGGCAGGGTGGGGGGATGTGGGTGCTTGCTTCTGCAGCAGAGGAAGAGTGAGAAAACACCAGCTGTAACAGAAAAAAGAAGCCCCACCCTGACACCCTTTGATCTGCTTTGAGTCTGTCATCCTGCTGGGAGAAGGGATGTGCAAGCCCTTTTGGAAAAGGGCAAGAAGGATCCTGTAGGGTAGGATGGTCATTTCTAGTCATGGCTCCTGGGGAATCTTCCCATTCCACCTGAACCTCCACGCTCCCTGCAGGGTTGGGATCCTTGGCATCCTGTCCTAAGAGTGGGAAGTTCCTTTGGATGAGACACCTGGGGGGTCCCAAGCTGGGATAGTGGGTGTGGCCTACGTACTTTTGGTTGGAAAGGGTAGCCCAGCACAGGATGACAGACAGAGCCATCCCCAGAGCTCTCCTTTTCCCAAAAAGCTCCAAAGTGCAGTGACCCATCTGCAGGGACATGGGTGCCCTGGCCAACTGAGACTGTGGGCTCCTCCCTTCCAGAGGTAGATGGGACAGGTAGGAATTGCCTTCTTTGGGAAGACATGGTGGGCTGTCTGGCCACTGCTCAGGGGAAAAGTAGTTTAAGATGTAGGGAAAGGCCAAGCAAATGGTTGGGGAAGGGCACAGGGTGAGGGTGAGAGCTGCGCTGCTGCCAGGCACAAGCCAGGGATGTCCTGGGGAAGGCATCTCCGGAACCCCAGCCCACCACCAAGGCTCTCCCCTGCTTGGGGGAGGCATTGGCTGGGGGCCAGGACTCAACTTAGGGGATTTTTGTGATGTAAATAGAAATAAATACTTTATAAATATAATCTTAAAGTACTGACACCTGATCTTACTCTGCTGTCTCTTGCAGAAACACCAGCAAATTAGGGAATCCCCACATCTAAATTACCACTTTCCCTTCGCCTGAGGGCAATTCCTCCTGCTCTTCCCAGCTCTGAGCTTCACTGCATTCCCATCTCTCTAGATCAAAGACCAGCTTTTAGCCAAAACCACCCTTCTCCCTCCCTCCCCTCTGATAGGGACCTTTTTTGGAGCGTTAGATGGTGTGATATGAAGGTCACCCCTGGGGGGACAGACAGAAGATGGCACGTGCACAAGGAATCCTGCCCAGGCGGGTCCAGGCTTTTGCAGCTACAAACAGAAGTGAGTTTCCCCTGTGAAGCTGTGAATCAAGACAGATCCTTCCATGGAGCAGAGAGCTGGGGCAGCAGATGGTGTGAAAGATCAGATATTAACATGGGGAGTCTTCAGACAGAATCAGCTATCTTGATCCTGTTGGCAGATGGATGAGGTGGAGGGTGTTTTTCAGGTTAGATTCTCATCTGGGCTGTTCTCCTTCTGGACAGCTTGGATCTGATTTGGAAAACAAGGGACAAAACATGTTAGGAGATGTGGACAAGGAGAGGTGTGAACTCCCATGTTCAGTGTCCTACCTCCAGGCTGATACTTGAATCCAGACAGCTGGGGGGGCATAGAATTAACCTCTTTTTAGCCAGAGCACACACATTTTTGCGTATTTATTCCTATCCTTCTAGTCCTGCCACTTGAGATGATCTCAAGAACTCCATGAGATGGTCTTGTTGAAGAATGAAAACATTTAGTGCAGGTAGCTTGGAGTGCAGCTGCAATTTGAGCTGCAGGGGTGGGAGCATAAGGCAAGAGTCTGTGAACTGCCGATCGTTTGCCTAACAAAGGGCAGAGGGACCTGTGGCACAGCCAGGTGAAGGACGCTGAGACACTCACAGCAGGAGCCCAGGAATCCAGACTTTCATGCCTTTAGACTGTGAGGGTATAAAAGCCCAGGATTTCCTTTGTTCAGGGTCCTTTCTCAGAGGCACCCAGCTCCAGCTGTTATTTTGTTATTGCACCACTACTATATTATTTTAAGGATCGAGACATCTGAGGCTCTGCTATGGGAAACCTGTGACTGAGCCAGTTAGCAAACCTTGTCTGAGTGTGAGTGTGGT
Source organism: Notiomystis cincta (assembly GCA_013398075.1). Classification (NCBI taxonomy): domain Eukaryota; kingdom Metazoa; phylum Chordata; class Aves; order Passeriformes; family Notiomystidae; genus Notiomystis; species Notiomystis cincta. Next base: position 14,469 of record VZRX01021607.1, on the reverse strand, counting down.
GAGTGTAGGAAGCCAAACAAGGCCCCTGTCGGCTCACGGGAACCACCTGCTCTGAAGGGGCCTCAGTCCCAGCTCAGGTGGTAGGTGTGTGACTTACAGACTTCCTGGATGGTCAGACAGGAAAGTTTCCTTAACAGTCTCAAAAACTCTGTGAGATGGTCTCAAGAACAGTGACAGGCCAGCGTCCCTGACACCAGGCATGAACATTGCTTTGAACTCAGAACAACAATGCTTCTGCAGCACCTGGAATCTGGCCCTAGACCGAAGCACTTAAATGTGGATGAGCTGAATTCAAAATTAATACAGTCTTAAGTTTTGCCAGCTGAGAGCCTGTCCAGGCACAGCTCTGCACAGGAGATGCTCCCCACACCTGGCTGGGGGCTGCAGCGGGGATAGGACTATGAGCCCCAGCAATGGCTTCTCTGCATCCCCCTTCCCCCAGCTGCCCCGGTACCTTATGGATCCAGCCAGGAGAGGGTTGAAAGCGTAGAGCCAGTCGTGCATGTCCTTGTCACTGCTTGCCTGCAGCAGGATGCCCCGGTGCTCTGTGCACACCGCAAACGTGTTCGGGGTCTGCTAGGGGAGAGCCAGAGCTTAGTCCTTCACTCAGTGGGGTGTGTGGAGTGGGGCTGGCTCCCAGTGCCCTACCTTGAGCATGGCCTGCTGGTCCTCACTGTACTCCACCTGGGCCTTGGAGAGGTTGAGTATGGCCCTCTCGACTGCATCCTTGTCGGAGTTGTAGATGTAGACATATGGACGTCGGACCACCACGAAGCGTTTCACCCATCCGTTGGTGTGAGGCTCCAGGAAGTGCAGGTAGCCCTTTTTGGAGACGATGGGACTGCAGAAAGGACCAAGGTAAGGGGTGGGATACAGACCACGAGGAGGTGGCATTGGTAGGCATGGACTCCCTGCCCATAGGTGCTTCCCTCGCTGGCTGCCCCAGTTGCTCCTACCTGACTCGAATCTCCTGGATGTCGGGCACCAGCAAACGCTGGGGCTCCTTCTCCTCCTCAGGCCGGCGGGCTGGGGACTTCTTCTGCTCTCCTTCTACCACAGGCTCCAGGTCGGGGCTCTCTGCCCTGGAGGAGACCTGGGGGGGTCTGGGGAAGGAGGAGAGGACTGAATGCAGGAAGAGTGATGGCTAGGGAACATCCACAGATGAGGACCGTGTCCCAGTGATACAGCTGCTCTGCTTAGGATATGTCACCAGAATCTCCCAGCCAGCTTCTTACCTAACCTCCATGGCATTGTAACATCCTTCCACCAATGATGGGCAGGTTGAGGAGGGAGTGAGAGTGGTCACCCCAAGAGCTGGCATGGAGGGGTCTCTCATCAAGGTCACAGACATTTCAGACAGCTGTGGAGGAATGGAGGTGTGAACTAGAGTTTCTGCACAAAGCCAGGCACATGCAAAGGACCAGGCTCCTGCTCATGGAGGGAGAGGCAAGACCCCTGGCTGGCAGGGTCCTCTCCTGGCATAGTCATGAGAGCCACCGTTTCTGGCAAAAACCAGAGCAAGCAGAGGGAGCAGACACCCCAGAGAAGGCATGACTTGTGCCATAGTGCCCATCTGGGCCCCACCCAGCCATTCCCCTGCCAACCACACATCCCTCCTTGGCCCCACCAGCCCAGGAGAGCCTGGGGCAGCAGTAGTACCTTGCTCTCACTGGCGCTAATGCAGACGTGGCTGTGGCTGTACTCCCTGTTGAAGGTGTGTGTGAGCAGGCGCAAGCACTGCAGAGAGAGGAGGAGGACAGTGGGGCACGAGGTACATTCCACCTCCCTCTCTTCTCAGGCATTCTCCTGCCACAACCCCTGGCCACCCTGTGGAAGCCACTTCCTGGCTTCATCCTCACAAGCTGGGGATGCTGCAGGACCCTACCTTCACAGCCAGCTCCTTCTGCCTCTCGCTGGGGGTCTCGGGGGGAGACGTGCGGCCTTCAGGTGCCCCGTCGGCAGAGAGTGGGGAGGAGATGCAGGAGGTGCTTCGGGACTCAGAATCCTCACTGGAGCAGGGGGACAGGGTCTCCATGCCCAGGCGCTGGGTCGTCTCCAGCTTCTCACGCAGTAGCAGGTAGTGTCTTGTCTTCTCCACCTGGGCACAGGCACCTAGGCTTAGGGGTGGCCCTTTCCCCCAGCCCCAAGCCCCCTTAACTCCATTTACTCATTAGCTTTGGATATGCTAGGACTTGGCTAGCAGCGATGCACAGGAGTACTGGCAGCACAGCCCCATTCCTGCCTCCTCCCACAACCAAGACAGCTGTGACATGTAGGGTGGGGAATCTCCCCAGCACCAGCAGAGCTGCAAATTGCACTGTTTCAGCCCAGACTCTCACTTCTTGCAGGAGGCTGAGTTTCTCCAGCTCCCACTGATGGTCAAGGATGAGACTGTCACTGCGGGGCCGCCAGCCAGCCAGGTTCTCCTCTCCTCGCACGTAGGCTACAGAGGTGTCCAGCACACGCCGGCGCCTTCTCTGCATGCCTGTGGGCACGGACACACAGCTGGGGGGACAGATGCACAGCCCCTAACCCAAGGGCCTGGCTGTGCCTCCCTGCCCCAGCTGAATACCTGGGCAGAGGCATGGCACCCACCTGGGCTGCCAGCATCGGCCACGCGGCAGAGGCTGAGCTCGTAGACTCCTGTCACGCGGTTACTGGGAGCAAAGAGAGATGAAGCATTACTGGCTTTCCCCCATCCCCACACCCCAATTTTTTCACCCAGGCTGCTGGGATGCCCTAGAAAAGCTCCAGTCCCTAGGTGATGGCTCTCCTCTCCCCAACAAGAGCATCCTGGTACCTCTCAGAAGCCCGCAGGCTGCCGCTGCCAAAAAGATTGCGGATGGAGCGTGAGGCAGGAAGCTTGGCATCCCGGGAGTAGAAAACCATGCAGAAGTCTTTGGTGATGACGGCAGGCTGAGTGCAGTTCTCCATCTGCAGTAGGGCAGAGGGAGGCATCAAGGGTGCTGCAGGGTGGCAGCCCAGCAGGTCTCTCCCACCCCTGTGCCCAGCAGGTTCCAGTCCCGGGATCCAACATGGCCCCCAAGCACCACGTTGAACCCTGCACCCCATAAGCACTAGCTCAGGAAGTGCCTGCCCCACAACAGCAGGGGCAATACCAGACTTTGTTGATGTATAGTGACCCCAACCAAGGTCCTTGCCTCGATGTAAGCTGATAGGGTGATGTAGATCTTCTCCCGGTAAGGGGTAACACGGTTGAGCAGCAACGAGTTGTGCATGGAGCTATCCCACGCTGCCTCAAACTGGTAGAAAGTCCTGCCAAAAAAAACCAGCAGGGCCAGTAAAACAACCTCCCTGGAACCCCTGGCAGGCGAGCAAGGAGATGCCATTGTCCCCCCCACAGCGCTGCAGCAGGCCTGCAAGGACACACAGACATGCATGCGCAGTGGGGACAGATGGGGACAGCCACTCCAGAGGACACAGGCTCAAGGCAAAGGGCACAAGGCATGGTGGGAGGAGGACACGGCACCCTTGAAATGGCCAATGGACCGGGGTTTTGGGGAGGAGGGACTGCAGGAGGAGTGGGGGTCTCAGATGGGGTGCAGGCAAGGCAGAGCAGGCTAGGAAGGCAAAGGAGGGCAAAGGAGGGTTCATGCCCCACCCCTGTGTTCAGAGCGGGGGTTGCCGCCCCCAGCGCACCTGGGCCAGTCCCCACCATCCAGCCTGGGGCACAGCACCTCCCAGTCCCTGCCAGGAGCGGCTCTTGCCATTTGGGTGATGATGGCCAGAAGGGAAAGGAGGGAGGATGCTCAGCACTGGGGTTGTGCTGCCAGCCCACCTCTGGGAGCACAGCCCCCCCACCAGCCGTCTCCTTCCCCAGGCCTGCCCCTGTCTGCCAGCCCTGGGCCCCAGTGAGAAGCCAGGGACCATGATTTGGTGGCTGGCCCCTGTCAGGCTGTCTCCCCTGGCTCTTGCCCCATTCCCACTCTGCTGCCTCAGGCCCCTTTGCTGTGTTTTCCATGGCTCCCAGGCTGGGCGAAGGAGCAGGAGACACCTGGTCCCACTCACCCATGCCTACAGGATTTCAGAGAGGATGGCACAGCTCACCCAGATCAAGAGTGGCAACTGCCCTCCTTGGGTTGAGCAACCGAGGGTGAGGAAGCAGGAGGTGGCTCCGGTGAGAGAGCATGGGGGATTCCCGTTTCACCCCCTGCACCACTCCCAGGCTCCCTCCCGGGTCAGCCTTGGCTTTATGGTACACCCACTCCCCAAAACCGCCCAGAGCTGCTGCAGCCCCGGCTCCCGCCTGAGCATCCTCAGGAAGCTGTGGTTCAGCCATATCTCAATGAGAACACTTCAGCACGTCCCTGAAGCAGCATCCAGGTGGCTGAGGAGCAATTTTAACAAGAGCCAGGGCAGCCAGTGGGAGTAGGGAGAGGTTCTCGACTGCAATTTCCCCCATGTTGGAAGAAGAGGGAGAGTGACGCTTTCAAAAGGTGTATAAAATACATAAACCCCCCCGGCGTGAGACACAGCCAAGGAGAAGGATTGCTTTGCAGACACAGGTTGCTTAAGAAAAAAGCGCTCCCCAAGGAGGAGAAAAGGAGCCTCAGGGGAGGGGAGAAAGAGCAAAAAGCAAAGGGAGGAGGCAAAGGGGGAAAAGAGAAAAGCAGGAGGGACCAGACCGAGCAGGTGCGCATGAAATACCTAGTGTCATTTCCCAGCGAAATGCTATAAGTGGAAGGTGACCCAAGGACAAACACACACATGTACACACACAGAAAAACGACAGGTCAGAAGAGCCCCTCTTGAAGGGACTCGCACATATTAGCACCACTGGCCAAGGGAGCTCCAGCCTAGCTGAGCCCAAAATTGGAACCAAAAGGAGCTCAGCAAGGGCAGACAGAGGCTTACCAGGGTGAAAACCCTCTGCCTCCCACTTTCCTCATGGTCCAGCAGCTGGGAAGGAAGCACATGTGCTCCCTATCCCCTTCACTCTGCCCTTGAGCCATCCCAGGGCAAGGAGCTCCCACCCAGAGCAGTCCCCTGGGACAGTGCCAGCTGGGGGGATGAGACATCCCACTGCCACTCACACAGCAGGGGCTTCTTGGCTCATCCCCTGGTCCACAAGGAAAGCAGCACTGTGCTGAGACACCATGGGCAGCGCCAGTGTGAACCCACCCCTCTTGCAGTGGGGGGCTGGATCAATGCTGTATCCACTTTCCTGCAATCTGAGAGTGGACAGAATGCTGCTGCAGGGACAGCTCTGCCCTCAGACATCTCTGAACAGGTCCAGCTTTGAGTTACTGTAGGGAGGACAACCTTCAGGCACAAAGTTATGTGTCTCAGGACTTGGGACACTCCATCCCTTGTCTCCAAGACACATGCCCCTCTTCTGCCATGGGGCACAGTAGTGGGCCCCTTCCCTGGGGCCTCAACAATGCTCCCATCCACAGATCTGGCACCTCTCACACGTATGCCAGGCTCACCCAGTGGTCCCAGTTGAAGCCTGCAGTCACCAAACAGCTACTGCCCCTTTACACAGGGGTACAACACAGGGTCTGTGCCACGTACGTGTGTGTGCACCCGCTGTCACACCTGCATACAGACACACGCTGCCCCTATGCCACACCCACACCTACAGGACAACCGTGCACGGGGTGGGCAGCCGCTGCCACACCAGCTGCAGTGCTGCCATCGTTACCAGGGGCCCAGGAGAGGGCAGGACAAGCCCCAAAACGTCCACTGTCCTCACCAGCCCTGCAGCTACTCCAAGCAGCACCAGGGGCTGAGCTGAGGCTGGGGCGAGAGACAATGGAGGGTCTGGACACTCAGTGCCAGATGCCAGAGAAGATGGGAGAGTAGCAAAATCGAAAAGCAAGAATAAAACCCAAATCAGGCAATGGAGACGCAGGCGTGCGAGGGGGAGCGGCAGCCAGCCAGAGCGTGGCCCAAACGAACAGCAAAAGGGGTTGAGTGAGCAAGAGGTGCCAGCGCAGGAGGGAGGAGGGATGGGGCATGTGAAGGGATGAGGGGGCTGGATGTCCAAGTGCTGCCTCTGGCGGGAGTGAGCGTGCCGAGGCAAGGGGGTAGAAAGAAAGAAAGGACAGAAGAAGGAGGGGTGGAAAAAAAACCAATGGAAACAAATAATACCTAGGCATATCCGAATCAAGAAACTGCCTGCAAAAACACAAAACAATCACATGGTTAGTGTGGGCTTAGATGGGCAGTAGCAGCTGAGGGAAGCGAGGGGGGACACCAGGCACTGCCCCCCGCGCCTCCGCCCTGGGCGCTCGATGCAGGGATGGATGCGTGCTGAGGAGAGAGCTGAACCACTCTCCCAGCTTCTTCCTGAGTGGCTCCAGGGTACTGGGGAGGCTGCAGAGGGGAAGCCAGGGCTGCTCCAGGCAATGGAGGCTGCGTGGCACAAGGCAGCAAAGCGGGGAGCGCAAGCGGCTGGGAGGAGGGTGAAGTGGGCACTGGCTCTGCTCTCTGCCTTCCTTCTGCCTGTCCTTGCAGCTGCAGGGTGAAGCATGCATGTCTGCATGTGGAGTGGAAGTGGGGGGCATTGCAGTGAGCACCCTGCGGGCAGCTGGCCGCCCCCTCCTCCCCCTGCCTCACCATGGGCAGGTTCCATGGAATAGATATGGGACAGATATGATGTGCCCCCAAATAGGCCCCCGGTCTCCACGCTTCTCTCCACACCCCAAGTATCCCCCCAGCCCGAGCCATGTTCCCTTGTCCTACAGGATTCACAGGGTGAAAAGCAGAGCAGGAGGCACATCCCTCCTGCCAGGCTACCTTAGGCATGCTGAAGATCCCATATGGCCACATCTGGGACCAACCAGACAACCAACTAGATCAAGAGCTGACAAAAAGCTGCACAGCCCCAAGAGCCCATGGGTGCCACAGCCATCCAGCTCCCATCAAAAAACCACCACCACTCCACTGGGCTGGGCCCTCCTCATCTGACAATCCCTATCTGGCCTCCCTCTGTATCCTCAAGGCTGTGGTAAAGTCCTCTGGTCCGACACTTGCACGCATGCTGACCCCAGGGCTCGCCTCTGCTGCCCAGATTCTCTGTGCGGGTTGCTCTGCCATGCCCAGGAGCTGCCCTGAGAGTGCTCAGGGTAACAAATCCTATCCAGACCCCCATCATTTCCCCAAAAACACCCTGCCTTGGGACAGGCCTCCTTGGGGCAGTGGTGACCACAAAGCAAATGAAGGAAAAAGTGGTCCCCATTCCTCGCCAGGGTGTTCCTACACCACTGACCACAATGCACACAGACAAGGACCAGTCCCAGTGCTGGCAACAACCATCCTGTCTTGTCACAGCTGCCTGCATGCACACATTCCAGAGACCCCCACCAGTCCCCCGAGTTCCACCAGTAGCCCTGGTGCAGAGGAGAGCTCTGCCGTCCATACCCACAACTCCCCCTGCCACTGCAGGACTCACACAGGGAGATCTTGGAGATAAAAATGTTCTGGTCCCGCTTCTTTCACACCCTGCCAAACCTACAGTGGGGACACCTTTAAGCAACCTGGTCTAGTGAAAGGTGTCCCTGCCCATAGCAAGGGGTTTGGAATGAGATTATCTTTGAAGTCCCTTTCAGCCCAAACCACTCTGTGGTTCTATGACAGCCCCCTGGATTAGGCAGGAAGGGATGAGCATCCCTGAAGTCACCCACACTGGGTGGGAATGGCCTTCCTGCATTACTCAGACACAGAAAGGGAGCTGCCATGGGTGCCAAGTGGCCTTTCCAGCAATTTTGCTGGGACACAGGACAAATAGCCCTTTGTGGCACATCCCCTTTAGCCATGGAGTTGGGACATCCTCCTGGCACTGGCACCAACTGCCTCCCTGTGCCAGCCAGCACCAGAGAGCAGGACTCACACACAAATTCCCTGTAGTGCCCTCCCCAGCACAGCAAGGCCTTGGGGAGAAGGGGGAAGGGGGTTGGCAGCCTTGTACCCCAAAACCCTGTGCAGCTTCAGAAAAAGCCTGCCTCAAGGCAGCAGTGGGTCAGCAAAAGGGCCAAGAGCCTCCCAGGGGAGAGAGGGGCTGCTACTCGACCCCTCCACCCTTCACCACAGAGGAGGAAGAGCAAGGAAAAAAGCATCACGCACCGGTCATCCTGGGAGGGGTGGATGTACCCCGAGGAGAGGATGTTCAGGGACAGAATGTTGGGGTCGATGAGTGACTCGTCTGCTTCTGGGGTGTTCCGGATTCGACCTGCAAACGCAGCACAGCGTTGCCTCTGAGGTGACAGGCAGTGGCCCTGTGAGGGTCCCCGTGGAGGCAGAAGCAGCCTGCCTGCCTGCAGCCCCCCTGTCAGACAGCAGTTGTCCAGCACTGGCTATTCAGCCCACTGCTGGCTATTCAGCACCAGAGATCCTGGTCCAGCTCCTGGACACAGTGGCAGGGACTGAGGCATCCTGCCCAGGCAGTGTCTCACTGTTACCAGGCAACTGCTGCCTTACTATCGCAGGGGAGGAGGGGAGACAAGGCATAAAGACATGTGGGAACATGGGAACGTGGGCAAGAAACAGCCTGAGAGGATGCCTGAAAGCTCAGTGGGCTTGACTTACCGACAACTAGCTCCCGTACTTCCTTCCAGTGGATGAGGCTGCCAGTTTCATGCACCAAGGTGACACTGATTCTCCTCTGGATGCCCTGAGACCCACGAGGCCAGAGAGAAGGGACAGTAGTTAACACAGGTCCCAGCAGGACTCAGAACTAGGACAGCACCTTGGGCAGGAAGTACCTGATGAAGGAGGAAGGTTCCATGGCATGGCATGCCTCCACGGTGGTCCACAACGGCAGGGATGTAGCTGGAAGAGAGGATTGCAGCATGACACAGAATCCTGCCAGCCTGCCCAGAGGTGCTGAGCACTGGGCAAATTCCTCACTGCCTTCCTCCCCTCTCCCTCTCCCTCTCCCTCTGCCTCTCCCTCTCCCAGCAGACTTACTCGCCATTGGCCTCCAGCTCGCAGATCTCAAAGAAGACCATCAGGTCATACTTGCACTGGCAGGGGCCAGCACTGGGCCGAGTCATGGTGCTCAGTTTTGTTGCAGGCACTGTAGGGAGTCAGAAAAGACAGGCAAGAGGTTGAGCCTGCTGCTTGCACTTGGANGAGAGGATTGCAGCATGACACAGAATCCTGCCAGCCTGCCCAGAGGTGCTGAGCACTGGACAAATTCCTCACTTCCTTCCTCCCCTCTCCCTCTCCCTCTCCCTCTCCCTCTGCCTCTCCCTCTCCCAGCAGACTTACTCGCCATTGGCCTCCAGCTCGCAGATCTCAAAGAAGACCATCAGGTCATACTTGCACTGGCAGGGGCCAGCACTGGGCCGAGTCATGGTGCTCAGTTTTGTTGCAGGCACTGTAGGGAGTCAGAAAAGACAGGCAAGAGGTTGAGCCTGCTGCTTGCACTTGGAGTGAGGCAAACGATGGCAGGGAAAGGGCAGAGACCTCAGGGCACACACAGAGGCAGCAACAAGAGCCTCATGGCAGGCACCTTGCTGATCACTGGCATGCTTTCTCCCTTGCCCAGCATGGGGTGTCAGCAAGAGGCTGGCCTCACCCATCCCCAGGATGCACACAGTCTGCCTCCAGTCTTGGTACAGACACATCCCAAAACACACAGTTCTGCTCCAGGCACTGCTCGGGGACAACCAGAGGGAGGCTCCCCCTGTGCTGGTGTTTTGACTGTACAGCCAAAGCCTCACAACTGGGGTCCCAGCAGCCAGTGCAGAGCAGAGATCTGGCACAGTGGGACAGCCACCTCTGTGGGACAGTGAGGCTGGGTGGCCATCTGAGCCATCCAGGGCAATGAACCTCCTCCCTGCTGTTCTGCAGGAGGTGAGATGGGGGGGTTTCCATCTGTTGAGTATTGTGGAAATGGGTGTCTAGGGCTCTTGAGTGCTCTGGCCCATTGTACATTTTGTGGTGCCCCTGGGGTCCTAACTGGTCCCCCTGGGGGAGGGAACATTCACTCGACATGGGAATTACAGGGAGAGCACAGGAGTAAGAGGCCAGGTTCCCTACCTGGTTTGGAGAGTGGCATCACACGGGGGAAGTGGCGTCGGGATGGCCTCAGTGGGCTGCAGACAGAACCAGCTTGGTTATAGCATCCCCAGGGACCCCCAAACCCAGTCAGCCCCGCCCATGCCTTGGGGCCATCCTTTCTCTGTGTCCCTGGGCAGCCCACTGCACCAGGGTGGCCCAGATGTGCCCACCTCAGGACATCCTTGCAGAGAGGTGGGAAGGGGTGCTGCTGGTAATGGCCAAACACCTCAAACACAATCGGCTGGCTCTTGATGTATTCGATGAAAGATTTTGTCACCTCCACAGCGATCTAGAAGAGAAAGAGCTGTTGAGCCACTGCAGTTTAGCTGGGAAAGGGGATAGAGCCAGCAACAGCACATGGGATGTGGAAGGGTGTAAAACTGTCAGTCCCTTGCATCCCTCATCCACTCCTCCCCCCATTCAGGGATGCTCTCCCCACCAAGACCACTGCCATGAAATCCCAGCCTTTTCAGATGGACAACAGTGGCTTTTGGTGTTTTTCCTGCACGTCCACCAAGTCTAAGGCTGGCTTAGCTGGATGGTTGTGAGGGGCTTGGAAAGCCAGAAGGAAGCTGCTTCCCTGGGAGAGGATCCATCCAATGTCCCTGCAGAGACCCCAGCAGCTGCAGGGGCAAAGGGGTGGTAGAAGAGGGGTACACACATTTTGGACATGATAGAAGCCCAGGGGTGGCCCTCGTCCTGTGTTCTTCAAGGGTTCTGTCGAAAAGGCCTCATCGTGGCGATGGATGAAGCTGTGGAGGGAAGGAAGGTTGTTCAGGGGCTGTGGGATGGGGACATGCTGGAGCAGGGAGGGGAGTGAAAGCAAGGGACCACAACAAGAGCCTATTCCCCCCGGGGCTGCTGCCTGCACCCTTGGCTGGCACAGAACTCCCTGAAGCTGATGGGAGTCTCTCCCTGCCTTTTGCCAGTGTCTAAACAAGTGCTTGGGCACATTCCACAGCCCTAAGTTTTGCCTCTCCATCCACAAAGGGCTCAGAGATGGAGGAAATTCCCAAATTCACCACGAGCCCGCAAGTGATGGCTGGGGCATGGTGGAAGAAGCAGGGCTGGGGGGCACTGGGGGCTCACTTGAACTGGCAGAAGATGTCTGCATATTCTGCAGAGATGCTGGAGGCTTGCAGGACCGTCACACGGAAAGTGAAGATGCTGCCCAGCTTCAGGTGGTCCAAAGCCACCTCCAGCGGCCCGTCGGCTGCAGGCTTCTCCGGGCTGTCCAGAAGAAGGTCCTCTGGGGTCACTGCAAGGAGGGGGAGGCCCTTAGCAAGGCAGGGTTTCTTCCCCTCAGTGTTAGGAGCATTTAGGAACAATGTTGAGATGCTGGAGTGTGTCCAGAGAAGGGCGACTGTGCTGGTGAAGGGTCTGGAACACACGTCCTGTGAGGAATGGCTGAGGGAGCTGGGGGTGTTTAGCCTGGAGGAGGCTGAGGGGAGACCTCATCACTCTCTAAAACTACCTGAAAGGAGGGCGTGGCCAGGTGGGGGTTGGTCTGTTCTCTCAGGCAACTAACAATAGGACAAGAGAACACAGTCTCGAACTGCACTGGGGGAGGCTTAGGTTGGACATTAGGAATAAGTTCTTCACAAGAAAGGGTTTTTAAGCACTGGAATAGGCTGCCCAGGGAGGTGGTGGAGTCACCATCCCTGGAGGTGTTTAAGAAAAGCCTGGATGTGGCACTCAGTGCCATGGTAGTTGACAAGGTGTTGTCAGGTCATAGGTTGAACCCGAGGATCTCAAAGGCTTTTTCCAACCTAGCTGACTCTGATTCTGTGATTCTGTCTGCCAGCAGCCCCCCTCTGGAGCAGTGGGCTGTTGATGCTGGGGAGGGTGCAAGAGGCTGGGTGCAGGGAGCCACTCCCAAACTCCCTGCCACACCTCCTCACCTGCACAGGTGTTGTTGTTGACTTCATCAGCGGATGGCCCCACATCGCTGACCTGCCCCTGCCCTTCGACTATGCGCAGCTCCTCCTGAGAGGTCCCCGAGCGAGACATCCCCACAGCTGGGCACGACTCTGACTGGAACTGTGCCAGGAGTGGGGATCAGGCATGCTGGTGGTCCCCAAAGCAGCCCCGTTTGCGCCACCACCAGAATCCCAAGCACCCAGGCACCTCCAGCTCTCCACTCCCATCCCATGGCAGCCCCCCTGGGACATGGGCAAGAGCAGGATGCACCGGTGGGTGCCTGAGGCCTTGGCCTGCCTGGTGGACCAAGAGAACATTCCCTTCCCTCCACCTCTTGGAGCCTGGGGGTCCCGTGGGGAAGCACTGAGGTGGCAGGCAGGGGTCTGGGGTCCATGGGCATCCTCCAAGAGCCGGCCCCACCTTACCTTCTCGAAGTGCTGGTCGTCAAAGGAGATCTTGGCTGTCCCTGATTGCCGCACACCAGAGCCGTAGTCAGGGGCTTCTTCATCCGCTGGAGGAGGGATGGGGTTGAGCCAGCACAGAGGGTGCAAGGGATGCAAGAGGAACATTTGGGGGGTCCCTCCTACCTGAGATGGCCTGGACAGCCACGCGCAGGAAGCCCTTCACCTCGCCCTTCTCGCTGACGATGGCCACGCGGTGGACCAGGGGCACAGGGTAGAGGAGGTTGCTCAGGTAGACAAAGGCCCTGCCAGAGAAGGGGGGGACACACAACAGGGGGGAGAGCGGTCACTGCTCCCACCCGTGAGTGCCCAGGCACGGCTGGCGTGGCCGGCAGCGGCCGGGATCCCAGGTCACTGCTCAGGGCGCGACCGCAGCGCTGCAAAGCAAAACTAAAGAGAAGGCAGCCAGGGCCAGGCGGAGGGGCTGGGGGCAGCGGGCAGGCAGCGTGCCGCGGGCAGGAGGGTGGGCAGGAGGGTGGCACACGCCATGGACAACACCACAGAACACACCAGACTTGCAGACCTCTCCGACTGTCACCTCCATGGCAGGCAGGAGGGGAGAGGGCTGCGCTGGTGCCACCGTGAAGCTGTAGGGCAAAGAGGACCTTCTCTGTGGTAGAGAGCTGGAGAACTTGGGCAGGAGGTGCTGCAACACGACTAGGGGGCAGCTGCGGAGTCACCACAGGGAGGACGGGGGCAAGACAGGGGGAAGGAAGGGTGACAAGGGAGATGGAGGCTGTCAGGAGTGAAGGAGGTGAGAGGACAAGGTCCTGGACCTCCAGAGGTGAACCTGCTGGGGGTTCATGGCCCTGGCTCTGCCTGCAGTGCTGCAGACCGCTGGGAGGGAGGCTGCACGGTGCGTCCCCCCTCCCCATCTCTTCACACATAAGGCTTCAGGGTCCTGGGCCACCTGCCAGCACGTCACAGGGATGGACAGCATGCCTGGCAAGTCTGAGCCTCCCTGCTCTTCTCTGCAGCAGCCGGGTCACCCACGCTACCAGGGCAAGGTGCCACGCCAGAGTCCAACACGATGGCTGCACCATGTCTCTGCCAGCACCTCCTGTCAGGCCACGGCTCTCTGCTTCTCAGGTGCTTTCGGTCCTCTTGCTGCCTCCCTCCACCTCACTGCCAGCTTCCAGTGGTCCTCCAGCTCTGGCCGTGGTGGCATGCTGTACCCTCCACAGTGACCGCTCTCCTTCGGCACTGAGCTCCCTGCCAAGAGGTGCAAGCTTGCAGCACTGCTCCCAGCAAGAGGGGCGTGGGGTGCCTGGCACCTCTTCCTGTGGCATCCCACCAGCATCTTGACATGCAGTGTCACTGGTGGTTGTGGAGTGGGATGGTGCTGGGAGCTGGCCAGGACATCTCTACTTCAGGGGGCTCCCATGAGGGTTGCATCTCCAGGTGGCTGCTGTGCTGCTCAGGGCATCCCAACCTCACAGGAATCTTCATAATTCAACAGCACCCCAAAGTGCCCAGGGGGCTCTTGCAGCTGTGCACTCGCACCCCGACCCCCAAGTCCGGAGATTCCCCCTCCTCTGGTGACTCCTATTGACCTTCAACTGCTCCTTGAGGCTTTTTGCACCCAAAGCATCCCAAAGGACTCGAGTTGTGGAAGCAGGTGATGCCAAATCATTATTTCCTGATAGGCCCATCTCAACCCATCTCTTCTCAGATGCCACTGGGAACAAGTCAGACCATGCCAGGGCTTCCCAGCAGGACCTCATGCCTGGGGCAGAGCCCAGAAGCACAGGGATCTGTGTGCCCACCCACCTGAAATCACAGGGCAGCTGGTGTAGAAGCAGAGGACTGGAGAGGGCAGGGAAAAGTGGGAGGGAGGTGGGGCAGGCAGGGAGGAGGGGGACAAGTGTGTCACTAGAGGAAGGAGGGCAGGGACACTAACCACAAGATTGGTGAGGTGCAAAGATGGCATGCTCAGATCAAAGAAAAGCCTTTCCAAAGGAAGACAAAAGTGAAGTAACCCCAATTTTTGCTAAAGCTTTGAAGAGATAGAGCCAGCAGCTAAAAAAATAATAAAAAACCTAAAATAACCAGAATTTTA
>VZRX01021605.1:0-10230 GCA_013398075.1 Notiomystis cincta | reverse complement strand
CCACCCAGTCACTGAGCCCTATTTGTGCAGAATTCCTCCTGCCAGGTTGGTTCCTTTGGCTGCCTCCCCTCCTTCCCCTGCCATGAGGCACCAGCAGCACCTCACCTGTCTCAGGTAGAGCTTCAGGACGTTGCTGATGTCATGAGGAGAGGCCTGGGACAGCTCCACCAGCTCCTTCCCATTCTCAAAGGCCTGGCAAAGCTTCTCCACACGGGTCTTGACACCGTTAACTCGGTAGATGCCCTGTGAAAGAGTGAAAAGCTGAAGTGAGGGGAGAGGTTCCTCTTTATGTTTGCGTGGGACAGTGAGCTGTGTGCTCCAACCCTCTCCCTTTGGGGTGAGAAATCCCTCTGGGAAGTCATTTTGGGATATCTCCTCCCTGCTCAGTCATTCCTGCTTCACAGGAAAGCAGGAGGCAGGAGAGGTGATTTTCCAAAGGCAGAGTTTGGGGTATCTGGGCCAAGCTCATCCCTGGCTCCCTGTCCTGTGGAAATCTGAATTGAGCCTGTTGGTTTTCCAGAGGAGCCTTCCAAGGGCCTGCAGCTCAGGCAGCTGAGGAGGAGGAGGAGGAGAGGGGAGTGTGACTCACCTTGGTTTTCAGGGCTCGCTTCTCGATCTCTGAAATGCATTTCTTGATGATGAAGGGGATCCCATCCGGGCTGCCCTGAGACGCCTTCGTGAAGTCCTGCCCGAAGAGCTGCAGCTTCCCTTGGAGCTTCTTGTGCCCACACTGGATGGCCAAGGTCTCCAGGCACTTCTTGTGGCAGGCCAGGTAGCACTGGAAGACAGAGGGGAAACACATGGACGTGGGGGGCAACCACAGAGACACCAGCACCGCTTGGAGCACGGTGTGAGACAGGAAAAATGCCTTGAGGAAAGCACCATTTTCCACCTGGAACCCTCCCCACAGGAGAAATGTCCTCCTGACCACGGTGAGAGCTGGGTTGCACCCCCAGTGCTCCCAGCTCACCTCCTCACACTCGGCTCCCTGGAAGTACACGTAGCTGTTGCACTCCCGGCACTTGGAGGGGGCACGGAGCTTCCTCAGCCGGTGGGTCTGGGCAGCCTTGGACAAGCCAACGTTCCGGAAAGGCCCCGTGGGAGCTGCCAGCTCCGGGGCGATCCCGTTCATGCCTTTGGAAAGGGAGATGTGAGGTCAGGCACAGCTGGAGCGGGACTGTCCCTGCCACCACTCTGAGCAGGGCTCATCTCCAGGAAAGGCAGCACTGCTGGGGACACCACCAGGAATCTCCATGGGTTTGCCTCCAGAACTACTGGATTTGGGAAAAGCAGCCTGCAGGGAGCTCTGCCGTGGTGGGGGGAGCCTGGCAGCAGCAGCAGCAGCACTGAGACCTCCCACCCTGGCACCTACTCTGCTCAAAGGGTGTCGTGGTCCCGTCCTTCTCCTCCAGCTCCTCGCTGGAGGACGCGGTGCCGTTGGATGACAGGCGCTGGAGCTTGTGGCTGAATTCACCTGCCCAAGGAAAACCCACAGAGCAGTGAGCCACCTGCAAAGCTGCTTCTCTCCTGAGAGTTCACCCCATCCCGTCAAATCCCACCCTGCCCCACTGGAGACTGAGATCAGCACAGTCATTTACAGCAGTGTTCTCACAAGGCAGATAAAACAGGGAATGGTCCTGCTTAACTGGGAAGCTCTGGGTTTGGATTGGCCATGCTGGGAGGAGCTACTGGGCTGTTCCCATATCTACCTGCACTGGAATCCAGGCTGCTGTCAACATCAGTGACAGAGGTTGGCCAGGATTTATGGACCTGGTGTCCCCTCCCACCTGCAGAGAGAACACACAGTCCGTTGGGATTGCTGTCTGTTTGGGAGGGAATGGCTGGAGAGCAGCCTGGATGCTGGGAGAAACTGGGATGACTGGGGGAAGCTGCTGGTGGGGTTTGGTGCCTCCAGTGACACCCAGCAAAGAAAGGGGAGATGGGCAGACGGGCAGTGGTTTGTTAGGGAGCAAAATGTCACAGATCTGATTTAGTGTCCTTCAGGAAATCCAGTTTGAGGGGCTTCCAGCCCGTCCTGCTGCTGCCAGCAAAGCCCCCGGTGCCCTGAGGGTCCCACTCTGCTCCTGCCTTGGGGGGACATGGGGCAGGTGATGCAGAACTCGGGGGCTCCAGGCTCACCTCTCCTCTCAGCCCCTCCAGACCCGCTCGGTGACTCCTTGGCTCCTGCTGCTCCCTCTGAGCCAGCCCCGGCCCCCTCTGCACTCGTGGAGAACTCACTGGCGTTGAAGCTGCCCTTCCGTGCCCGAGTAAAGGGAGACCTGGAGGGGAAAAGGGAGTGTGGATGGGAAGGAAGGACACTTGGAAACCTTATTCATGGCTGCCATCCACCAGTCTTGGGAATCACAGTCTCTTAAATGCTCCACAACCTGTCTCATCCACTGAAGGACGAGAGGGCAACTCCCAGCTGGTCCAGCCCCAGC
Organism: Notiomystis cincta; assembly: GCA_013398075.1. Classification (NCBI taxonomy): domain Eukaryota; kingdom Metazoa; phylum Chordata; class Aves; order Passeriformes; family Notiomystidae; genus Notiomystis; species Notiomystis cincta. The sequence goes on along the minus strand of VZRX01021605.1, from coordinate 7,789 downwards.
GCTCCCAGCAGGAGCTGCCAGCAGGACTGCCAAAAGCATCCTGCCTCCTCCAGGAGAGCGTGGGTGGCAGAAGACAACAAAGAAAACATGGCTGAGCTGCAGCATTACCCGGGAATGACCCCTCTCGTGCCTTACCAGGCGTTGTGGGACACGTAGGGCTCGAAGTCGTACTGGACGTCGGGCTCGTCGCCGCGCTGCAGCTGCCGCACGTGGGACGCGTACTGCTGGCCCGGGTCGTAGAGCTTGCTGCTCTCACACAGCGTCTGGAAGTTCACGGGCAGAGGGGCTGTCTGCATGTGCATGAGCTGGTAGAAGGAGATGGTGGCCTGAAAGGGATGTGGAGAGGGATAGATGTGAGCTCGGTGGGGTTAGGTGGGAAATCGGGAGCGCGAAGCTTTCCTGAGCGTGAGGGAGATGGGAGCTCTGCTTCCACCAAACGCCCTCTGGAATGGGAGCAGCTCTGCTGGGAGGCAGCTTTGAGCTCTCCAGAGCAGGGCACAGCCACCTCCTGCCCTGGGAACGCCCCCAACCCAGCCCCACTCACCGACTTGATGGTCTGGTCAGTCTGTTTGATCAGTTCGTGGATCTGGCGCAGGGCGTTCACCTTGGTGTCCTCCAGCTCCTGCTTCTGCGTGTTTGCATCGGCCACGCAGGTGCGATACGTGGCCATGGCCTCCTCTGCCTGGGAGGTGGCAGAGCAAGGCATGGGAGCAGCTCAGAGGTGAGGAGAACAAGGAAAACAGCCCCTTGGACCCTGTTGGTCTGGGCATTCCTGAGGATCTGGGGGGGCTCAGTTCACTCCACATGGCTCAGAGGACAGCAGGAGCTGTCACCCTCCTACCTTGTTCTTGGCTTCCTCTTCCAGCCGCCTCTTCTTGTCCAGGGTTTTGGTGGTGATGCTGCTGGTGGTGTTTTGCTGCTCCTCCTCTGCTTTCACGGCCATGTACTTGGCCTTGTCGTGCTCCTCGCTGCGCTGCATGTACGTCTGCTTGGCCTTGCGCAGGTTCCCCTCTGCCTCTTGCTGCCAGGGAGAGCCAGGGTGATGGTGGTGCCCAGTGAGGGGGTCACCAGCTCCTGCCAGGGTCCCCCAGCACAGCAGAGGCACCCAGCACTACACAACGTGTCACTCCAGGCTGGGATTGGGAAGACAAACCCAGTGGCTCACCAGTTTCCTCTGGGCCCGGTGCCACTGCTCCTTGATCTCCTTCCTGCGTTTCTCGTGCTCCAGGCGTCTCACCATCAGTGGCTGCATGGGGAGGGAGGGAGGAACAGCCCCGTGGTGACCTGAGCTGAGCCCTCCTGCTCTGCCCTCACCAAGACTTTGCAAGGAGAAGTGCCCTGTGGTGGTCACTGTCACTCCCAGGACAGGTCACAGGCACTGGTTTGTGCCAGGGATGAAAATCCACAGCCTGGGAAGTGCTGGATGGAGGTTCCCTCTGGACTGAGGTAAGGAAGAGCCACCTCTGCAACACCAGGACCAGCAGCCCTGGAAGGACCTTGTGTCCCCTCACCTGGAGGAAGGTTTGGTGCTGCAGGGTGTTGGCTGCCTGCAGAACCGAGGTCCCGTGCTCCATGTCCTGCTCCAGGGCCAGCAGATAGATGGACAGGAAAGGCATGTTGGTCTGGGGAGAGGGAAAACACATCTCCCTGAGCAACAGCACCCAGCGTGGGCCCAAGGAGATGCCTCCTCTGGGGAGGAAGAGCTGGAGGCAAGGTGAGGCTGGTGACTGCTGCTGGTAAAAGCTCCATCCTGAATTTCTCCAGGCAGAGCTCTGGAGAGCTGCCCCCATGTTCTCCTGAGCTGGGGCACATGGAATGGGCTCTCCAGGGCTGCTGGCTCCCAATCCAGCCTGGTACTGGTGGCTTCAGAGACTTGAGTTCTTACCTCCTGACTGATGGTTTGCTTGCAGCTGCTTGCCATCTTCTGGAGCCCTTTGGCAAACTCCATCTCTGGAAGGAAAAGGTTGAAAGTGAAAAGACACATGAGACATCAGAATTTCCCTGGTGGAACCCAATCTCCTTTTGAAAAATAAACCAGGAACTTGAGGAGTGAGGTTCCCACTGCCCTGACAGCGTCAGCCTCCCCCAGGAGGGACCTTGACCTGTCCCATGGCTCAGCCCTGCTCCAGGAGGGACCCACCTGCTGTCCCCCCACTCACCCAGTGTGGTCCTTTTCTCCACGTATCCCATCAGGTCCTTCATGTACTTGGAGATGGTTTTGGCATACTGCAGGGCAGCATCCATGCCCCCCTCACAGCGCTGCAGCATCACGTCCACTTCCTCGGCCGGAGGACGGGCTGTGGTGGCATGGACACCCCTGAGCTTCCAGCACAGTCTCCACATCAGCCCCAGTGCCACCAGCTCTGCTGCCTTTCCCCAGCTGAGGAGTCAGTGTGGCTCAGGAGGGCAGTGATGATGGGGAAGGTGCCAGTCCCTGCACAGACCCCAAACCCTACACCCAGCCCCATCCTGCTCACCTGTGTCACAGCTGTCCATGCCTGAGGGCATGCCATCTCCTCCAGGCCCAGGAATCCCCCCATAGAGGCTCTCCATGCTCTTTGGGAATTGGGAAAGAAGAGGGACTGGTTAGCCAAGAGGATGGGGAGCAGCTGGAGGGGCTGGCAGATGGATGGAATCCGGAGCTGCTGGAGCTTTTTGGCCACTGCTGGAAGTCAGCTGTGCCCAGGAGCTCTGCCACTGGAGCAACACCCTGCCCTGGGCTCACACCACAGCTGAGGGGAGCAGCCAGAGCCCTGCACGATCCTCAGCCCCACGTGGTGGGAGCATCCAGGCACCACTCACCTGGTTCTGGTCGCTGGGTGGGATGGAGAGGATGGTGCTGCTGTCCACCTCCCCCATGAGGAACTCGGACACCCTGTGGGGAGAGGAGCACGGCTGGGCTCAGCACGGGGACAGGGACAGTGGCTGTCCCCAGGGGATGGCAGCCCTGACTCCTTACGTGCCGCTGAAGGACACGGCGATGGCCTCCACGGCCTTCTCGAACTCCCACTTGTCCCCCTCATTGTTGGACTCGTAGTGGAAACCTGGAGATGAGGAAATGTGGGAGCCCTGTTGCCACAAGCAGCTCTCCCTGTCTCAGCAGAAAGACCTGCCAGGCTGTGCTGGTATCAGGGGGGGCTTTGGGGCTGGGGAAGAGGCTGGGGTGAATCGAGAGAGCAGTGGGAAGGATCATCCCTATGGATGATGGATTTTTCCAGTGCAGCATTTTCCCCCTCCTTCTTCCCAGGACTGATTTCCCTGACAGCATCCCTTGGCTCGTGTTTCTGTTTATTCCCGTTACTCAGGGCTGCTGGAAAAGTGCTGCTGGACCTGTTCCACTGCCTGCCCTGCCTCACAGCTCCCCCAGACCCCTCCCCAAGCAGGATGAACTCCTCCAGGAGGGCTCTTGCCTGCAGCCAAAAGAGGAACCACCAGCAGCAGCAGGAACTGGGGCTGACAGCACTTGGCAGGCTCCCACACCACAGAACACCAGCGGTCAGGGCTTCTGGGCAGACCCCACGTCAGCTCCTCAGAGTGGGGCTGGGGTTTGCTCCAAGGCCACCCCTTCCCACCCCTGTGTGGGACCAGCCTCATGGCAGCCCTCCCGCCATGCTGTCCCCTGTGGTTGCTGTTGGGTGTCAGGAGCCACGGGTGACTCAGAAGGTTGTGCTGTGCCTCTGGTAGTGCAGCCACCCCCTCCCCGTGGGTGCCAGCAGCGGGAGGTGGTGCCCAGCTGGGATCTGACCTCCCAGACCCCACTCCATAAACAGGAGAGGCTGCCAGGAGCAGGATACGATTATTTCAGTGTTTTTCCTGCGGCTGTGCCTGGAAACCCCCAGGCAGGATCTGTCATTTCTGACACTACAACATCCTTAAAGCTGAACCACAGCGAGAGGCAGACGATGCTTTCGCTCTCTCCGCCGGTCCCTGGGGCAGCTCCACTCCTGGCAGCCCCTCCATGGGCTCCCAATTCCCCTACACCCCCTGTGGGGCAGGAGGGGAGCAGGACAGAGCTCCCAGCCCCACTGTCTCACCCTTGACTTTGGAGATGAGGGTCCCAGCGGCCGTCAGGGTCTCCAGGGTGTTGAGCAGTGGGTACTTGCTGATGACCTGGCGCAGGATGCGCAGGGTTTCACCCAGGCACTCGTGGGCCAGCGGCCGCCGGGGCTCCTTGGGGTCTGCAAAAGAGGGGGGCTGAGATGCTGCATCCCTGCCCTGTGTCCCTGCCCTGTGTCCCTGTTCTGCATCTCTGCTCTGCATCCCTGACCTGTGTCCCTCCCCTGTTTACCTCCCAGCCACCCACAGGTGGGACCTGCCATCCCCCAGACCATGCAGAAAATCCCCGTGGCCTCGGTACTTCCCAGACTGGCCACATCCTGCTGGTCCAGCACCTCCTCACAGCCATGGCTGGGTGTCTCCTGCCTAGCCTGGTGCTGGCCAGGGGGCAGCCTGATCTTTGAGGCATTTTTTCCTCCACAGTAACTTTTTCCCTTGAAAGCAGTTTGGGAATTTCCTCCGTTTCCTTCCCTCCCTCCTGCCGGACGGACGCTCCCAGCTGGGAGGGATGTGCCTGGTCCAGCCAGGCTTGCTGCATCGCCCGGAATCCTCCCCACTGTGGGCTTCAGTTGGCAACCCAGGGCTCTGGCCAGGAGCCCCCAGCGCAGGGCTAGGGCTGGGGACTGACAGCCTGATTAGAGTCAGGAATGTCCCTCAGGGAAGCGATGCAAGGGGGGATCAGCACCCACTGCCCGGCCAGGCAAAGCCCCACCCCATCCCAGCGCCCAGCTCAGGACTGGAAAGGGGTTTCTGCGAAACCAGGACCGACAACGTGGTGTCATATGCCCGCAGACCACGGGATCGATGCATTCCCTGTGTCCCCTCGGGCAAGGAGAGCTGCGCCCCAGCCTGCAGACCACCCAGCCCCTCCTGCTGGCTGGGGGCCCAGGGGCCGTGCCCGGCACCCCGCGGGCTTCGGGGGGCCCTGGCAGGCGGCTGGCACGGCCGCGCGGTAAACAGGAAAACGGGCTGATGAAAATAGCTCGCGGCAGGAAGCCGCGTTGTCCTGGCTCCGAGCTCCAGCAGCCACCCACTGAGGAGCCACCGCTCACCCACGGCTCACCCACCACCTCCGACCGCGGCCGCACGGCCCCCCGGGGCTCCCGGTGTCCCCTGGCCCAGGCAGAGACCCCCGCCCACGCGTGGCTCCATCCCAGGGTGCTGCGATGCGGGCGTTTGCCACTCACCATCGCGGAGCACCATATCCCGCAGCTTCTCCAGGGCATCGGCGAAGCGGGCGACATCCGCCAGCAGCTGGGAGATGTCCTCGGGGTCGCTGAAAGGACCCTCCCCGCCCTCCGTGGGGCCGTAGGACGTGGGGGTCTTGTGGCCCTTGGGCGCGGCACGGGGGGCTGCGTGCAGGGGGAAGCCGGCGGCGCTGGCGTGGCGGCTCAGGCTGGTGGGGCGCTTCAGGGTGCCCACGGCGCTGGGGCTGCTGCTGAGCTTGGCAGCGGCTGCGGGCAGCTCCCCCACGCCGGAGCCCGGTGCCTCCAGGCAATCCTTGCGGGAGAGATCCTGGGGAGCAAGGAGGAGGGTGAGGGCACAGCACGGCAGGAAGCCCGGAGAGGGAAGCACCGCCAGGACCCCTCATGGCACCCAGCCTGGGGAACAGGTTGTTGCCCTGCGAGGCTGCTGCCAGACCCTGCAGCTGTGCCGTGCCTCAGTTTCCCCAGGAAGGGATCGCCGTCGGGGACCGCCTTGGGAGAGTGGGCAGAGTCTGGGCAGTTCCCCGGCTGCCCCCACCAGTCCCTGCCAGCCCCTCTGGGCCCGTGATTGTCATGAGGGGCACACAGTGACCATGTGGGTGACACTGCTTGTCCACCCCAGCACCCACCGTGATGGGGGCTGCCCATCCCAGGGGCTGGGGACCACAACACAGCTAAATGGCAGCAGGATCCAGCCCGCACACCTCTTCCTCTTTTTAGCTGTTCCCATGCTGGGGGAGGAGGCAGAGACAGGGACAGGGACACCTCCCAGGCTGTTGTTGGGGGCTTTGCAGGTATTTTACAGATGGAGGAAGCCCCACATTTCTAGGGGTAAAATTGCACTGGGGGAAGGGCTGGTAGCGGCACTGTCCAGGGTTGTGCACGGCTTGAGGGCCGCACATCCAGCGAGAGTCCTCGGGCACGGGGAGGGGACCCTGCAGCCCCCCCGGCAGCGCCCACCAGTGACCCCCGGCATCCGATGTGACACGAACGCGCTGGGTGTGAGCATCCCTGGCCGGGCGCTGCCGGAAGTGTTTTTGGCACCGGCGGAGCAGACACGGAGCGCTGAGAACACGAGGCTTCAGCGGGCGAGGGCGAACGGGGGAAGCCGAGCCCCACGCGGGGGTCCGACCACCACGGGGCTGCAAGGGGGCACAAAGGCCCCCCCACCCCAAAACGCCTGGGGCTATCCCAGCCCCGTCTCCGTCCTCCCGGGGTGCAGCGACCCCGGCGCACCCCGTCCCTCCCTCCGGCGCCCCGGGGTGCCCCCGGCCGTACCGTCAGCCTCACGGCGGGCGTGCGGGGCAGCGAGTCCAGGGAGCGCTGGGGTGGGTGGGCTCTGCCCGCCGCCGCCGAGGGGCTGTAGCTTTTCTTGCCCGCAGCCCGGCCGAGCATCCCGCTGGCCGCCACCCATAGGCCCCTTTCCCGGGGAGTCGGGAGGGGGACGAGGACGGGTGTCCCCTGCTAAGGAGCCGCGGGTGGGCTCCGGGTCGCCGTCGGCCGCATCGTGCCAGCCCCGTGTGGCCCCACGCACCGGGAGCGGGGCGCAGGCGCGGGGCGGGCGGTGCGGGGTGCGCGGGGAGCCCCGGCCGGTAGCGCTTCCTCCTGCCCTCTCCGGCGCCGAGAGGGTCCACACGTCAATAAATAAATATCTGGCAGAGCCGAGGCACCGGGGCTGGCCGAGCCTGCCGTAATCACGCTCCCATCCCGGTCCCCGGGGAGGTTTGTGAAGTCTCTCTGCCCTCCCCAAACCCTCGGCCACAGCCCCCCCATTTCCTCCCTGTCCCTTCCTGCCCTCCCGCTTCCCTCGGCGGCTGCTCCGTCCCCTTCATCTGGAGGAAAAATCCCCCCTCCCCAGCCCCGTGAGTAGAATTCTTTCTCGTTTCCCTCCTCTTCACAGACCTCCTGGACGTATCCAAGTCCCCATTGCCACCCTGTGGCTTTTCCCAGCAGTTCCGTGGGTGCTGTTGCCCCTACAACCCCGGGGTACGGGGTGGGGGGGACACTCACCGGCAGGGTCTGTGGGACGGGGCTTCCCGCCCGGCTCTTCTTGGAGATGGAGGGGGTTTTTATGAGCTCCCGCTTCTTCCGGGAGAACATCGTTCCCGGGGGGCCGAGCCGCTGCGCCGAGCCCCTCGCTCGGGCCGGCCGCCGTGCCGGTTCCTCGCCGCGCCGCCGGTCACATTCGCGGGGCGCAGTGTCAGGAGGGCGCGTGTGACGCCGCCTCGTTTCCTCATCGGCCTCGCAGCCCGACCTGAAACAGGAAAAGCCAAACGCGCACCCAGGCGCGAGGCCGGGGCCAGGGGCACCCTGGCTGCCCTGCGGGGTCACAGCGGGCAGCGGGGACCTCGGCGGTCCTGGGGATATTTGAGGGGGTTTCGGTGCTGCTGCACAGGGTTTACAGAGGGGTGGGGGGGTTGAGCCCCACTTTTGGAACCGCTGCTGGCTCCTGTGGGACCTGCGCCCTCTGGGGAGTTCACCCTGTTTGGGGGTGTCCGTCCGTCCGGGGAGGACAAGCCCCAGGTGTG
>VZRX01021603.1:0-15820 GCA_013398075.1 Notiomystis cincta | reverse complement strand
AGCTCATCCCACTGAAATATGCCATGGATCTGCCAGCCCTGCTGCCACACCTCCAATCCATCCCACTCCCTTCCATTTCAGTAACAGATGGGGAAAGCCAAAGAGCAACATTGCTCACCCCAGGAGGATTAGAAGTGAGAGACAAAAGGCATTACCAAGAAATCAGCCGAGTACTAAGTTCCCTTGGAAGGCTTTGGAGATGGCAGCACTCCAGTCTAAAAACTGGTAGCTGAGAAAGGCAACCTGGAGATGGGAATGGAACCAAGGGTTGGCTTGACAAGAAGCAACCCAGCAAGTTCTGAGTCTGCTGTGATTTTCTCCCTGCCCCCTTCCCCACCAAAAAAACCCCAAACCCACAAAAACCCAAGTTATTTCAGTGTAAACACCTTAAATAACTGGTATCTGTCCTGAAGTCTTGTAAAACAAATTGTAGCTCTCTGCAATGAAGTGAGCTGACTTACAGGATCCTGCAAGATTAGACATCCCTAGTGGGAATGTTGCCAAGTCCTTGGGCGTAGCAATGCAGTGCTGCCCCCTCAGAGAACAAAGCACAGCTCCTGGGAAGTAATTAAAGAACATTTTGGTCAGCTTGAGATGCAAACACAGACTTTTCAGGTTATGCAGAAATAAGCTGGAAACCCACAGAACATCACAAAAATAAACTAAAGGAGACTGACTGATGTTTGTCCAATTGGGCCTGAAAAGAAGCAAAAAGGCTGGGAAAGAGAGGACAGGAAGGTTTCTGAGTAGTGTGGTTCCCAAAAAACTCTCCTCTCTGTCCTAAGTTTTTATTTTTGTGGTCTGATGATGGAGACAAAACTAACCAATCTCTTCATTAATCCTGAATCCTTCTCCTTCATCTGGAAAACTAACACCAATTATGACTTTAGTTCATACTTTACTTATTCAGAATGTTGTTAGAGAACAGTACTTGCATATTCAGATCTGTTATTTTCGCTGGTCTGTGTCAAGCAAAGCTTTTCTTATGTTACCTTTTAATGGTGTTACAAAGAGTGGGGTCTCCTCACTATGTAGATCACACTTGGTTAGCTCAATACTTCCAACTGGTCTTCATCTCTTGTTACTTTTTGATTAAAAAAAAAAATTACTGAAAAGAACAAGGAAAACCAAGTGTTTAAAAATTGATCACTTAATTGCTGATGTCTGTCTAATAAAGCTCTCTTGGGTTATTTTGGCAACATGATAAATTTAGGAGATAGCTGAACTTAAATGGGGCAGCTCTGGGTAAGAAAACAGTCAAACTTAGGACTTGAAAAATTAGGACAAAAACTACAGGGAGAAGCCAAGTCATGAATTCTCATCTTTCTCTCCTTTCCCAGTCTTTCTCATACAGGCATAATTCACTCAGGGAGTGTTTGAGCCTTTCCATGACTGCAAGAGTTTGCACAGAAGGAATGGGTAAAGAAATACATTTTACCATTTAGCCCATACATGGTGGTCTCCTCCTATTCAAAACCTGAAACACTAAGAGGTGTGAAGTACATACAGTCCAAGGTGTGAAAAAGAGACAGGCATTTAAACCACTTTTATCACTTTTTGTATATATTGATGTTTAAACCAGTATTATTTAACGACACAGTATTTTTTTTCTAAGGTGCCTGAGTCCCTCACTACTGCTGAAGCCATTTGAAGGGATTATTCCATTTTTACATAATTTGTGCAGCACAAGGAGGAAATCCCACAAGGGCTGCACGAGCATTCTTGCCACTGCTTGTGGTTTAAGATGCAGAGAGTTTCCTGGACCACTGTGAGAGAAACTCGTGTGCTGAAGGTGTCAGCCAGCAATGGATCGGTGAATAGCTGCTCCTCTGAAGATCAGCTCGTTAAGAAGCAGCAATCTGCATGAAATAATGTTCCTGGGGAGTCTGTGGCACCACACATGCCAAAAAGAGAGCCATGACACCTCCCAAAGGAATTTCTACCTAGGCAGGACCTGGGTTTAACATTCTGCTCTCGTGTTCTGCCCACCGAAGGCCCGGCGTGCTTTTGTTACGATGTGGTTCTTGTTATGGAGCCCAGCTGAAATGCCAGAGGCTGCAGCTTTGTTTGTCACGTGAAGAAAGCCAAAGAAACATATCACAACTTTTTCTCCTTTTCTTTTTACTTTTGCTATGACAAAAGCCTCAACAATAGCCTCCTTACTCAATAGAATGGTGTTGTATGGATATAATACAGCTGGTCAAAAGCCTCCTAGATTATTTAGCTTTTAATTAGCTTTTCTGTACTGTTAATTTTGTTAGTCATAAATAGCTGAATGACAGATATTTGTGTAACTTAGCAATACCCAGCAATATTCTCAGCTTAATGAAATAATTCACATGCCAATCTCTAGTCATGATGCAAAAAGACCAAAAGACAAATTAAATAATCACAGCTCCATTGGCCAATTCCTTGGAAAAGAGGAGCAGGGGCTGTTGAGACATATTTTCTGCAAAAGAGCAAACTAAAACACATCACTACTCCCATGTGGCAGGAGGCACGATGCATTTTCAAAGCTCACTCTCACCATGAGCAGCAGGTGTGTAACTGAGCATTTGCACCAGTGTTTTAACAGGGAATTTGACTACCATGAACTGAAAAGAAAGGGAGGAAGGCAGGAGAGGGGATGAAACACCACAAATTAAAATATCACAATTTCCCAAGCAACTCCTTTTTAGTGTTTGGAAATTTGTGAAACGTGACAAATAAAGAAGTGATTGAGAATGCCACTGCACTGAGATCTGTCTCTGCCATCACATGTATAAGTAGGAATCAGTGCTGGAATTCACTTCAGTTAATTAATTCCCATGCCAGTGGGAGTGAGGAATGAAGACAAAGATTTAGTTGCTATAAATCTGCCAGGATTTGGTTTTTTCCTTACATCATGGTTTCATTACCTAATCACTCTCTTGTGCTACATGCATGCTGTATGCAAAAAAATACATATAGCACAAAAACCCAGAGAAGTCACTATATGTTGCTTTACATTGTGTTTAGCTGAGATTATCCCAGGAGAAAGCAGCAACAAAAGTAACTTCAAGTAACAAGAGTTTTCTCTTGACCAGGTTCTCTGCTATGGTGATGTTATTTATGGTAATCCTGGTGTCACACAAGCAGCCTTGTGGCAGCACAGTGATAAGTGATCTAGTTGTTCATGTTTTTCTATTGTGTATTTGAAAGAGCTGGACCCAAACAAATCTGCAAAGATATGATATTCCTTTGAGAGGAAGAACGTGGTTTGTGTGTCTCAGCCTTGCCAAAACACTTTGGAAACCAATGCTTCAGTTTGTGAATAAAGATGTAGGCACAAATACTGCCTCAAGCAGGGCTGAGACCACCCTTGGGCAGAAGTGTTTTGGAGCTGCAGTGGTGAAAGGATGGGGGTGTGCTTTGTTTTGCAGAACATTTGGGTGTGTATAACAGGCCTGTCTAAACAGAATTGGTGTGTCTGATGGCTGATCCAATGTTCCAAGGAGGTCCTCTATTCAGAACTTGTTTTCCTTCCCACTTACCCTACTTTGTTTATTGTGCTAAATTATACTGGTTTCATAAGTGGCAGTCACAGTTACTGTTCATCTGGATATGTTTTGAGGCTCTGTAAAGTTTAAACTACTGTGAAGGGGAAAATACTGAAGTATGCAGCCAGTCTGAAGGGGTTATCTTGAGCTTTAACCTACTGCTGCCAGCAAGACACAAAACACCCTTCACAGGCCATGTCAGACTTATTCATTTGTACCTTAAAAACACAGCAAAAAGCATTCCCTTCTGAGATAAGGGATTATCTCTTTGTATCTGTAATCTCTGAATCTGAATGAAAATTGTTATAATATTAAAATCATAGTAATGAGTCTCTACACATTCAGTCTTGATTCAGGACACGTATAACTGAGTCAGATACTTGGTTAACTCTTGCACTTGTCTTACTGCTTGCTGTTAAACAAGGAGATTTTATACTTTTCCGTATTTTTAGTGAGAAAATGAATTCTCATGCTATTCATTAAGGAATACCAATCGGTTCTCAGAACACTTGCACATGCTTGCCACGCTTTTTCTGTGTTTTAAAAGCCTTATTGCCCATGTTTTCCAGCCTCACTTACCTTTTCCTCCTAGCTCTGTGAGGACAGATGAAGATGCACTTGTGGCTGGGGGAGAGCACGACGCCCTGGGCCCCTGGGCCTCTGACTCGGTGAGGTTTAGACCGGCCATCTTCAGGTGTTAACGCAGCCAGGTACTCGTGTCAGGCTCGACGGGGTCCGGGGCTTTGCCAAGCTCTCACCTGCACCTCAGCAGCCAGAGCATGGCTGATTTCCCTCAGAGCCCGGGCTGGGGGGCCACTCACCGGCTCTCCTCGCTCCTTCGCTCCAGCCCTGGGAGCTGCTGCGGGCTCTGGCACCGCTCCCTCTGCCCAGCTCCTGCCCGCAGGGTGGGGCGGGCAGGCTGCCCCCGGCCGGCGGCGGCTGCAGCTCCCCCGGCCGCCTGCGAACACGTTAATGGGAACAAGCACGGCTCCCAGTGCCAGGTCTGTGCTGGGACTGCCTCTGCGAGAGGACATTTATGGGCACGGCGAGTGCAGCTGGAGCTGGGAGCTGAGCCCTTCTGCTCGGTGGGGGCACATGGCCAGTCCTGGTCCCCAGCGTGCCACGGCACTGCCCCGCTGCTCCAGCCTGCAGCTCCAAGTCACGCTGCTGCCCAGGTTTGCTTTCTGCTGCACTGGCGAACACACGGCAGAGGAGAAGGCAAATCACACCAAAGTGTCTTTTGCTGATACATGGGGCGGCCAGTTACCATCAGCCCTCAGAGCAAAGTAATACCTGGGCTGAGAACAGGGCTCTTCACACAGCACCTGAGCTGGGCCTGCAGTTCCAAGTGTGATTTAAGTCTTGGTCATGCACAGCTTTCTGGTGCTTCATCTCCCAGATAGGCTGATAAATTCTTTTCTTTGCCCTTTGTAAGAGAGGATTAAACCATGCTGGGCTGGAGAAAACCTCTTCTGCTAGGGGAGGAGGGATAAAGTTACTGCACACTATCATTATGCAGAGATACTGTTGAAATAGCAAAGGATTTTCCTGAGGGTTCTTAGTACCCATCTGCAATAAATTTTTATGAGGGTCTGGATGAAACAGAGGCCTGGGCTAACCTGCAGGTCGGTGGTTTGGAAAGCTGCACAGCAGAGTAACTGGCAAATCTTTGTTTTATCCATCCTGACAGCTTCTGCCATACTATTTATTTTTCTAATGCAATAATATAAATCATTGTCAGGTGATCAACATTCCCATAGTTTTCCAGAGTATTTTTGTGTCTGCCAAAGGTCCCACTGGACCTCTAGGCCTATAGGATGCTATATAAGCTCCTTAAATGGAGCATGTAGTGCTGAGCTGTGCTCTGCCCCAACATTCCTGCTCAGAGGAAGAGGTATAAGGAAGGAAGTGCTCCCAAGAGTTAGAGCTTAAGGAGTATAGTAAAGACCACCTCTAGTGAAAAAATGTCTTAAACCATGAAAGCAAAGCAAAGCAGAAATAGAATTCAATTCACTGATTACTTGTGAGAATCTTCCTTCTCTCTGGGAGTTGAAGTTATGCCTTCACCAGCCAAAACACCAGAGAGGTCCTGACAGAGGCAGAGTGTCAGATCCCAGGGCTGCCCATGCCAAGCCACAGCGATGCCACAGGGCTCTTGGGCTGCTCTGCTGAATTTCAGGATCAGAGCTCCAGCCATGCTGAAGGATCTGAAGCACAACAGGCCCTTTTCAGATCATCTCAAGGGCTTCTGAGAGCGGGAACAAACCAAAGGACAGCCAATGGATCGAGGAGGGCCTGACCTGAGGATGAGGTGGATGCAATAATCTCCATCCTGAACTTGGTGCTGTGCAGCAGCTTCCCTGATGTGCTTGGTCACCAGGTGAAACACTCTGAGCAAACCTCACAGATTTTTTGCCCACACCACTTAGAGCTAAGCTTGGTGTCCTGTTAAACACCTGAACGCTCCCCTAAAACAATTCCTTTTCATTAATTAATGACTACTTTCCTCCACACCACACTCACTGATAAACTTGCCATATTTCTGTGTACTGTCCTCTCTTTGGTGCTCTGATTTTTTTGCCTCCAAATGCAAAAAGTATCCAATTTTCTAGATCTAAAATTATAGGCCTTCTTCTTTGAAAATCAAAAAAGTTAATGCATGAGCTCACTTTGTTTGGCTTTGTTGTGAGGGAAGGAATGGTCTGGCTGCAGAGTTGGTTTTTTTCAGAGAGCAGTGGATGGGCATATCAGTCAGAATTTTGCTTTTCCTTCTTTGAAGGAAAGATAAAACTAACTAATGAGTTGCAGAGTTTCTCTAGGCAATGGCCTCTTTATGCTTGTTGTTAAAACCAGCGTAGGCAATATTATCCACAAACCTTATTAAGGAAAAATGTTTTAATGTCCTTTTCTCAGACACATTACACATCTCTTTCCAGTGGAAGAAAAAGAGCTGAGCTAAATTTGGAATTTCTGTGAAATAAAGAGACTATCAGAGTCTCTTCTCAAGAGAACCCACGAGGATTTATTCTCTGAGTTATTTCCAATATATAATGCTCAACTCAGCCATACTCTCAGCATGCCAGTGGGCTGGAGAAGCTCTTGAACTTACAAGACTTAACACCAATAGTATTTCAGTATGGAGAGAAGAAACAGCATCTGATTTCAAATAAACCAAACACTGAACAGAGGTAGGAAAGCTCATCACAATGAAGACAAACAGTGAAGGAAACTCTACTCACCATTTCAGGATCATGTATGAAGTTCTAAGTGTTAATGAAAGTGGCTGCATTGAAATACCTGGATATACCACCTGAAGTTGAAAAATACCAGGCTCTGAGCTGGTCACAGCAGCAGTCAAAAGAAACACTGGGGTTGGAGACCAGCTCTTGCTAGGCAGACAAGGAAGGACTTGCATCTGAGCTCTGGAAAGAAGAGGGAACTCTGCAGTAGGCTGTGCAGTCGAGTAGGTGGCCAAGAAAATGGAAAGGAACTGAAAACCAGAAAGGTTAAAAAGAATCCTTCTAAGAAAGTTACTCATCTCCTGGTCAGGATGGAAAGGCTACTAAAGAATGGGTTTGGAAATATTGCAGCAGCAATCAAAAAGTCTGCTGTATTTGTAACAAAGATACTCAGGTATTCTACTCTGACTTGGCTGTGAATTGTACAGATAAGAGAAGTGCAATGAGAAGTTTTTGAGGTTTACAAAGTAGCTCCCTGTTTAAAGTGTTCGCCTGAGTGAAGGAAAGGTGGGAGGGGATTTGGAAGTGGATGCAAGTTGTTTATAACACAATTAAAGACACAATTAACACAATTAAAATTTGTTTGGTTGACATTCAGAAGAGACAACTGAATAACCTGTCACCTTCACCAGCTGTTCCAGCAAACTTCTTCTTCTTTCCCACAGAAGCTGTGTGAGATCTGCTGAGTTCCAATGCCACAAGTAACATGGAATTGCTCTGTGTTCATGTTCTCCAGCACGTTCAGCATTTCACTTAATTTAGACTGTGGTTGTCAGGCTCATTCTTTCAGCTCTGGGAATCCTCTGTCTGGCCCTTTGAATTGGCCAAGGGAATCCCTGTAGAAATACAGGATTTTGGGTCAAGGGATCTTCTGGTTAAGCCTCAAAAGGTCAGCATATCTTTAGTTCGGTTGATTTCGCTGAACTGAGAAGGAACACAGCAGTGAACAAAAATCCCACTTCTCCCAGGCCACAGGCTGGTTGGTAACTGAGGTGTAATGCATGGCCATTAGGCTTCCAGACTGACACAGCAGCCTGGGAGCACAGAAGGGATTTTATGTCCTTGATGTGTCTGGTTTATGGTACCATAAGACCTAGCAGAGCTCACCACTCTGAACCTGCTGACTGTGTTCATTCCCACAGGTACACCTGAGCACCTTGATTTTCAGTTCTAAAGCATTATATATCCCTAGCAGGAAAGAGGAAAAAACCCACAAAAGTGAAAGAAATAAATTCAGTCTTAATAAAACAATAAGAAGTAGAGCAGAAAGAAAAATGAAACACTGGAAATGATTTATGGGTGTAAAGGATCACTCTCTCTGTCTTTACAGAAAGAAAATATCCAAATTACCTCAGCTTTCATAGTCACATTCCCAGCGACTGCAGATGAGGAACTTTTAAATGTATGTTTGAGACTGGAAATGGTTATTAAAGATCAGAGGCTTTCAAAATTCACTGTGTACCAGGTCTAGTGAGTGCAATGCCAAGAACAATATATGAAATCTGATCTGACAGTTTCATAATTTTCCTTTGTTTGAGGAGAGCCCCATGCAATGAAAACGTACAGCATCGTGCCAGGACCAAAAGAAACAGTGGAAAGGACTCAGAGGTAAGGACCACTAGGCAGTTTCTCACTGGCAAAATATAAAAAGAAAATGAAGAATTAACTACATTAAGAAATCCCAGGGAGCATGGTTTAGATTAAAGGACACTCTTTTCAGCCAGGCCGCTGGAAGGTTGATGTAGCACTGTTCATGCAGATGTTTGGAAAGTATTTCACAAACTCTACTTTTGGAGAGAGCTTCTAAAGGCTGTTGCTCTTCCACTGCTCTGTGCCACCTCCAATTTATCTTAAACCTAAAACAGGAAAAAAGAAAGAAACTACAGCTTCTAGTTAAGCAGGAAGGGTCTTTTTAAAGAAGCACAGTAAAACATAAGCTATTATAGTCCAAATACCATAGATCCTGTATCTGTAGTAGGCTGGCAGCTCTCCTTTTACCTCTATACAATAAAAATGGAATAAAGCAAATCTGTCAAATCTCAGCAGGTTTAATGCAGTCCCTTGGTTCATACTGGCTGCATGTGAACAGTGCACAGAGCAATAAATTGCTATACTGAAATCTTGGGAGTTCAGACCTGGTTGTGTGGCTCTGTATTATGCTCTGGCTATTGATTTTTTGCAGACAGTGCACCTGGCAGCTGCTCTTCAGCCCTTCTCAGATATATTTCCGAGCTGGACCGTGCTCCCTTAAACATTAAGCACACAAAAAGGTTACTTAAGTAGGATCTCAAGTAAGGGAGCTTAGTTTTGAGCCAAATTCTGGGCCAATGCTCTGAGGTTCTGTTAACTTTGCAACTTTTTGTTCAATTCTGACTTTCAGTTGATGAGGAGCTGTGAGTGTTCTTCAAGTCAAAGGGCAAGAGCTTCATCTTCTCTCAAACAGAAACAAACCTGCTGAGTGGTGCCAGTACACTCTGAAAATGACAACCCCTCTCTGCTTACGTTCCATCTACTCCATTTTCCTGCAGGAGAAGAGAAATGCTCTGTGTTGCTGTTTCCCTGCCTGCTCCCTGCTGCTGACTGTGTGCATTTGTGTGTAGCTTTTCTGACCAGCTCTCCAAGACTCTCTGGTTGTCTGGAAAAGGTGTTACCTCATGGCAATTCCCCAAGGAAACAGTTTCTCCTTTCCACATTCCATTGTTGTAAGTGCACGATGTGATGAGGGATGGCTCTTGTCTTAATGAAAGACTGAAGGTTCCATTGACTTCACCAGGGTCAAAACTTCACCCTCGGGGACCTATTGGTAGAAATGGGAAGGAATTTCCATTTTCACAGAGAATTTCCAACCCTTAATTGTGTTGAAACCTCAAATATTTTCTTCACAGGGCAAAGTTCGTATCTTATTTCAGATGAATGCAGTGGTCGAGCGTCACCTGCTGCTGGAAAAGCTTTGGAAGTTCCTTCAAACTGAAACAGGCATAAAAGAGAAGCAGGGTGGGAAAGGCTTGTTTGCTGTTAAACACCAACACAAACCAAGCTGGGCTTTTTGTCTGTGCCCTTCCCCCTTTTCGTTCACACACTCCTCTTCACCCTCCAGACAGCCTTAGAATGCTAATTTTTCTAATCACTTGGAGACTGAAAACTGTTACAGAAATCAACTAAAATATTATTTTAAACCTTGTTAAATGAGACTGGATCCACACTACAAATAAAGTCCTGATCCTTCCCTTCCTAACGTTCAAAAATGTTATTTCCCAGACCCTGTAGAACCTGTCACTTTCAAATTCAAAGCAATTATTTGAAACCATTTTCAAAAAGGATGTTTATACAAACTGGCAGGTGGGATTTATGAAGAAATTGTTTAAATAAAAGTCTATTTGTCTCTTTTCACAGGTATTTAGGATTTCTCTTCACACAGCAGCAGATGATAAGGATGCCCAGAAAGATTCAGAGCAGTGGTACTGATAATGATAAAGATCTGATCATGTTATTCTTTGTTGGGGTTTCCACCAGTTTCTGAACTTTAAGGTATTCAGTTATTCTGTTTTTCTCAAGGGTAAAATATGCATGTAACCCTCAGTTAGCACTAAGAACAATGTGCAAACCTTCACACATCAAAGATGTGACTACGTGCTTTTGTCTCTCCTAATGGTTTGAGAGAAAATCTTGATAAATCAACATGAGATTTCTTTTTATTTTCCTTTTTTTCTTTTTTTTTTTGTTGTCTTGATTAGATAAAAAAATAATAGGGGGCTGTCAATCTGTTTTCTTTTCAGGTCTTCTCTGTCTCTTTCTAAATTAGTTACAGCCTGCTTTTTGTAGCTTTATAGCCAGCCTGACCCAATTTAATTACCATGACTTGTGTGGCTTAAAGAAAAATAGTTTTATTCATCCTGCCTACTTTTGTATAAGTTTTCCCTTTCACACATCTCTCTATATTTTGGCATTCAGGATTCTTGTCCTGTGTTCTTCAGTAGGTTAACACAAGGTTGGTTTATAGCATTGTCCATATTTTCACAAAAAGGCCTTTGATGCATTTTAGTCCCTGCTTTGCCCTGAGCCTGGGGCCTTTGTGGGACAGAATGAACGTCAGCTGGGGCTCAGAAGCATGGCATGGAAAATACAGCCCATCACAAGGGGCAGAGCCTCAGAGCTTCTACTCTAATAAGATTTTTTTTCTCATTTTAAGAAATTCAGAAATCAAAGCCTGACACTTCTCTACAGATTATGATAAACTGCCATGAGTGGCTAGAAGATCTCCAGTAATGTAACTCTGTAGTGGCACAAAATGCCTTTGAGCTGTCCAAGAACACAAATGCTTTACACACAGAGGTCCCTGATGCACAGATCCCTGAGGTCCATGCCCAGACCACTGACAAATCCTTCTACCACCCTGTTGGCCACCTTTAAATACAGAAGGCAAGCAACCAGCTTATGAACTCCAAAATCCTGCTTAAAAGAAGGGATCATCACGTTCCTTCCTCCCTGTCAAAATGGAGAAAGCCTGACCAGGAAACCTTGAGTGACAGTAAA
The DNA here is from genome assembly GCA_013398075.1 of Notiomystis cincta. Classification (NCBI taxonomy): domain Eukaryota; kingdom Metazoa; phylum Chordata; class Aves; order Passeriformes; family Notiomystidae; genus Notiomystis; species Notiomystis cincta. The sequence goes on along the minus strand of VZRX01021603.1, from coordinate 4,530 downwards.
TAGCTTTTAAACTATTTTTAGGTAAGATTTAGGCTGTGTTACATTCCTGTAATCACTGCATTTTTCTTTTAAAATCTCAGATGGATGTACAAAGACTATCTCCATGCAAGTATGTCATGTTTTGCCTATCAACACTAAATACAGTTTGCAGTAGTTTAAAAATACTTCTTTTGAGGCTTGTTGCAGGTCTTAATTTAAATGTAGAAACAGAATTTAAAGTGTCATTTCTTGGGTCATCTGTGTGTTGTCTTAACCCTGCTAGAAGAGCCTCCAGTCCTTTTTTAAAAAGGCATCTGCTTGGGTTTAAAAAGAATATATTTGAGATTAGCAAAGGAAATTGCCAGCCCTAATTCTGACCTACCACAGATTTTAACAAAAAGAAAAAAACATAAAACTTAAAAGGAAACCCAACAAATGTGCTTTATGAATACATGTGCAAAATTTTTGTTGCAATGAAATAAAATGTTGATACATGCCAGACACCTTGAAGTTACTCTCCTGTGTGTAATTCTTCTCAGCTGGATTTAAATGTATCTCCCAGTACTTGGCCTCTTCCCACCCTTGTTAGTAAACTAACAAAAGCAATGTTGTTATGGCACACCATAAGCAAACAGTAAAATAAAAACTCTTTCAAGCATTTGCTTCACCCTGTTGGACACATTTACCTATAATTACAACAATGTTCTGTTAAATAAAATTACATACATACAATTTTATTCTAATATAGAAAATGTTTTGTTTTCAAGTGCAATATTCAAATGCCTTTTTTCAGTGCTGTTGGTCTATTTATCTGATGGCAATATTCCACAGAACTTACATGAAATTACCCTGAGTAGTTGTAAAGCTCCCAGGAAGCTGATTTTCTTCGGAACAGATGATGACATTTCTGTAGGTGCAGAAAAAACCCAAACCCAAACCCTTCACATAAACTTTTCAATGAATATTGCAATCCTGAGGAAAATCAGAGTTAACACATTTTGAGAAAATTCAAAACTTCAGGGCCTGAGGGTGTGTTTCTCATACCTGCAAAGGAATAATTCCAAGACATCCAGGTGGAGACACCTGAGTGGTTCAACCAGGCTTTCCCATTGCACTTTTAATATTTAGTGATGCTTTTTTGGAGCTTTTCCTTGACTGAACTGCTGTATAACTCAGGAATTCAAAAAGAACAGTGTCTGACACTTGAGGCAGCTGCTATCCTTGCCTTTAGCCCTACCTGCTTCCTGTGTGCCATTGCCTCTGAGGAAGGAAAAGATGAGCCAGAAAAGACAGGGAAGCAGTTCCTGAATGGCTCAGGCTCAGTTTACTATGGTAACTTACATCTACAGTCTGGTAATTAAAAAAAATTAGCACTCTGTATAATAAAGAAGGCACAAGCAGTGGGTAAAAGACAGACACACAAAATAGGATAGGAAATTTGTGTGGGACATGGAATCTGTGCTGAAGGACTGAATTGAGAGTACCTGGGCTCCTTGAGAGGTTCTTCTGACAAAGGCAAAATGTTCCTGGCAACAGTGACTGGTCACTTCTCCTCTTCTTTCTATGGAGGTGTAAATCTGCTGCTTTTATGTGTCCTCAGTACTTTGATTTTAAATGTTTCACAAAAGGCTACATCTTCCAGTATGAGAGTACAATGTTCCTTGACCTCACTTGGTGTCTAGAGTTTCATGTTGCCTAAAAGTAATACAAGAGCAACCACAGATGAATCTTTGAAAATTTCATTCCTTATTTACACATCTATCTCTGTTACCTCATGTACAAAAATTATGTCAGAATGAGATATGCCATGGGGAAAAAAAAAGTACAGAACAATTCACTGGTCTGAATGTGGATCAAACACCAACTGCACTTGGCAGGAGCACAGATCCAATCACTACTGCAGCCAGATCCCAGGAAATAAAGGACAGAATATGGCACACATTCCACTGCTCTCATCATGCACAGAAAACAGCTGATATTTTGACGTTCTGAGGTTACAACATGTGGCTCTTCTAAAGAGCAGACTGCAACCTTGAGGGGCTTGTTTTCCAGCTGAAATCTGACATGCATTACATGTGAACATTTGGAAGTCATCCTGCTCCTCATGCAGTACATATAATTGCTTGAACTTTTACAGGGTGCAGTCATTAAACTGACTTCCACAATAATGGAGCACTTAAGAGAAGCCTCACCCACATGTGACCCAATAAAGAGGAGTAAGTGTCCAACTCTGCAAGCACTTTGTGCTTCAGCACAGACACACGAGGAGCCTCTTTCAATCAGGGTGATCACTGGATAGGAAGCAGGCCACCCTGTGATCTATGGACACAAACACACACGTGGATAAATTATCTCTGGCACAGATTTACTTCACTCTGAGCAGCAGAGACAATTGATATATAAAACAGTAGGCCCAGCCAATTAGGCTGTGACAGGTAAGAACCTTTCCTTAATTTGTGCTGTAGGGTTTCCATGTGGTCTGTCCTTCGATGATTTCACGTTCCCCTCTGACTCCACTGAAATCCAGTTTTATCAGCTGGGATCCTGGCATTCTTTCCAGGTGCAACAGAGGAAGAGGAAGGAAGGACAGAAGGACGATACCTGGGCCTTGTTTCTGTCTTATTTGAAGCAGTGCCTTTGTAGTTCTATTCCTCAAAAAATATCTGTGAACAAGGAAAGTAACTACTTTATTATCCATACAAATGTACCCTTTCAAAGCATCCCAGGGCATTCAGCATTAATATCTAAGACTCAAGTATGCTGCTCTGGAAACCTGCCTTGCCATACTGGTGCAGAGAAAGTCCACATAAAAATAGTCAAGGGAAGTTTAGAAAAACTCCCCCATCATGAATATCTTGCATTGCTTTTTATAGCTGTGCATTACTACCTTCCCAAAGTTAAGAAAATTTCTTCTAAGACAACATCCCCAAGGTGCATAGAGACCTGTGGGGTGTGCTGGGTTGTTGAGAGGGCAACATTTAATTTCATGTTCCAGCTAGAGGAACTTGTAAAATTTTAAACTGGTACTTGCATTATTCCACTACATCAGCAAAAGCAGCACCTCACACTTCTCTCAGTCATAACTTCACAATATGAATCTCAATTTTCATTTACACCCCTAAAAAAATTCCCATGGGGGTTTCCCCTTCAATCTTGTGGCTCTGCACTGAAAGACCTAGAAAAGCTTCATTCTACTGATGGGAGTGGAATATTATGAGTAGCAGATGGAACAGCTCCTGAAACAACTTGGTCCATGGTAAAGGCAGTAATTCAACAAAGGTTGCAGAAAATATTAGACCAAATGTTACAGGAAGCAAGAACTACCTTCTCATACATTTCTACCTTAAACTAAAAACTGAAAGGCCTGGCAGAAAAAAACAAAAAACAAAATTTACAGTTCTTTTAGGTATAGTGCAGAAATCATTTTTGAGGCCTTGCAGGAGGGATTTTTCCTTTCTTCTTGTTAACTTGATTTATTTTTCTGTATCCTCAGAAGTTGCAGTCATACTTCATACAAAAATTACTTCCAACAAAAGAGGTTGGTTCGTGCTTCTGGATAGAAAACAAGAAAAACTCAGATCCAAATTTCCCCTTTACTTCCATGACCTAGGGCAACTACTGCTGCCTTTCAAAGTCTGCGTGCTTCTCCTGTCCCTGGTGACTGTTATTAATACAGGTTAGGGAAAGTGGTGATAAAGATCAATTCCCAGCCCAGAAAAGAAACATTAACTGCTTCTTTCATGTCTTCCAACGCGAGTCAGCAGCTACAGTTTCAAACGATCCCCAGATGTTTACTACTCCTGGTGCTCAACAGCAGTGTAGGTTTTCTCCAGAGCCATGTTGGGTATTTCTGGTTATCCTGCAGACTGCAACCCCTTGTCCTCAGAAGAAAATGCAAAGGTCAAACAGAAAGGCTGTGTAGTGTAGAACTCCCCAAGGAAAAATAAACCGAGGATGGTCTCTTACTATTGGCCAACTTAAGTGTGCCTCTGCACACCACTGCAAGGAATTCCTGCAGAGATGGGTATGGGAACACTACAGGCATGTCACTTAATTACAGAGAGATTGCATGATTCCAGTAAAAGAAAACTGCTGAGATCTCTCACAAAACTGTGCTATTTTTCTGCTTCTTTACAGCAGTGTTTTCCTGTTTCTTCTTACTCAGAACCTCAACATGGGACAGTCCACCTACATTTGTAAATATGATAGAAAAATGAAAAAAAAAAGGACTATTTCTTCCTTAGATACTACAGGATTAAGAGTAATAAGAACAATTTTCATTCTACTTCTCTTTCCTTTGCACTTGGTCCTAGTTATTCCCCGATGAGGTAAAGGCTTACCTTTACTAAAGCTTAGTCCCACTGGAAGCAATTAATAGTGATAAAAACAGGCACTTTCCAAGAACCTTAAACAGATATTTATCTGAAGAGCCCAACAATTTTGTCATTATTATAACCAGGTAAGTAAAGACAGAATAAGAACATGCCAAACAGAACATTAAAATACTTTACCTTCTTGGTCTGCTGCGTTCCTGTCGACGGTTTTAGAGAA
>VZRX01021599.1:1821-12217 GCA_013398075.1 Notiomystis cincta | reverse complement strand
CCTGCTGGCACTCGTGCCTTGAGCTGCAGTTGCCCGCAGGAGCTCAAGATCCCGCGCAAGACAAGCAGTCCTCGCTCCGAAAGAGATTACACAGCAACCGAGCGGCAAAACTTGTCTCGTCCCCTTATTGAACAAAAAGAGATTTACATTTAATAGTCCCAAGTGGAAACACTTCTCCTTTCAGTCTCATGTCAGTCTGTGCTTTGGATGTTTTACTGTGTGAGGGAAGCCACCAGCTATGCACTTAAGGTGTGAAGTATTTTCATTAGGAGCCTGTTCTCCCTTTTCCCTCGTGTGCAGATAATACCTGTTTATGCTAAAAGGAATTACACTGGGAGAGGTGGAATCTTCAGGATCCAGTTTGGGATCAAATAACAAAAACTTTTTAGGTCTAAGTCATATATATATATATATATATCTGGGCAGGCCAGCAAATCCCTCTCTATGTTTTTTAAGGGAGTGTCATGGTTTAATCACTCTCTTAACAGGGAGTTAAGGTTATGGTCATACCAATAAACTCATCCTCACAACTGCAACACTTTAAATGATACCATTTTAAAGGTTACCTCTGTTCTCCCACTATATCTGTCTGTTGGACTCAAAGGATCAACTCAAGCTGGAGCTGCAAGTTTCATCAGAGGGGGATACCCAAACTTCTCTGCCCTTTCAATGCCTGAGAACACGGGATTGATGGCAGGAATGCTCCTCCTGTCCCCTGCAGATGCAAGAGAGTGTTTAAGGCTCTGGATGCTGACGGTCACGGTGTCACCCTGTTGGAGGTGCCTTGTGCATGGTCCCCTTCTCAGGAGCAGCTGAGCCCATGTTGCTGAAACATGACATTCAAAACTGAGCTTTCACTCAGAAAGTCTTGCAGAAGCTTTGGGCTTTGTCCCTCCCTTTAATTTTTCTCTCCATCCTTGCAACATTCAGTCCTTCTCCTCTCCTTTGCCTTCTATGAGCTGCTGGTGACAGTCCCAAAACGAGCTAGGAATCTCAGAAAACTCTAAATGACAGTGCTGTGCCAAGCCCCAGACTTTGCACTTGGGGATAAAAGGGCAGCAGAGAGCCTAAGTGGGCAGTGCACACACACTGGCAAAGAGTATTTGCTCTTCAGGGGTGAAAGAAGTCATTATAATTGCCAAATCTAGATTATTTCTACCTTCAGGACAGGACAAGACTAACATGAAAAAAAACCTGCTTTCTGCTGGTGTGGGCTTTTAGTACAATGTGTCATGCTCATCCTTGGCTATTTAAATAACTCTGTCTCACTCTGTATAAACCAGCTTACAACATGAACTGCAAAAAAAGCTATGGATCGTGAAGCAAGTGGGAATGGATAATCAATTTTTATCACTAATATTGTGGGTATGACCAATAACTCTGCATGAGTTATGGAAGCCTTTGCTCTGAGCAGATGTGCCTCCTTTCAAAGCAGTCACTTTTTAGAACAGCCTTAATAACAGAAAAAAGTGTTGATTTAAACATATTAAAACTAAACAAACAGGTATTTTCATTGTCCAGTACATTTCTTCTTAAAATGTAGGAATGTGAAATTCCTAGAAGGGGCTGGCTGTGGGAGGCACAACAACAACAGATTACAGAAGCTTTCAGCTTTAAAAACATGGGTTCAAATCAAGCCTAAGTAAGTGACAGGTAAAATGGGGTTATTGATTTCCATCTAGTCCCATTTGGCTACAGCAAAAACTGGGCACAACAGTGTCTTAACACTTAAAGGGATGGCATGGGCCAAAAGATAAAGCTTCTGTGGGAGAACATTTGCAGTGTTATTTATAGCAATTGAGATTATGGGCCACTTGAGATCAGCAGAGCTGAAAGGCATCAGAGAGTAAATTCACATACCCCCATTTTGGGAGGCGTGCTTGCTTTCCAGGTTTGGCTGTGCTTTCTGCCAACACTGTGCCCAAATCTCCCTCCCAGTTCCATGGCAGGGCAGACACGACCCATGTGTGCAGGTCAGGCTGGGAAATGTTTTCCTTGCAACAGGCCTTCCAAAGAAAAAGATTCACACCAAGTCAAAAATCCTCTGCTGGCCAGGAACCAGCCTGCCAGGCCAGTATAAGTCTGCTGATTCTCCTTTCTGCCCACGAACTCATCCTACAGGAAAGCCCCAACAGGTCCTTGAAGCAGATTCTGTGGCCAAGGTTGTGTCTCCTTGCAGGTGACAACACATAAGGAGCCAGGCCTTGCCTCGACTGAGAGGTGTCACGAGTGGAGCTCTAATGGGGTGGACTCACAGCTCCATCATGAACTGGCAGGATCAGCCTTCTTGAAAAGCTCCCAGCAGGCACCACCAGGAGCTGGTGTTTAAACACCTCGGTGCTCTTTGGGTGTGTAAGTCGTGTGCAAGGAGCACAGGAAGCTCTGGGTAAAGCCCGGCCTGCACTGTCTGATTAACACTGAGTGTGTGGCCCAAGGTGACTGGCTCAGGACCATTGGAAGAGACAGGGCTAAAATGCAGGAGTTTCTTGCTCCTTTATTGCTCTTCTACCTTTCTGAGCCAGGTGCACCTCTTCTGCTGCTATTTAAAGACCCAGCAGGGCTCAGTGGAAGGTTGTGTGGCTGCCCTCTCCGTTTCCTTACATCAGGGGATTTGTGTCAGAAGTTCAGCATTGCCAAATGTCATTTTGAATGATTTTGTAGTTCTAGGTCAATAAACTGCTTACTACCATAGGGCAACTGAACCATGAATTACTCCAGTTGCTACAGTGCATCTTTTTTAGCCATGTACATAGAATGTGCAGCTCAGGATGATTCTTCATAGCCCTACATTTTCTGTTTCACATTTTTAATTAAACATAATTTTCTTTCTTTTGTTTCTAAATGGGCATGCTGTGTTGTTTTATCTCAAGGACCACCAAGATGAGAGTATCTGAAGATCTCATGGCTGCAAAGCTCCACTCTTGCTGCAGAGAAGAAAATATCAGAGAACAGTGAAATAGAAGGGCAGAGAGCAAGAACACTCTCTGTGTGCTTTTTTTATTATTATTATTAAATTATGGGGATAAACATCATATTAATTCAAAGTCTCTTTGCAGTGACCTCTCTTCAACATTATCTGAAGATTATGTTCATTCCTTATTTAGTGAGGCTCCACTTCAGAGAAGGAATGGAGTGAAACACCTCCCCCTCCCAACCCTGGGAGAACCAGGATGACAATGAAATATTTGCTGGTGATACAGTCTCCAGTGTAGTAGGGAATAGTAGTATATGGTACATACCTCCTCAGCCAGGGTGAGAAGGGTGTGTGCATAATCTTCTGAAAATTACCTTAAAACACATGCAATATTATGTTTTATACTCATATATCATTTCCTTGATGCTGTGGAAGACAAATACCCAGAGATGGCAAAGATCCCTTTTGGTGCCTTAGACTGCTGAACGCTGCGTGTTCCTCTTCCCAACCCACCACTTCCTCCAGCCTGAGGCAAGGGACGCAGGTTATAATTTTTTCCCGACTTTCCTAGGTGGGAGCCAGGCGCAGTGCCTACGCTTTCCTTCCCAGGGCTGTCCTTTCCCTTGGGAGCAGGCGGCTTTCGCTCAGCCCGCTTTCACACGGGGCGTGTGCGGCTCGCCTGCCACTGCCGTCCTTCCTGCAGGCACCACGTCGTCCAGCCCTCACCAGCCTGACCACAGCTCTCAGAAACATCCAATAAATCAACAGCTAAAAGGGAAGAGTAGACACGGGGAGCAGGTGCTTATTATGTGTGCATCTCTGGAGAAGAATAACCCACAGTGTATTTCCATGCCCATTTGAAATGGAATACGACCATGACCCTGCAAGTGGCTCTGCTTGAATTGTTCCTGGCATGATGTTTTACTCCTAATATTTTCATTGTCTGCCTCCATCAGTTTTACCTCCCACTGTAGCATTAATTTTGTATGTGAATATGGAGGCTGTGCTTTAAATAATACAGCATATGCTTTTTATTTGCCATGTAGAATAATATTTTTTTGGCTGATTTATGTTCCACCTGGACAAAATTATTTTTTATGAAGGGTTTATTTCATTTGTTCCCACATCCCCAAATGGGGGGGAGGAAAAAGAGAAATCCTGTAAACCACTGATAATGATGGACACAAAAATCTGCTTTGAAATACAAATTTACTGCAAAAACAGATTCTCTCCAGCTATGTAAATGAAAAAATGCTGTTGTAATAATTTTAAGGCTGCAAATGCATGTTACTACTGGAGAGAGTAATCTTCAGGCTCTTGTGTCATCTCTTACACAATGCTGGGAGTATGGAGAAATTCACTGACAGCTATAAGCTATTCCAGTAGAACAAAATTACACATATGGCTGCAGCATGGATTTAATTTAGCTCTTTTCAGAACTTCATCAAAGCCAGGACAAAACCCTGTGGTCTTTTGGTTTAGAGATTTACCCCAGAACTTCTTAGGCTAAGCTGCCAAATCTACCTTATTTCCAGTTTGCACAACGACTGTGGAAAAATATGTTACTTGCCATTGAAACAAAGTCATTTCAAACAGATGACTTGAGTTTCAATTAAAAAATAATATATTTATGTACCTCGTGTTTTACAACCCTGAAAAAGACTAGCAGTATTTTTATGTTAAGCTATCATCTACAGCAGTATGCACTATGAATAGACATATTAAAAAAAAAAAAAGTTATATGCAGTCCTTAGCACAACTTTGTTCTGATTTTGACTTCCAGCGTTTGGTGCTTTTTGTAGAGCAACTAAATATTAATCATACAAATTCATAATAGCCATAGCATTCGGGAAGCTCTGGTACTATTTTTGGTTGTAATAGTCATCTTTAACCATCCAGCATCCTCCAGCCAAAACCACACTATAATAGCAGTGCTTATAATAGGGACACATAACGCCCCCATGTCAGCTCTGAACTACAGAGCCAGGAAAAGTAGGATATTCTTTCAGAGCAGCTTCTCTCTTAATGCTGAATGTAAAATGAGGAGATAGGACTTCCACAGAAAAATTCTGCTGCTTCTAGTCCCACCCTGTAAGCCCCATCAGAGGGCAGAAAGCCACGCTGGTATCTTCCCCCTGGCATCTTCTGGCAGCAAGCAGGGGATTTGTTCCCATGCAGGCCCCCTCCTCCCCACAGAGCTCTCCTCCAGCCCCTCGTCCCGCCGTGTCCCCAGCACGGAAAGCTTCAGTGACAGTGGCCACCTTTGTTCTGCTCCTTCTCCTCCCGAGCACTGGGAAGCGAAGAATTCATCCAGCAAGCCAGGCACTGAAAATCAGCGACTGGTTTACGACGAGGAATCCCAATTTACAGGACTGTATGAACGCGTATTGTATCTGTTTCACCACCTGGACGGCTCTGGGCCTTTCACACAAAAGCGGAGGTGCCGCTTTCCCGGGATGAAGGCGCAGCTCCTGCGGAGCCGCGGGCGGAAGGGGCGGCAGCGCCAGGAAGGTGCAGTAGATGGAGCCGGAGAGGCGCGGCAGAGCCCGCGGCGCAGCTCCTGCGGAGTGCGAGATCTCCCCCTCAGCTCAAGCGGGCCAGAAAATGTGCAATTTAGATTTATCGGTTCAGGAGGGAGATTCAGATAAAAACAGTTGAGCTGGTGAGATTATTAAATGCAGAACCCCATGCTGAGACGATGCTCACCTTACTACGCGTGCTGGAGAAGGGGAAATAGGGCACCGGCACCCCCTCAGCTGCACCCAGGCGGCCACAGGGGAGCAAGGTGATGGGAGGAGAGGGGAAAGTCGCGGGCAGAGAACCCTCCTCCACCCAGGAACGTCTTTGGGAGCTGAGATGGCCCCCTTGGGATGGGGACGGCAGAAGCAGCAGGAATGCTGCGGGTTTGGGTCGGAGCGGGAAGCACAGATCGAATCGGTATTTCCTGGTGTCAGCCCTTGCGTACCGAGCCGGTAATTCACAGCGAGGTGGTCGCGCGTGTTTAATTTTATCGGGAGGAAGAACTCTGATATGTGCTGCGCTCAGTTCAGCGCTCCCGTGCAGATTTACCCGGCGCTTTAGCATGCGTGCTGCCTCGCCGACAGAGATTAAAGGCTCTCCTCAGAGCCCCAGGTATTACACTGAAATGTATAAATCAGGGCTTAATATATAATATTTGTCCATAAAAATATATCACGGTGGCATTCGTTTGACTATCTGCATATTAAATACCATTACAGAAAAGTCCCGAGCTTATCGAGGATTACTTTGCTACACCAGTAAAATCTCCTGCCATCCTAAACAGGCTCCTCTCCTGCCAGAGCGTGGTGGAGAGGCAAAGAGGAAAGGGCAGGCTTTGCTGACACCGCCTGTGACCCCGGGCACGCCCCAGGCACGCAGAGCTGTGCCAGGAACGCGCTCCCGGGCTGGCCCTGCTCTCTGCTCGCCGGCAGGGGCCGGGCAGGGCAGGGATCACGCCGGAGATGACACCGCAAGCCTCTAAAGGAGAAAATTGCATGATGTATCGCCACTCAGGAGCACCCGCCAGAGAGCTGTTTAGAGCGAGATTACAGTCTCAGAGGAGACTCTCATGCCTCTTGGTCACAGGGTTACTAAGATGATGCAGTTGTAACTTGTATGCGAGAGGTAGGAGGGATTTAAGCGATGGCCAGAAAGAAAAGCTGGATCAAACCTCCACAAACCCCGCTCAGATTAACCCAGATTCCTGAGTCCACAGCTTTGAGGGACTTGAAATCAGCCAAATTGCTTCCCTTCCCTTCCCTTGAGCAGAAGACAAAAAATGTGAGGGAGATGATAAAGTTTGTACTTGGGCCACAAGTTTATGAGCAGCATTAGCATGAACAGAAACAAAGCTCCCCAAAATAAGAGTTTGTGCAGTACAGCGGTCTCGATCCTGCTCATGCCAATTCCATCTTAGCACAATTATATGGAATTCTCTGCGTTCGCTGCTGACTTACAGAGACACGAGGAAGAAAAAATCAGACCCAGTTGCAATCTTTTCCCCTTCATCCTCTTCATATTCAAGCTCTTTTTTTTTTTCTTCTAAATTCCTATTATTAACACAGGAGGGGAAAAAAAAAAAAAAAAAAAGAAAGAATCCCTGGGATCCCTGGTGCATCCTTGGAGTGGCTGCAGCCTCATCATGGATGACTAGACAACCGCCACTGTGCCACATAATGAGGAGCACACATGCTGCACCGGGAGATACTAATGAGGGAGCTACAGCCCCCTTAGCCCTCTCCAGTAAATCCGTGTCTGCAAGCCATGTTTTATTTATCAGGCTTATTATGGCAGCACTAAGGAGCCATTTGAAAAGGGCTGCTGCTGTCCTGGGCACTGCACACTGCAGTGCCTGCTCAGACCAGCTTCCAGGGAAGATGGATGAGGCTGGCAAGAGACGGGGAGAGGGATGCTACGCACACGCCATGCAAACGACCCGTGGCAGCGTTTATCCCACCGGCTCCTTTAAGGAGGAAGAGGATTCAGCCTCTTTCGACCTCACAGCACCAGCCAGCTGATCCCAGGCCCTGGAAATACACAGTAACTGGCAAACAGATTGAAGCTGTGCGTGTAATGATCTCCAGGAAAGCCGAGGAAGCAAGGACTTGTGAGATCCTTGTGCAAACTGCAGCCAGGCAACTCAGAGGGGCTTCACGGGAGCTCAGCTGCCTGGGACAGCTGCCTGCCCGCCCAGCACTGCCCCCTGACCCCACTGCCAGCAGAGCTCCCGCTGCATCCCACACGTCCCCCGTGCCCAGGAAGCGCTGCTGCTCTGTGCCAGGGCGTGAGGACGCAGAGCTCTTGTGCTGCTCCCGCCACTGTGCAGTCCCGTGCAGATCCGTGCGTGTGCCAGAGGGAAAGGGGATTTACCATCACACTGCCTTCTCCAAGCATCCCCCTGGCCCCTCTGCACGTCCTCACAGAGGCTTCTGCGCACTCTGGAGAATCACTCCACTTGTAGAGGATCAACAGAAAGAGGAGTAAAGGCGGCTAAGTGAAAGATAGGAGAGAGATGAGTAAATCTTTGCAAAACTTACACTGCAGGTCTCAGCAGGGCTCAGACAAATTGGCCTGCATTCCTTTAATATATTAGATTTCTACTTACCCTGTTCATTAGCACGTTAAGCTACAAGGGCTGATTATATGAACCTCATGGAGAGGCATCAATTAAGATGATAAATTTACATACATTCCTTCTGGAGGAGAAATGACGGGTTTCCCCGTTCAGTGTTTGGTACAACTGGACTCGCTTTCAGAGAGAGGAAGAAGTGTTAAATGCGTGCATCTGTACCGCTTCCCAAAATGATGGGAGCAGTTCACAAGTCTGGGCAAAAATGTATGTCAGACAGGAATAGAAGGGAACAACTCGCAGTTTCCAAGGCTGAACTCTAATCTGCCGTGTCACACTGACAACAGATTATGAGGGCAAGTGAAATTCCCAGGAGAGGTTGCCCTCACAAGGCTGGCCCAAATGGCGTTCCCAGCCTGGAGAATGCAACACTAAATATTTGCACATATTTATCACTTCTTGCCCGCACAAGAGCTCATCTTGTTTTGCAAACACTGTGCAGCAGAACAACTTCATAGCCACCAAAGTGTAGCCATTTCTGGTCTGCAGCGTGCCAGTGGCACCTCTTTCGTGCCAGCACGTGTCTTGGGGGATCTGTGAACAAAGAAGGTTTGTTATCCTGTTGCCACTGAACAGAGAAATTAGACAGGCCTTGCAAATGCTATGAAAACCCACGCAAGTTGACAGAATCATCCATCTTTACTTGAAAAACACTGCACAGCTGCTCATGTTGCCAGAGGAGACGGGCCAGTAGCAGCTCTGCTCCTACAGCTAACCTTTGTAGCACTAACCCCGGTGCTCCTGGGGCTAAAGACTGGTTTACAGCTAAGTCAAACAGTTAATGCCATTAATAGCTCAGGAACAGCTAAGTAGTAGCAGCTACAGCTCATCCCTGGTCTTCTTCAGGGAGAAGAAAGAAAGAAAGCTCTTGTCCAGAAAGGGCTGAACACCATCAGCACTCATTCATTTTGGAGAAAATTAAAGGTTTTTAGCTAACATAGTAACTTTTATGTGACTCCTGCCCTCCTGAATAGCAGAACCAAGTTTATTTGAGCAGAAAGGTGTTTTCACCCCCACACTGCTGGGCTTGTACATCAGGCCTGCTCCATCCTGCACATCTGAGCTGCTGGATAAAGACTACTGTTGCATGTTGTCATGTTAGTCTCCTTATCCAGGAGCCTGTGCTGGGCAAAGGTAAACATTTACACCTTCTTGGACTGCCAGATAGTGGACATGCAAACTTCCTCATTGCTCAGGAAATGATAAGGGGTGTCCAGCTGATTCCCCTTCCAGTCCTGCACGGCCACGATAACTGGATCGTTCTGAAGAGGACACATTTCAAACAAATGCCACTTGCATATAAAACTTTTTGCCTTAAATGGGATCATCTTTTCTTAAGAGGAGTGGAAAAAGTGCCATCTCTTTTTCTCTCAAGTGCCCAGCCATGACAATTACATACCACTGGAGTAAGGAATATTTGCTCCTTGATTTTGTTCTAACCAAAGAGCACTCAAACCCACCCAGGCCTGTGTTTGTGATACACATTATACGTACCTGGGGCATTTATGTCACATATCAAAATTCATCAGAACATAAAGAAGCTTAAATAAATAAATTAATTAATTAATTAATAAGAAGAAGCCAATTCCCTTATGCTGCTAAGTTTGAGTTGAATATGATCTGTCTCAGCCTAACTGGTGAGACATGCACCTCACTAAAACAAGGAAACCTTTACAGCCAGGCTGGAAGCAGAATGTGTGGCTGTAGCTTTTGGGAAACAAAGAAGTTAGGTGTGGGTGAAAATTATTTCATGCTCAGGCCCTAATTTGTATAATATAACCCCACTGAACACTCAGGAACTTCCCCCCTTTTGCAGCTCCAAGCTGGGTTGTTGCTGCCAGCTCTTCTTCCTCCCCAGCCAGTATGTTGTAACCTCAGGTAAAGACTTCAGTTTTAATTTGTTCAGATGTTTAATTGTCTTAATTTGGAAAGTTGGACAATAAACCAATTCCCCTTGTTTCTAAAGATTTATTGCTTTTTCCAATTTATTGAATGTTCAGCGCAGGCTGTATTTCAATTAAGGGCAGAAAAACTGTTAATGGTCTATTAACGACACACTGCATCTGCATAAAGACCCAAATATAAGTCGTGGCCAATTTTCTGGCCCGGTGAGATAATTTCTTCTTTACCCGTAGTGAATTATCTGCAAACAACTCATAATTTTATACCGGCCCCTATCTCTGGCTACTGCTTAATACTCTGGACACTGCAAGTATCTGCAGCGCACGGGCTGCCCGCGGTCCCTCCCCTCACGCAGGCGGTTTGTGACCCAGGGGAGCGGCCTCCTGCCTTCGGGACGGGGCCCGGCGGCCGCCGGGGGCCGCAGAGGCTGC
>VZRX01021594.1:0-10926 GCA_013398075.1 Notiomystis cincta | reverse complement strand
AACTTTTTACATTTAGTAACATTTATTTCTGCATTCGGTATCAAGTACATAAGTGCAAATATTCAGAGTCCATAATTAAGTCCATTAGGAACTACAGAGAATGTAATACAAATTGTAATAAATTGAACATGCTGGAACTTTCCAGTTACCATACATGTAAATCAGCCTGTCAATCCTTTACGACAAAAGTACTGGGTTTTGTTTTCTTTTTTTCTTTTTTTCTTTTTTTGAGTTATACAAAACTGATTACCATAAGTACCGATTACTGTTTATTTTATTTGTGCTGGAAAACACTAAAACATCAGTCTACAATTCTATATAGTTAATAAAGATGAATCCAACCAGCAACCCAGTGACGTAGAAGCAATTTTAACTATTGCATCAAGTGCGCTAAGCAGGAAAGCCCCTAGCCACATGTAACATTAAAAGTTATAGAAGCAATGCCAATAGAAGAAGGAAAAACACTAAAAAAAAAATTAAATAAAGAGGTCAATATTATTTAGGCTCTCACCATCATGCACTTTATAAGCAACACAAAAAACCACATCTAGTACACTTTTCTCTTTACTATACTTTAGTGCTTGACACAAGTGATTGCAAATATTCTAAGTGCAGAAGCAGCAGGGGAAAAGCACTGCTTCTGAGTTTTATGTTTCTAAGATTATGGTGTCGAGAAAAAAAAAGAATGATAAATTTGCAGTAAAGTGTAAGAACAGAGCTGTTTTCACTCCAGATTTCCCCATTATGCACTACTGTAGCTGATGAATTCTTGATGTCTCCTTTACTCTGCCTTTCTCTTGGCACCTGGGATNGAACAAATGTCTCTTCCTCTGTTTGTACACTGAGTAAACCACGAGCGGAGCAGTATGGAGGTGTCAGCAACAGCACAAAGCCCTCTTCAGTTTCCTTCTTACCCAAAACTGTTCTCTGAAATCTGCTTCAAACAGAACCAATACCAAATCCAGAGGCTGGGAGCTGAAACAAACCTCTACTCTGATTCGAAGGTGAAGGCTTTTAAAAATTGCAATTTGGTGTTTGAGAACCATCAGAGGAGAGAAAGAGCTGCTGAACATTACCCAAAGTGCTTCAAAACAAACAATTGGTTAAGATCTTTATTTCCCCATTTGTGGAACATACCTGTGGATTTATTTTTTTTTTGTACAAATTGCCAAATTGCTGGTTTTCCCTTTTTCTATCACAAAGATTTTATGAAGAATTTCTTTTGATATAAAGAAGATTTTTAAATACTTCTTCCAACTTTTAAAATTTGAAGTCTTTCCTTAGACTCATTGATTAATCCACCTTCATCTCAGTTCCACAGGGCCTCAGTGACATCTATTCAAGGCCAGGCTGCAGTTCTCTTTGTATCTAAATGTAAAACCCAATTTCACATAAGGAGTTGGTAGAAACATTGGTATAGCTGTGGGCTAGTTATTTTTTGTGACAAGTCTCAAATATCCTTATTTTCATTTAAGCTCTATATCTAAATGTTCTTCTTGCTCATATTTAAAAATACTAGGTTGGGTTTTAAATGTCAACTGCAGCTAGAGAGGAACATTTTTCCTCAATGAGAAACTGAATGTCTTAAAAGAACATACATTGGTTTTGATCAAATGTACTATGTTTGCTTTAGCATGTGCAGTTTGCAGCCATGAGTTAAAATTCAACATGAACCCCCAGCTGTAACTGCCTTGGAGTTCCCTGTGTCTCTGAGGAAGGGAGTACAGACCATAAAAAGCATCCCTGAGGATAAAGATTGACCTCCAGGATTCTTATTTCTTACAAGATGAGTGCGTGGGCCCAACATGTTAATTTTGAAAATGAGCCCATTTAATGTCCCACCCCCCGGTCCCATGAATGTTCTTCCCTCCCACCCCTGGTGCAGTAATATCCAAGATTGGCCTTTTGCAATGCTGAACCCTAAGCACCATTTAAAAGCTACATCTCCTGCATATTTGGAAATAAAGCAAAATAAACCTTCTGGAAGAGTACAACTATTCTCAAGAGCCGAAATCAATAGAGACCAAGAATCCCACTCTTGTCTCCTCCAGCACCACCCTCTCTCAAGCCCCACATCCCTCCAATCCGAGCCCTTGTGACCCTGACTGTACCCATGCACACACCTCTCAAACCCACACCCTCTTCTCTTTTCTCACATCCCACCTTGCCAAGCCAACTTCCCAACTTCCTCAGAACTGCTCTGACTTTCCATATATTTGGCAGTAACAGCCTGTAAGTGCTGCTGAGCAGCTGGGGTGGCTTAACGTGGTGGGTGGGACCGGTTGGGAAAACCACGCTGGGATGTGGGAGAAGCAGAGGGTTTCAGGCAGGGTTTGGATTGCTCATGGCCACCATCCCCTTACTGGGATCACACCACCCCTTCCTGTGATACCTTTGAACATGGAAGCTTGGAGAAAGCCAAGCTCTGCTAATTCCTGGTCCTACTACACACCTTGCAATAACAGAGTCCCTGTGCCTATGGGGAGTGAAGGTTTGGTTAATCTCACTTACAGAGCAGCACCTTGGGGAGGGATTGGCATCCATTCTTTTGGTCTTCAAACAAGTGTGGGGGGAAAACAACCAACACCGAGCTCTACTTGTTAAAATATTTTAGTGTGGTTACAGTAGATGGCTGAAGACAGCAGAATGACACATGTTCATGAGCTGTGCTCTGAGATACACAGGCTGTGAAGCCCTTTTGTTTCTGATCTTCATTTGCAGTCAAAGGAAAAAGCAGCACAAAGAAAGCTTGACCAGTAAAAGCAGCAAATTTGTGGCAGTTTCTAGGCAGGTGAAACCTGGAAAGCAGCTCACTCTGCCTGGGTAAAACGCAGGGGAGGGTGTTAAACCATTCACTTGTCCTCAAAATGTCCCTTGCATGAGGAACCTGGGCTTGTCCTCCTGCTTCAAAGGCTGCTCTAATGAGATAAGGAAGCAATGGGTGTTTTGAGGACCCTCCTCACCAAGGGAGGTTGTTCAGGTGGTTGGAGTTAGGTGTGTGCCAAATACCTGGCCCAGGCTGTGCCTCTCCTCCTCATGTCTGGATAGTTTGCGATGCTGATGTTCCCTATCTGGAGAGGAAGCTGAGAGGTCTCCAAGGTGAACGTCACAGGCTTGTTCAGATGCAGGGACAGGTACAGGCCAGGCCTTTCCATGGCTGGGAATTGGTTGAGTAATGTAAATACAACTTTTGATCTGCTCAATGTGGTGCTGCCTTTCAAGGAAGATGACAAGTCCACCTGCTGAGCTGAGCTTTGAAAGCCAGCCCAAATGACTGGGCTAATTTGAACTGAAAGTAATTTAACTCTGGCTTGGCGATATGAAATCAGGAGTGGCGTGCTGGTAGGAGACAAAACTTTGTCAGAACATCTACATGAATCTTTTCTCATCCTCTATGACTTTAAAATATCTTCTCCATGGTTTCACTTGTACCTTCCAGGAAATTTATAACCCTGCTCCTAAACTGCTGCCTGTTAAGGAGAATCTCAATGGTTATTTAAGAGTTCTGTCAGAGCTTTATATCACTTAAATGTCTGTCCCTGTACTTTGAAATGATTACTGTGTTGGTAGTTTCATGTGAAATGTGAATATTCTCTAAGGTCACTGGTTTTGATTCCCTGGTTCTTGGTGCTTCAGCAGCATTCCACTCCTCTACACACTGCATTTTCCTCTCTTACTCATCTCTTTTATGCTCCTTTTGCTCTTTAATATTTATCTAGTGAGAGTAGGATCATAAAGCATATGGTTGTTAGGAAAGCCCTGGAACTGGGAGGAGATAAGAACGTTATAATATTCTGTGAGCAGCTAATCCATTTCAAGAGAATCTGTCTGCTCTTCCACTGCTTTTGCTCTCTACTTGCTTGCTTTCAGATGGCAGCTGGCTCCCATCCCTGTCCTGGTGGGTTACAAGTCAGTCAGCTGTGAGCTTCCCAGCCTTTCCTTCTCCATATGGGCCCAGGGAAGTATGTGGCAAGTCCCTGTGTCTGCCCAGTACAGCTTTGAGAGGACCAAGTGTGATGTCTTTCTTCCTGGCTCCTCTTAATAAATTCTTTTCTCAGGCACAGGATTAAAAGATGCTCTATCAGGGAGTGTGTGGGGGGGTTTCCTGGGATGCCAGGAATGAGTGGAGTGAGGCTGCTGGCATGAGGGAGCCTGGTGAGACTGGCTGGCACATGCTGGACATGTGGTGTTTGGGTCAGGGTGAGATATGTCCACTGGAAAGAGTCAAAAGCTGCAGTGCCTGGAGCAGAAGGAGGACTGGGCTCTGCTCATTTCTGCCAGGCTTCCTTGGTGCTCAGCACCTGTGCAGGAGAGAGTGGCACAGCCCTGCTCTCTGACATACCAGGGGAAAGATACTGAGAGTGTGGGACCCTTCTCCACTGGTGCACAGGGAAATGGGAGCGGGTTCTAAGCAGGTAAATGGACTTGACCTGCTCCTCTCATTTATCTGGACTGTTCATTTCTTGTCTTTGGTGCCTGCTCACAAGGGAAGAGCCAGATCACTGTGTGCTGGAGCCCTTCTCTGGCCAGCATCTGATCCAAGTGACTGCCACTCCAGCAGCTCCCTTAGAAAGGGCTCTAAATCTACAAGTTTATGCCAGATTTGTAATCTGGGGACACCACCATGGGTGTGCAAGGCAGAGTGAAGTTACCTGCTCTTTCCAGCATTCTGGCAATCCCTCTGCCACTGGGACATGCTCATCTCTGCAGTGCCTCTGTTCTCCTCTTCCCTTTCGCTCCTGCTGCCTCAGCCAAAGCACTGGGAGATGCTGCAGGGACCAGGGTCAGGATAAGAGGATGGAGAGTGCTGCAGGAGTCTGTCTAAGAAAACCAAAAGACCAAGGACACCTGTGCTGACAGGCTTTCATTCCTCTTCCTTCCTGTCTGCCCCTCCACCAGCAAGTCACACTCATTTCCCTTGTTCATTGAATATTAAAGAGGTTCAGCCTCGAGGCTGCAATTTATGCCTTCTCATGAGTCTTTTTGTTTTAGCTGAAAAAATAATTCAGTCCAGCAAAGCTAATTGTCATTCACACTAAGGTCCCTCTGCACACATTTCCCTTTATGAAGGAGCTCTAAAGAGGATTTAGTTACGATTTTACTTCTTTTGCACAGCCCTCTAATTTAGATGCAGTGCTATAAACTACCCCAGACTGGTCTAAAAATCACAGAATTATAGAATCCCAGAATGGTTTGGGTTGGGAGGAACCTTAAAGCTTATCTAGTTTCAACCATGGGTAGGGACACTTTCCACTATCCCAGGTTGCCCCAAGCCCCATCCAGCCTGGCTTGGGACACTGCCAGGGATGGGGCAGCCACAGCTTCTCTGGGCAGCGTGGGCCAGGGTCTCACCACCCTCACAGACAAGGATTTCTTCTCAGTGTCCCATCTAACCCTGCTCTCTGGCAGTGGGAAGCCATTCCCCCTTGTCCTGTCACTTCAGGCCCTTGTCCAAAATCTCTCTCCATGTCTCTTGGAGCCCCTTTAGGTTCTGGAAGGGGCTCTAAGACCCCTGTGGAGCCTTCTCTTCTCCAGGCTAAAAAGCCCCAGCTCTCTCAGCCTTTCTTCATAGCAGAGGTGCTCTGGCCCTCAAAGCATCTTCGTGGCCTCCTCTGGACTCACTTCAACAGGTCTATGATCTTAAGTATTATCAAAAATTCATTCATTCACATTTTATAGATGTGCCAAAAACAACAACAAAAAATATATGTAACATTCAGGCAATGGAGTGACTACAATAGCAGATGTCTTTACACAAAATATTCTTCATTTGTCAAGTTAGAAATTACTTCTAATTTAATATCTCCTAATTCCACAGATGCCTGCTTGGAGAAACCAGCATCCACACAATTGTTACACTGAGTGACAAAGTATCACTTTTGTAACAGGTTAAATATAATTACTGAACTGTTACCAGCAGAACATCAGCTTGACTTCGCAGCTTTCAGCAAATCTGAGGTGCTTAGTTGGGAATAAGTGGGCTGTAACCTTCTTAGAAGAACCTACCTGGGGAAGCACCTCTTGTATTCCTTCCAGTTGGAAATCTTGAAGTCCTGGAAACCTTCTTCACACTACTCTGCTCTCAAAAACTACAGTTTACAACTTTTTCCAGCTCAAATATAACAATGTGACGAACTGGGGAGAGAAAAACTCTCTAAAAGTACGCTCTGAGTTTTCACGTGCCAGCTTAAAAAAAAAACCTGAAGGAGGATAAAATTCTGATAGTACTACTGTCTCTTTTGAACACCAGACTTTCAGGAAATCAGCTTAAATTTTAATTCTGACATCATCACATAATCAAGAATCTCTCTTGGTCTCAAGTGTTTTCTCTCGCCCACTTTCCCCACAGCAGTCACACGTCTCTGACTCACGTACTATACCAATAGTGCCAATGAAAAGAAAACATTTCTCCTGCTGCCATTTAGCCAAAGGTACTCCCACAGCTCTCCAGTCACAAGAGACTTGAGTAAGTCGGCCTTCTAGGGAGAAATGGGGCTGTCTCTGCTATGCAGAATGAACTGAGGTAGCATAACTAAATTCTGCAAAGAAAAAATCAGCTGGAGAAGCCCTTAGAGTAGAGTACCTGGTAGTCAAAGTATCGTGGGTATGGTGCCATGAGAGAAATTATGAGTGAAGCAGATAAAACTTTGATTAATGCAAGATTTTTAAGGAGATCTCCAGGAGCAGATGGAAATCGGTAACACAAAATGAAAATTAAAAACTCCTGAGCTTTGCTAAAAATGCAAAGTGGTGAAGTGTCAGGAGGAGATCACTGGATACCATAGGAAAGGAGTGGGATAATCTTGATGCCCAGGAGCAGTAAAAATCAGATTGTATTTTGCATTGCAGAGTTCTGTCCTGGATTGATAACAGAAGATTATCTTGTTGGCTAGAAGGCTGCTGGTGAGAAACAAATACTGATGAAAAATTCTGGTTAAACTCTGTGTGAAAACACTCAGTGGGGCAGAGAAGTGCTATTAAGGTTATACAAGAGAATGTGGGGCCATTACAGGAATGAAGCCCAGAAAAGTTCAGCAAACCAGAGGCTGGGAAGGAGAAATGTAATTGCTCTTTACATGTCCATTGAGCATAAACATAGAAGGCTAAAATCTGTCTAAGCTGGTGCTTAATTAAGGTGCTAAATGATGACATAGGGGGAGAAAAATTGCATTCCATGGTTTTGTTTTGTACATTCACATTTATTATTGGTTGGGGAAATTAACACTGGCTCCCAAATAAGAGTTAGAAACAAGCACTCTGAATCTCTGAGTCATTCAAGGTGGGAAATAGGTTATGTAAAATGCAGATAAATGTTGATAACATGTGCAGGTGGCAATTCCCCACATGGCTCTCCTTTGGGACAAGTGAATTTACACAAAAAAAGTGAGTTTACAAGAGAGGATTGAAGGGAACCTCACACAGTTTTTCCCCCCAGCAATTACTGCACCAGTACATTTAGCCATCAGTGCCTGTGTTTTTTTATCAGGAAGACACTATTACATGGATGTGGATATGAACAAGCAGATCTGCTGAAGTC
Source organism: Notiomystis cincta (assembly GCA_013398075.1). Lineage (NCBI taxonomy): Eukaryota > Metazoa > Chordata > Aves > Passeriformes > Notiomystidae > Notiomystis > Notiomystis cincta. The sequence continues at coordinate 3,389 of VZRX01021594.1, read as the reverse complement.
ACAGAAACTCTCTCCACATCACAAGAACTCCAAATTTGGCCCATTCTCTTTGGGAAGAAAAGATTGCTCTTGTCATTTATTATTAACTGGCAATGTCTGTGATCCCAAGAAGGATGTTCCAGGCTGAGCTGAGGCACTCAGAGAGGCAGGCACTCATCCAGGCACCAGTGAGGCCATCGCTAGGCTTGCGACAAATTTTAAAGGCTTATCAGTTCTGCAGATGGTGCTTCCTGACTCCTCTTGTTTCCTGGGAGTTAGAAAGATGCTATAAAGGCAGACTGGTCCATGTCTTCCTCTGTGAATCTGGTTTGCTGTGACACAATTTTGCAGGTGGGAAAAAGGGTAACCAGATCAGATTCAGGTTGTGATGGATAAGTTAATAGAAATGAGTGCAAACAAACCCACAGGGGTTTTCTGTTTGGCATAAGTAAATAGAAGTGGAAAAAAATCTACTTGAATTCTCTTCTTAGTTTTTAATAAACTTGTCAGGATGCAGGTGATTTATGAGAGATGGAAATTTCCATTCACATTGAACACACATTTGTTCAGACTGAGAGTTGTAGTGCAAGGAAGGAGGGAGAAGATCCTCCTACACAAAATTACCTCTGCTAGCTCAGGCCCAGCATCCTGGGCTCTTGTAGGCTGCTGCTGCATTTCCCAGCTACTCTCCCCTTCAGGCTGGGCAGGGATTTTCCTGTCCCCATTTGATGATCATTGCAGTGGCTGAATTTATTTCAGATGCAGGGCAGCAATAAATCCCTAGAAGTCCGGAGCTAGAAATCAGAGTATTTCTTAGGTTAAATGTCCTGTGGCAGCAGTAAAACCATCCCAATTCATGACTTATCCTTTGCTCATGCACTTTATTATGTGTCTGTACCTTATTTAACACCCTTATCTTTGACAGGAGTTTGAAAGCAAGACCTGCAGATAAGATTTTATTGGACTTGCAGAGGCAACTTGATGGTAATGGAAAAGGAGAGGAGAGAGCCTTGGGATGGACCTTTTGTGTAGGAGTCACCAGACATCTTCTTTTAAGTGTTAAAGGACTGAAATTCCTGTGCAACTCTGCAGAGCCATTTTAAGTGAAGCCCTGGCTCAAAAGATCTGCTGGAAAAAATGTTATTATTTCACATCAGAAGTTCTGATTTTGAGGCTGTTTTTACAGAAAAGAAAAGTTGTATAGTTCATAAAGAAAAATATTATTTCACATCAGAAGTTCTGATTTTGAGGCTGTTTTTACAGAAAAAAAAAGTTATATAGTTCATAAAGAAAAAAGAACATTACTAGTATTTTTTTACTAAAATCTCTAATTCCACAGATGCATTTGCACAAAGCTGTGCCACCACAACTACAGGACCATAATATATTAATTTTTTTTTAAGTGCAGAACAGGTAAATATTCTACCTAGAAATGTTTTATTGCTTGAAAAGGAACTAACCTATAATTCTTCCCGAAGTGTAATTTCCAGCTGAGGGACTAAACTCACCAGGAGAAAGGAGTACTTTGGTATTATAGTGCTGGGTTAATGGTTGGACTCAATGATCTTAGAGGTCTTTTCCAACCTCAGCGATTCTGTGATTCTAAATCAACTTGTTTTCTTGGCCCAGAGCTGCCTGAATTTCAGTCAGGTACAAAACTGCAACTACCAAGTTCACTGAGGCTGTTTAAGACTTGAAAAGATATTCAGAAAAAGAGGACATTCCCTTCTCCTTAGCAAAGTTTGTTAATTATTCAATTGGCTGTCATGCAATGAACAGATGACTTTTTCCCCCCAGGTAAAATAGGTCTTCTACCATTCCAGGGGTAACAATGTTCACCCTGATAATGGTATTTTGCCTGCAGGGAAATGAAGACATGCATCCACCTGTTTTGGGGGTGAACTGGAGACACTTTGCACATTCAAACCACAGAAGAGCATCACCACAAGGCAGGGTGCACTGATTTCCCCCATTCCTTGCAAACATCAGGAGGAGGGATGGGAAGATGCTCACCTCACTTGGGATCAGGCCCTGTGCAGGTGCCCAACACACAGATCGTTTAACACCTGGCTCTTCTTGACACAGTTCAATTTCCAAAGCAATTTCTCAGAGTGCTGGAGGTGAAGGACAGCCCCACCTCTGCTGATGGTCCCGTGCTGAGCCATAAATTGATGCTGATTTGGAATGGGGAAAGTCTCCAGGAATGTCTTGGCAAGGTGGCAGCAGCTGTAAATATGATGGAAGGAAAGGGGCCATCTCCTATCAAGCTGATTGCCTCCAGAGGAAAGTTGCAGCACTTTTTATTAGACTTTTTTAGATAACTGAAAAGAGGTGAGGCCATCCTGCTGGTTCTTTGTCTCTATGAGCCTATTTGACACAGAACTGATCAGCAGTGCCACCTGATATTCCCTCACACAATCACTACTCTATCTTCAGTTTTGAATTGAGGATATTTGTACTTAGACCCCCCTGTGACAACTGTAAAACACAGATGGCTGCATTTAAACACATCCATGGGAAAGCCCCAGAATGCAACTCAAGTGCAATGTGCAGGCTTGGCAGAGAAAATAAAGCATGTAAGCTTCATTACTAATATTTTTTAACTTCCATGTTTTGAAAGGTTGGGATGCCAGCATAGTCTCCAAGGCCAGAAATTATTTCTTTTAACAGCTAGAAGTATTGTATGCACTGGTTTTTTTGTGAAATTACTATTTCCTTGTATTGTACATATTTTCTCATGTGGGGATGTCTGGAGCCAAGAATTAATAGGGAAAATGGGTACTATTTTAAGTTATTGTTTTTAAACTTTTTTTGTTTATATGCCTGCCTAAGAAAACATGGCTAATGTTATCCCCATGGCTGCAGTGGCCATGGACTGTCTTCTCCTCTTTTCTGGGGTAATGTAAAAGACATAAAATCCAAAAGGAAGAGTCACAGCAAGTGTTTGGTGGGGAAGGGCCATGTGTAGGCCATGTGTTTCTAGATGAGGTGGCTGCCATGGTTATTAATGCATTTCCTCCTTGTCTTTTTGGTTTTACTCTCACATATGGGGCCATCTGGTTCCTCTGTGGGACTCCCAAGACTTTTTGGCAAGCCTGTACATGAAGATGTCTAGGGTTTTTCCTCTCTGAGCCTTTGAACTACATCTTATTTCTGGAAACCTTGCTAAAAAAAAAAAAAAAAAGAGCACAAACCTGTCACACAAACCTCGCTGTCAGCAGTGTTGATGTTGGCTAACAGCACTGGGAAAATCCTCCTTCACCTACAGGTCTGGTGGCCCATGAAGGAGGTGACTGTACCTTGCACGGTGGTTCAGTGGCAGGTGGTGAGAGACAGATGCTCCTTGTCCCCTCAGCCTCTGAAGTGATCATGTGGCCTGGGATCTGAAGGCAGAAGGAAATTTAAAATAT
>VZRX01021585.1:0-11041 GCA_013398075.1 Notiomystis cincta | reverse complement strand
TATTTATTTATATTTACTTCTAATTTTAATCATTATTCACTTTAACCATTTTTATTCCTTAACACAAAACTGAATTTCCACCAGCTGGCACTTACAGCAACCATCCCCTCTATTTTTTTTTCCCCTTTATTTTAAACACCTCAACCCTGATTTTTCCAATGACAAAACATTCCTGGAGCTGAGGAATCCTTTTCCTTTCGATCTTGCAGAGGAATGACATCGCCATGGCCATCACCAAGTTTGATCAGTTTGATTTCCTTATCGATATTGTCCCCAGGGATGAGCTGAAACCTCCAAAAAGGCAGGTGAGACCCCAAAATTTTGGAATATTTTTGTCTTTTCCTCATCATGGTTTCAGCCTCTGATGAAAAAAAAGAAGTGATCAAACAACAAAGATTTAAAAATGAGGTTTGTTCCTCTCTGGGATTTTCTGAAATCATAAAAATCATAACTAAAAATCCAAATCCCATTTGTTTTCTTATAGAAATAAAACTCCTGTGGAAATCCACACAACCCAAACTCCTGAATATCCCAAAGTGGCAACAGTGGGGGAAAAAAATGAACTTGTTTTTTTAAAAATAAATGTATTTATCTATATTTTCGGACTTGTGGGTTAAAAAAATACCCCTCCTGCATCGTTTGGGGCAGTCAGTGCCTCTGTAAACATCCTTGACTGGAAGCTGGAAGGTGCTGGAAGGAGCTTTCAGTCGGATGTTTACAGCAGCAGGCTGCTGCTCTCAGCAGGAATTCCTCATCCCTTCCCCTTCTCATTTCCCTGATGGATAAAAACCTCTGGATTTGGATAATTCTGCTCCTTAAAAAACCAAACCAAAACAAAAAAAATCAAAATAGTTGTTAAAATAAACTTTCTGCTGCTTCTGAAGGTTTGCAGTGTTGGATAAATCCAAGTTGTCCTTAAAAACAGTGTTGTTGAGGAATTTGGGATGCTTGGAACATCTTGACTTGGAAGTTTATCTCTAGGAATGGGGTTTTTTTCCCCTAGTCCACTCTCAATCTTGGATAGCTTGGAAAAAGAGTGTACAGAGCAGAATTCCCATTGGGAGCTGGATTTTGGAGGTGTTCAGAGCAAGATTCCCATTCCCAGCTGGATTTTGGAGTTTTCAGAGCAGTTATTCCCATTCCCAGCTGGAATTTGGAGGTGCTCAGAGCAGGATTCCCATTGGCATCTGAATTTTGGAGGTGTTCAGAGCAGGATTCCCATTAGGATCTGAATTTTGGAGGTGTTCAGTGCAGGATTCCCATTCCCAGCTGGATTTTGGAGGCAGCTGCTTGATTTTATACCTGGAAATGTCCTCGTGGTGCTCCTGGTGTGACAACCAAAGGCAGGGAATAGGGAATCCACACCTCTTCCTTTGGGATGCTGCCCTGAGCTGGGTTTAAGTTCTCCTCCTGATTTCCAGAAGGTCTAAAAAATAAGGAAAACACTTTTCCATGTCTCAGATATCCAGGAGAGTCCATCCTGCTGCTCCCAGGGTTTAAATCAGCATCCCAGCTATGCTGGGAACTCGATATAAAATAGAAATATCACCATAAATCCTCATGATTTCTCCCAAACTCATTAATTTGGTGCTAATTAAAAGCCAAAACAGCCTCTCTTCTTAAACTGAAATTTGTTTTTCAGCTGGAATCATTGAAATTTCCATTCTGGCATTGGAAATCCACTTTTTTTATTGTTGTTTTTCCCTTGAGGTGCCTCATTCCTTTTCTATTTTTAGCAGTGCACCATGTTTGGGAGGGAGAACATTCCCTGTGTCTTCTTCTTGTTTGATTCACATCAGGGCATTCTGATTACAGAACATTCCAAGTTCTGGAATCCAAGGAATTCCTGGAGCACTCTGGGAGCGTGCTGGGATAACATGTCCTGCTGATCCATCCCAGCCAGGAAATCCTGTGGAATTCTGAGTGTGGAGATGCTCCTCACCCATCCATGACCTGGATCACCAGGAGTGCTTTTTCCAGCAGGAAAAATTACATGGAGAAATAGATGCCCCCTAGGAATGTAGGTTAGGGAAAAATCCCTATGGAAAAGTGGCTGCCTGTGCCTGGATATTTTATTTTTTGGGGGGCTGGATTTACAATCTGTATTTTATCTCTTATTTGACAAGGCAGTGCTGGCTCTTGGAAGAGCTGGAAATGAAATCCTGGTGTTTTGCTGCTCTGGGAACTCCAAATAAAAGATGGCAAACACTGGGATAGGAGGGAGTGGAAGCAGAATTGGATTTAAAGCAGTTGAACCTGGAAGAGATGCTCAGAGGAGGACTCAGTTGCCTTAATTATTTCAGGATTCAGCTGGAATTGGGAATTGGAGCATTCCAGAAATAACCTCAGGGCTGGGCTTAGAGCAGCCCCAGCTCTTGTGGGTTGCTGGTTCACTGCAGACCTGCCCTGGTGAAAATATATTTGAATTATTAGTCCTTCCCTCCGGAATTAATGAGGAGAATGGGAATGGGAATAACCAGGGAGCTGCAGGAGTAGGAAGTGTTGGTTTTGGTGGTGGTTGTGATGACGTTTGCCCTGAAAGTCAGGCTCAGAGTTGGTCTTTTTTACTGCCAGCTGGGATCAGTTGAATCTTTGGGATGTGATTTTCTGCTGGGAAACCTCCCAGGAGTAATTCCCGAGTCGTTCTCCTTCCCAAAAAACAGCTTCTAAGCAAACAAACTCCTCCCTCCAGCCCAATGCCCACCCAGACATCATCACCCACTGCTCCTGTGTAATGTGAATTTTCCTTTTCCTGCCCAGCTGGATCAACTGAAGGGGAATCCATGAGCAAGCCTCAAAAAAAGAGCAGGGATTCCAGCAGGCTGTTGGAAGTGGGAATGTCCCATGTTGTAGCACGTGTAAACATCCTACACTCTCAGCTGTGAACTCGAGGTGGCTGGGAGAGGATTGTTTACGCCTTCTGCCATGGAGTGAACGTCTGGGAGCTGCATCTGCCCTCAGCTGCCACATCCAACTGCTCTGGGGAGTTCAGGAATTCTGATCCTGGAGTATTCACAGCTCTGAAAATCCCGGAATGTCATTGATCACGAGGGGCTTTTCTCTCCTGAGATGAGAGAAAGCAGCGTGGCTGCTGACAGGGAGGCAGGGCAGAGCCTCTGGTTCTTCCCACTGCTGGGATATCCCTGCTCCCACGGCAGGGAAAAGCTGGATTTAGATAAATAACTCCAGGTGTGACAGCCAGCATCAAATCCATGACTTTTATTCCCAGGGCTTTGACATCAGAGCTCAGTGGAGGGTTGGGAACACAGCTCAGGAGAGGGGTTGGGTGACAGAGGAGGCTCTGTCAGTTCTCCTGGTGCATTTGCAATTCCTCCTGTGATGGAATTGACCCACCAGGAAATTCCACAGCTTCCAACTCCGGTAATTTTATTCATTTCCCCCTCCTCACGGCGACTCCACCTCAGTGGCAGCTCCACATTATCCACACTTTATTGGGAACGCCCCTGACTTGCACAGAGCTGAAGAAATGAGGATTTATCAGCTCAGACTGACTCAGTTAAACTGTTCCAAGCAGGGTGTCGAAGCTCCTCTCCCACAGGATGTGTTCAGGGGGGTGTTTGGCCGTGGGGCGGGCGGGTGCCGCGTTCCCATGCCAATTCCCTGTGTTTCCCTGCAGGAAGAGGTGCGCCAGGCCGTCACCCCGGCCGAGCCCGTGCAGTATTACTTCACCCTGGCCCAGCAGCCGGCAGCAGTGCAGGTGCNGAGGATTGTTTACGCCTTCTGCCATGGAGTGAACGTCTGGGAGCTGCATCTGCCCTCAGCTGCCACATCCAACTGCTCTGGGGAGTTCAGGAATTCTGATCCTGGAGTATTCACAGCTCTGAAAATCCCGGAATGTCATTGATCACGAGGGGCTTTTCTCTCCTGAGATGAGAGAAAGCAGCGTGGCTGCTGACAGGGAGGCAGGGCAGAGCCTCTGGTTCTTCCCACTGCTGGGATATCCCTGCTCCCACGGCAGGGAAAAGCTGGATTTAGATAAATAACTCCAGGTGTGACAGCCAGCATCAAATCCATGACTTTTATTCCCAGGGCTTTGACATCAGAGCTCAGTGGAGGGTTGGGAACACAGCTCAGGAGAGGGGTTGGGTGACAGAGGAGGCTCTGTCAGTTCTCCTGGTGCATTTGCAATTCCTCCTGTGATGGAATTGACCCACCAGGAAATTCCACAGCTTCCAACTCCGGTAATTTTATTCATTTCCCCCTCCTCACGGCGACTCCACCTCAGTGGCAGCTCCACATTATCCACACTTTATTGGGAACGCCCCTGACTTGCACAGAGCTGAAGAAATGAGGATTTATCAGCTCAGACTGACTCAGTTAAACTGTTCCAAGCAGGGTGTCGAAGCTCCTCTCCCACAGGATGTGTTCAGGGGGGTGTTTGGCCGTGGGGCGGGCGGGTGCCGCGTTCCCATGCCAATTCCCTGTGTTTCCCTGCAGGAAGAGGTGCGCCAGGCCGTCACCCCGGCCGAGCCCGTGCAGTATTACTTCACCCTGGCCCAGCAGCCGGCAGCAGTGCAGGTGCAGGGCCAGCAGCAGGGCCAGCAGACCACCACGGCCACCACCACCATCCAGCCGGGCCAGATCATCATCGCCCAGCCCCAGCAGGGCCAGGTGAGGCAGGCCTGAGGCAGCCAGGGGACTCCTCAGGGGTGGATTGCTCAGGAACATCAGTGACAGCCTGGAAATCTTGGGTTGGGTTGGGTTGACTGGGATGGGATGGGTTGGGTTGAGTTGGTTTGAGATGGCTTGGGTTGGTTTGAGATGGGTTGGGTTGGGTTGGGTTGAGGTTGGGATGGGTTGGGTTGGATTGGGATAGGTTGGTTGGATTGGGATGGGTTGGGTTGGGTTGAGGTTGGGTTGGGATGGGTTGGATTGGGATGGGTTGGTTGGATTGGGATGGGTTGGTTGGATTGGGATGGGTTGGGTTGAGGTTGGATTGGGATGGGTTGGTTGGATTGGGATAGATTGAGGTTGGGTTGGGATGGGTTGAGTTGGGAGGGAAGGAGCTTAACTCTCACCCCATTCCATGATCAGGGACCTTCCACTGTCCCAAGCTGTTCCAGTCCTTTCCCTGCCTTCCCTTGGACACTTCCATGGGGCAGCCTCAGCTCCCTTGGGCCACATGGAATTCCTGGTCCCATTCCTGGGTCAGATCCCTCAGGAATGTGCCTCCCCCAGGCTCTGAGCTCCTCTGGGCTGGTTTAACCCTCACAGTTCCTGGGTGTAGGACACGCTCTGTCTATCCCAATCCCAGCATCTCCCAGTTTTTCCACCTCCTGGATCCTCATCCCTGTTTTTTTTTGCAGACCACCCCCGTGACAATGCAGGTGGGAGAGGGCCAGCAGGTCCAGATCGTGCAGGCCCAGCCCCAGGGCCAGACCCAGCAGGCTCAGAGTAGCACAGGGCAAACCATGCAAGTGATGCAGCAAATCATCACCAACACGGGAGAAATCCAGCAAATCCCGGTAAGATTTGGTCAGGAGGAGAGGTGGGAAAGCCCCTCCTGAGCAAACTGTGAGCATGAGGCTGTTTCTGTTTGCTTTTTTAACTGGCAGAGGAAGTTTGGATTGAGTGGTGTGATTCCTGCACTTAGGAAAACCAAGCAGGTGGAATATGAAGGGGGAAATAAATCTCATTTGTCCACCCCAAACAGCTCCCCCTGAGCGAAATAGTTGTGATTAGGAAGCAGTGAATGAAATATTTGCTGGTTAAACCTCAGGTCTTCAACAATACATGAAATATTTCCTGGTTAAACCTCAGTTCTTCACCACAGCCTGGTTTGAATAAAACAGAAATTCATTTCTTTTGCCTTTACTTGGTTGTGTCTCTGCAATCTGAAGTCGTGACCTGGCAGGCTGAGTGGGAAAGGTGCCATCTGGGAGTTTATTAATAAACTTTGATGTTAAAAGAAATATTTCTCCAAAATATTTGGAGCTGGATGGAGGAATGGCTTTGCAGAACCAGGAGATACCTCCTTGGCTTTCCCATCAGCCTTAAAAAATGAGATTTTGGGTGTCCAACATAACCAAAACTTTCTGAAATGTGTCCTAAGTAAACATAGGAGTCAAAAAAAGTCACATTAACTTAAAATTACAACAAAGCTGAGGCTTTTGGTTCCCAGCTGGAAAATCTCACACCTGATAGAGAGAAAAAAAAAATCAAAAATCATCCAGTTGGGTGTTCAGAACCCAAAGGTCACCCCGTGCCAGACATTTCCCTTGGATTTCTGTCACTGTGTCCCCACAGCTGTGGCAAAACTTGAGTTTTCACACAGATTTTGCCTTTCCAGCCTTGTTGAGCCTCCCTCTGCTCGTGCTGTGCCAGAGCATCTTGGAAAAGGTTTGGATTGGGGGAGTTGCCAGGTTTTTCCAGCTCTTTTCATCTCTCGAGTCTTCAGCTGATTCCTGCTGCCTTGAGGTGTTGATCAGAAAGGAAGAAATTCCCAAATTGGCTCTTTTCCTGCAAGGAACCCTTTTTCTTCTCTGCATTTTCTTGTCCTTTTCTTCTTTTCCATCTCTCTTTTTTTTTTTTTTTTCCTTCCTTTCCATTTCTTTTTCCTCTTCTTTTCCATGTGGAAATCTCTCCAAGAGAGTTTTTCCTCAAAGAATTGTGCAAGGAGATCTCCAGTGGATCCCCAGCAAGAAAAGAACAGCTCAGATTTGTCTCCAGGGAATGCTGGAACTCCAGGAAGGAGCTTGGACCTCTCTCAGAAGAAAGAATTCCTCATAAAGAAGCTGTTCAGGGTCAAAACTTCCTGCAGAAGATCCAGGAGGATCCTTTGGGAAGTGATCCCAAAGACTGGAGGGGTTTTAGGGTCTGGTTTTGATGAAGAATTTGCTTTTTCCTCCCTCATTCTTGGGATTATGGAAGAACAGGGAGCTGTGCCTGCTCCTCAGGGGCTGGAGTGTGGAATCTTTTTGGGAATACCTGGATCTCTGACAGCTCCAAGGCTCCAAACCAGGGATGGATGGAATAATCCCAATTCACAGCTCCCCATCCAGCAGAAGATCCTGTTTGCCTGCAGCCAGGAGGATTCTTCTGTCAAAGAACCACAGTTGGTGCTGAAGGAGCTTCCAGCAACTGAAATAAAATAAACCTTGAAGAAAAAACTCCCTGAGAGAGCTTTTAGTGCCCAACCTGGAAAGAATTTGGATTTGGTTCCACAAAATTCCAGTCCTTGGTCTGTTCTGCTCTTGCTTCTTGACTTTTCTTATTTTTCCCTTATTTCTTTTCCCTCTTGGCACAGTCAGGGCCATCTTCTGACAGCTCTGGGCACTCTGAGGGCTCAGCAGAGAATCTGGGATCACCCAAACAGAGTTGGAAACTCTCTCCTGAAACTGGAAATGCCTCTGGAGTGTTGGGAGAATCTTTACTCATGGTTTTCCACATGTTCCTGGTGCCCTGCACCACTCCCTGTTGCTCTTCATTCCAGAAATAAAGCAGAAAAGTGAATTTTATTTTTTAACAGAGAAAAACTGGAAGTGATTCCATCAATTAAGTGGTAATTAACTGGCCACATGAATTTTATGTTAAATTTAATCAGACCTCATTTTGGGCAGGTTCTTTGGAGCTTCCTCTCTCTCCTTGCTGGAAGAACTTGTCCCAAATCTCTTCCACCATCATTTAATGATGTCATTAAAACTTAATCCCCCAGCATGGAAAACAGGACCTCCCTGCAGATCTCAATGCAGAAACCAATTTTTTATTAAGATTTTGTTGCTCAGGGGGAGTTTATGTGCTCTTGAAATAATTTTGGAGCTTTCAGACCCATCTGGGGGAGTTGGTGTCTTCTGTGGAAATGCCAGGACCACGTGCCAGGCACTTGAGCTTTATCAGCAGTTTTAGAGTGTTCTGTGTGTTCTTTCCCCTTCTTAAAAAGAAAAAAAAAAACCTCAAAACCCTTTTTTTTGGTATAAAATTATCCTTAAAAGTGCAAATCTCAATGTTGTAAAGTTAAACAACAGAAGGAAAATCCAGCAGTGGTATCTGTGACCTTTTTATTGCTCTCAGGTGTGTGTTAACAGTGTTACCTTCACATCCCAAGCATCCAACCTCCCTCAAAATCAGGGATTTAGGGAATAAATTCGGGGTTGAATCTGCCACGTGAAGCAGTGCCACCGAAAGGCTCAGCCTCTGCCAGGTGGAGGTTGACAGGTGTTGGCAGGGAGCTGCCTTCAAAACTTCCAAATCTATTTTTGGGGTTCTCCATCTCTGCCAGCTTTATTTATGGGAAAAATTCCCGTGGATTCCTTAATTTTTGGCAGGGTGTGATAGGGGCTGTAGGATATGATGTGATGCTGCCTAACAGCTGATGTGAAATGCTGCATCAAAGGAGTAAAAATTTAATTATCCTAAGCAAAAAGGAGAAAAAAAAACCCCAGAGCATTCCCAAATCCCTGAAAAACCGAGCCATTAATATGCTTCAGCTACTAACTGACCCCTCCCAGCCTGGAAAAACAAAATAAAAAGGAGGAATGTGGTGCCTGAGGGATATCCAGGAGCTCTGTGCCCTGGGTTTGCCTTTAGGGGTCCCTCGTGGTGGTTCCTGCTGGGAACCCTTCGCGATTCCGCGGAGCAGAGCTCAGCCCCAACTGCGGCTCCCGTGGTGGAATCGAGCAGGGAATTTTGCTGTGTGTTCAGGGTGCAGAGTGACCTGTTTCATTTTCTTTCCCTGCCCCCTCCACCTGTCTCCAGGTCCAGTTGAATGCTGGCCAGCTGCAGTATATCCGCTTAGCCCAACCCGTGTCAGGCACCCAGGTAGTCCAGGGGCAGATCCAGACGCTTGCAACCAATGCACAGCAGGTATGCACTCCACAGGGCTGCCTCCAAGTCTTCTTCCCTAGCTCCTGAAGCTGCGAATTCCAGGGGATTTCGACCACCTCTTTGGGTTAGGATTCCTGCCTTTCTTTTCTTCCTGTTTGTCAGAGTTCTTTAAGAAAGATAAAAAGCGAAGGAGCGTAGCGGAAACCTCCTTTAGGTGTGAGAGGTGCATGCAAACCTTGTGTGTGTGTCTGTGTGGCTCTGGGTGAAGCTCACGCTGCTTCTGAGCTGCTTGCAGGTGACATTTGGGCTCATCAACCTTCTCTTTTTCCTTCTCCTTCTTGCCTGGGAGGTGAGGGAGGAGCCGTGCAGGAAAGGCGGAACGTCGGGAGCGGCGGCGCCGCCACGGTGAGGCTGAGGGATCCTTCTCTGCCTTCCCCCTGGCCTGGAGGCCACGTTCTCCTGGGGGCAGCAGAGAGGACCTGGTTTTGGGGTCTGGAAGGACCTGGTTTTGGTCTGGAAGGACCTGGTTTTGGTCTGGAAGGAGGTGTTTGGTCTGGAAGTGTCCGTGGCTGCCGTTCTCTTGCGGTTGGGGTGCTGGAAAATGTGGCCAAGGCTTTAAGGAGCTCTCCCAAGGCAGCAGCAGGATGGTGTTGGTGGGGTGTGACCTCTGGGAAGGGCTGTCAGTGATCAGAGCTCTTATCTCTGTAGATAACGCAGACAGAGGTGCAGCAGGGGCAGCAGCAGTTCAGCCAGTTCACGGATGGACAGGTAAGAACTGTGGGTCACAAGGGACACAGGGGCTGTCCTAAACCTGCATTTCCCTGCAGATCAGCTCCTGCTGAAGCACTGCTGGCCTGCAGCAGGATAAGGGAATGTTGTGCCACTTAATTCAGGTGGATTCTTAGTGTTCTGCTGCCTTTGCTCCCAGTTAATCCAGTCCCTGGCACTTTGGGTGAAATCCTAAATCCTAACTAATTTGGGAATAAAGGTTTTAACATCTGGGTGTTCCAGAAGTGTCATAAATCATGGAGTGGTTTGGGTTGGAAGGACCTTAAAGCTCATCCACTTCCAACCACGTGAGGGACACCTTCCACTGTCCCAGGGTGCTCCAAGCCTGGCCTTGGACACTTCAGGGATCCAGGGGCAGCCACAGCTTCTCTGGGAATTCCATCTCAGCCCCTCCCCACCCTCCCAGGGAAGGANCTTAAAGCTCATCCACTTCCAACCACGTGAGGGACACCTTCCACTGTCCCAGGGTGCTCCAAGCCTGGCCTTGGACACTTCAGGGATCCAGGGGCAGCCACAGCTTCTCTGGGAATTCCATCTCAGCCCCTCCCCACCCTCCCAGGGAAGGATTTCTTCCTAAACATCCGAGCTCCTCTCTGCCCCTCCCAGTCCCTTCTCAGACATGTCAAGATCACAACCTGCCTTGGAATCACAGGACCTGGAGTGGTTTGGGTGCAAAGGACCTTAAAGCATCACTTGGGCACCTCCCACTATCCCAGGGTGCTCCAAACCCCATCCAGCCTGGCCTTGGACACTTCCAGGGTTATCCAGGGACAGCCACAGCTTCTCTGGGAATTCCATTCCCTTCCTCATAGTGCAGAAGGGACCTGATGTGAGCTTGGCCATCAGGAATTCCCTGAAGGACTTTGGTGTGGATTAGCAGCTCCTGGTGGGTTGGGATTTTTGGGGGCACCTGAGAGGGACGGAGTTTGGGGTTTCTGGGGGTGCTGAGCACTGACAGAGTTTGCTGTGCCTCGTTGTGTGCCCGCAGCAGCTGTACCAGATCCAGCAGGTGACGATGCCCGCGGGCCAGGACATCACCCAGCCCATGTTCATCCAGTCCACCAACCAGAGCTCGGACAGCCAGGCCACGCAGGTGACAGGGGACTGAGAGGGGCCTGCTGACCAATCCCCACCCCCAGCACCTCTGCCAGAGGCAGCTGGGCTGAGGAACACACCTGAGCAAGCCTACAGTAGGCTCTGCCATCTCCACCTTGCTCTGCTGGCTATGGGAATATCCAGCAGGCTCTGCCAAGAATGCAATATTTTTATTTTCAAACCCATCTTTGTGTATCCAGCTGCTTGTCCAAACCCCCCCGAGAACCAATCCCAAGGGATTTGGAGCTTCTCATTTTGAACAAATGTGGGAAATGTTTTTTTATTATTTCTAGGAATATCCTGAGGGTACTGCTCCTGTCAGAGCTCTATTCCTGCTGTTCTGTTTGTATTTTTTTTTTCTCTGAATAGAGCT
>VZRX01021581.1:49313-62972 GCA_013398075.1 Notiomystis cincta | reverse complement strand
CCCGGTCCCGCCTCTCCCCCCGGCTCTGCGAGCTCCCCCCGCTCAGCGCTCCCGGCCCCCGCCTGCGTTTCCACAAGCTGCTGCCCCAGTGCCCAGCCTGCCCTTCCCCGGGTGATGGAGCCCCTTCCCGAGTCTCTCGAGTGCCGGAGAGGTGCCTGCCAGCCCGCTACGGCCCCGGGGTGGGCAGACCCCAGTGCTTTACGGGCGCCTTTGTTCCAGTCCCAATTGCGATGTTTCTGGCCTTACCAGCCCTCTGCTGTGTCTGCATCCCACCTTATACCCCCACACCACTATATGGGCACACGTGCATGGCTAAAGAGGAGGAGTAGCTCTCTTTCCATCCTTTTCTTCACTATTACACAGAGCTTTGGTTTCTTCTCACGGTTCTTAGAAAAGCCAGTGTTTGAGTGGAGAGGATTAGAGTGGTAGAGGGGAGATACGGCCCCTTCTTGCCTTCCTGTGCTAATCATCATCACTGTACTTACGGCTGTACAAAAAGCAGCACTGTGATTCACTGATCCTCCAGCGCTGGCCTAGGTAGGTCTTGTCTCCTTTGCTAAAGATAAGCTCTGCTGAAATTCCCTATCTTTTCTGTTACCACAGCTAATGGTAAGCAGCTTTTTCCCTTAAGTATTCAACTATATCTTTGGCAGCGTATCCCTATATGAGTCTGAATTGAGTGTGAACCTGGAATGTCTTAAGTTGATACTGTAGGAAGAATTGGATCAAATTTCAAGCACCTTATTTGTAAAGCAGACTGAGAATTTGTCGATTCTAAAAGCAAAACTTGTAATTAATTACATTATGCTGTGCTATTATTAAAAAAAGTAAAAAACCAAATAAAACACCAAAACCCGTATAGCTCTTTTTTCTTAGTGAGCTGTGCTGCAGCTAGCTGTTGTCTCCTTGACAACATTTTGTTTTTGCATAGCTGTTTCAAACAGCAGTTTAGTTGAACACACAAAGTTTGGGCTCGTGACACTGGGATAGCAGTGGAAGAAAGGAGATGATGTAGCTCATCCAGATACTGCCTCGTGGACAGAGAAAGATGCTGCTTGAAATTATCAGGGAATTTTGAACACCTTGACTGTGAAGCAGCAGCAGTCTTGCTTTGATGTACCAAAAGGTTTTACACAATGGCTAATGCCTTTTTGAGTATGTTAATAAATAAATCAATAGGAAAAGGTACTTAGATTTTAATTAATTAAGTTTCAAATTTAGCATTCTCTTGAGATGAGTGTTTATTGGAGATAATGCAGAGAAGTCTGCGGGAGGTCATTTGTGTGCAAGGTTTTAATTGCATCTGCTAATAGCTATGAAGTTAATATGCTTTTACTGAGAACTTGGTTGCTGAGGTACACATCCTATGCCAGTTTGTAGAACCCCAAGAAATGACTGCTATGATGGACACATTCTTCAAGTTTATACTAACAAAGGTCCACGTGGTTTGGTTTTTGCCCTAGGGAAGAACCTGGAGTCACATGCAGCAGGTTTTACATTATTATATTGCATGGGAAAACTTTCCTTCTGTCGTATGTAAATAGCTTACAGCCTGGACTGGTCTGCCAGCATCCCCTGTCATTTAGTGTGTGGATGTGATAATGGCTTTTTAACTGAGAACTCAAGGCAGCAGTCCCCTCCTTTATTGTCCACTCTTTTGAGAGGCAAACAGCCACAGCCTCTCACTCTAAAACTGTCAGGTGTACCAAACAGCATAAGAAAATATTTCAATTTGTTTTTCTCATGACTGTACCATCTTTACCTGCAGTAACTGGGGGGGAGAGAGGGGTGGTGTTTGGTGGGTTTTGCTTGGTTGGGTTTTTTAAAATTAGGTTTATGCCCTTGTCACGTATCCTCCAATAAAGTAGAAATTTCGAGATGCAAATAGTTACCAGACACAGGCTCTCAAAGAGATCACTTTTCCTTTACAGAATGTTTTTAAAGTATACCTGGGGAGCAAAAACTTCTGAACTTTTATAGTGTCACAAAGTGTTTGCCAGAAATAAGGAATAGTTTATTGACTTGATATGGTGTCTGACTGAAGCTGTAGTTCAGATGCCTTAAGACACTGTTTCTAAAGTTGCTGTGAGCTCAGTCCATAAAAGAAAATGAGACTATGAGTCGGTTGAAATACAGTTTCCATGACATAACATCATTTAGTTTGAATATCTGGGATCAAGTCAAAAGATTTTGGCTTGAGAATGTTAAAGGTGGGGTTTTTTTTCCATTGTGGTATTTTAAGAAGTATGCAGCTTCTCAAGGAACAACATTTTCTGCACTCTCACCAAGTCCTTTGTCAGCCATCTTCTTCCCCCTCACATTTGAGAGCAAGTAATCTTGAAGAATTGTTTATTACTACACAGAACAGAAAATAAGAGCAGATGTCCATGTGCATCCTCTTTACTTGTGTCTTTTCCAGGTATGCACTTCAGTTGCAGACACGGAACTGTCTTGTACTGCACAGACATGTCTAAAAAAGTATCTGAATTGTTTCCATAGTTTATTATAAAAGTTTTTGTAGCCTGTTGGAACAGCATTCTTTTTAGTTTCAGTAGTTAAAGGAATTGTTGCATGTAATGAGAAGTTGCATTTGCGATATCAAGTCTTATTATGCTTTAAATGTGTTTTAAACACTCAGCCTTTATAGCTAAAGCAGTTTAATTACTGCCATTACTTTAGTTACTGTCATCTTGCAAAGTAAATCTTAGTCATAAAGTCTGTGTGCTGGTAAAGGAAAATGCTCTCATGTTTTGCTATGTTTCAGTTTTGTGTTTGTGCCAGCTCAGTTTCTCTAGATGCTAAAGAGATACACATGGGTTTGTACAACGAAGATGAAAACTATAGTTTTGTAATAAAAGTAAGGAAGACTTGCTTTCATTACCTTTTGTTTGTGTACACTTAATGTTTAATGCTCATATGAAAAAATTTTGTTTGCTCTTTAAATGACGAAGGTGTAGGCATAAGGGAGAGGCTGGTCCAAAGGTCAGGGCAGTAGCCTAGGACTTGGAATTAAACTGGCATTTTCCTCCTGCTGCAGGTTTTGGGGGTATTGTTGAGCACAGTCACATTAGTGCTCTAATTGTGTGTTGGGTTTAATAGTACTAGTCATGTTTCTGGGAATGATGCTCACATCACACAGGATAGAGATACTGAAGCAAAACTATTTTGTTCTTCATGTCCTGTCCCTGCCTGACATCCTGCTTCCCTGTGCTTGGTAGGTGGTGCTCTCACTTTTACTGTATGGACTCTTGCTCAGTAGCATGGGAGAAGAGGACGGACTGCATCAAACGCAATTCCTGGTATGTCACTTTCTGATTCTTAAATGAAACTGGTACTCTGTGCAGTCATGAGAACAGGGTAACAAAGAACTGGCTTTATGATGTAAGGTACTAATTGAAACAAATTTAAAAAATCCAGTGAATGCTGTGAAAGGTTACGTTTAAAAACCGATAATTGTTTTTCCTCTGCTTCTAGGCACCCAAGTGTGTGATATATTGAGGTTTTCAACTTTTCTCCTGTGTTCTGTTCTGTTGGTGTGCCTTAGAAGGCATTTAAATGCCGAATTATAGATGTATGAAAACCAGGTTAACATTCAATTGAAGTTTTAATTACTCTTCACAAGAATGTAATTTGAAGTAAAAGAAGCTTCCAGCTCTGCACAGTGTTTAATGTCTGATGATGTAACCATACGTGACTGGTACATGTATGTCCCAAAAGATGTTTCTAGAGGTTGTTGCACATGGGAGGGAGAGTGTGTTCAGAAATTACTGTACATACAAGTGTAGAAAAAATTAAATAGGATATCCTCTGATAGGAAGTTTGCAGGACTGTCCAAAAGTCTGTAAAAGGAACTATCGAGCAACAACGTGTGTTGTATTTAATAGGAGCAATGCAAATATGTTAGGTGTCAGGATAAAAGTTTAGAAGAAATGTCCAGAGTATTTAATACATAGCTATCCATGGATAGCTTTTAAGAAGTTATGAAAAATGACTGCAAGACCAAGTTCATTCTATATTGTAGTCTCTACACTTTATGATTTCTAAAGCGTTTTGTACTTCAGTGGAAAGAAATCTGTTAAGAGTCATCAAATCCCAAAGAAGGTTATTTCATGGATATATACAGCAATGTAACAAGTGTTGTACAGAGTCAGACCAAGTGTTTATCTAGCTACTGTGTTATCCCCAGGTTTTCACAGTAGATAAGCATGTAATGTATTTTGAAAGGAACAGCGTTGTTGCCCTTTGGTGGATATTTAGTGTCTCTGAAAAAGCTGAAAGAGAAAATATGTGGAATGTACTGTAGCAACCAGAAAAGCAAGGCAGAGTTGAGGGCTTATCAAGGAAAATAGGAAATGATATAGAAAGACACTGCAATAGTATTTTGGTTTTATCAGCTTTTAGTTGAAAAACGGTTTTCTTTGGGTCACTACCTTTAAAAAAAGTCCCCAAGTAGTGGGCAAACAGGAATTCTAAGGGCACAAAACTTAGAAGGAAAATAAGGAAGAAGTATAAATGTAAAGATCAGGTACCAGCTTTTATTTGCAGCCTAATTTTTGTAAGACCAAAAGAAGTGATATATCCTGTGTTTAAAAAAAGTTACTTTGTACTTCAAGAGACCAGCTGCAATATTTGCATGGGGCACTGCTGTCACAATTAGTGCAATTCAGAAGACAAGCTGAGGCTGGTACTTGAGAGGCACCCCTTGGAAAATCCAGCAAGGGATTTTAGGTGTGAATACTGAAAAGCCTTCATGCACCCTGTGTATTTTTAGCTGGTGAACCTCAACTAGGAATACAGAAATTTTGCTGTCTTACAGTCAATGGGGAAAGGAGTAGAGAAGCCCACACAGAGGATGACTATGACTATCCTTACTAGGCTTGCCCAGCTTTTATTGGAATTACGTAGTTCACTTACTCACCCAAGGAAGGGAACCGGAAGGACTGCTCTGGGCACCTCTGCTGAATGTCTCAAGTTACAAGGAACAAATCTAGATAATACTCTCATTATAGCCCAAATAAGCTAACCTTTTCACATATACTGCCCATGGGGTTTTTTTTCATGTTACTCTGTAGGCATGTTAATGTTCTGGAGGGGTCAAATCTTTTAAAGATGGTGTGCCAGGTTGTATTTTTATTTCCAAAATTAGAGGTTAAGCATGCCAGTAGAAACTCGAGAGGAGCGAGGAGAAACTGCCTCTGCAGTAGGTGAAATACAGCCGGTGAGATGTTTGCTTCTGTGCGAGGCAGCGGCTCCTGACTTCCACCAGGGGTGGAGCTCAATGGGAGCCGGGAGCCGGGAGCCCCTGCCTCTCTCCGATGCCTTGTGGACCTGCTCACCCCTGGCTCCCGAATGGCGCCTTTGGGACCCGGGCCATATGTTCCTGACCCCTGTTGTACCACACTGGCCATTCTAGAACATGGTATGACAATTCTGATGTTTCTATCTTAAAAGAATTTGCTTTTTAGTAAAAGATTAAAGTTCGCTGTTCTATTTTTTAGTATCTTTTTTGGTTTTCCCTCCCTCTTGTTTATGTTGTACGTGATTTTTTTTTTTATTTGTTTGGTTTTTTTAACAGGACACAATGTTTGTGCGAGGATTAAAGAGAAAATGTTTTGATGGTGAAGAAGACATTGAAGGGACTCTGGCTGGTATTAAAGCTATTCCTTCCTATAATCTCCAGCGGCAGTCGCTTCTAGATATGTCCTTGGTTAAACTTCAGCTGTGTCACATGCTGGTGGAACCCAACCTTTGTCGTTCGGTACTCATCGCCAACACGGTACGGCAGATCCAAGAGGAAATGACTCAAGATGGGACTTGGCAGATGATAAATACACAGAGCACAGGGCAGGCATCCCTGGATCGTCTTGTTTCAACAGATATCCTCTGTCGTTCATCGAGGGATCAGGCTGAGGGAAAGCACGGTCCAGCCTACGGTACTTTCAGTAAAGACTTCGAGAGTGACCAGGCACAAGACAGCTCAGAAACTATGTCAACAGCCTCCTCAGTGCAAGCACCAAGGAACCTGCAGAGCAACGTGTGGGAAATGGAGAATCCACAGGAAAATAAAGGAAACTTTCAAAAATCTTTAGATCAAATATTTGAGACACTGGAGAATAAAAGTCCTAATTCAGTTGAAGATCTGTTTTCAGAAGTTGACAATTCTTACTATGATCTTGATACTATGTTAACTGGCATGATGAGCAACTCAAAAATGGGACACTGTGATAGTCTTGAAACATTTTCTTCTCCAACAAATACAGCTTCTAACTCTAATTGTAAATCTGATCTTAATGACCTTGATCATATTGTGGAAATCCTTGTTGAATCCTGAACCTCTTTGTCTAGGAGGTAAAGATCTTTTAATGGGAAGAAAAGACTTGAGAAAGCAATTTCCACAGTTGGTTCTATCAAATCTGCACGAGTATTTTACAAATATCTATATATTATATAGATATATATCTATTAAGAAGCACTTCATATTGCAAAATAGTGTTAACTCTTAAAGTTAACCTGCAACTTGTAGTGTAATAATCTGATTTATCATCCACTGAACTGTAAGTACATACGGTAAATGTTTCTACGCTGGGGGTCCAAGGCTCTTGAAATTGGGTTCCTTTTTGCCAATTTGTTTTAGCCTTTGATGGAGGATATCCTCAGGGAGAGGGATTCTCTTATCTTTTTATACTTCTCCCATAAAAATGGTAATAAACAGAGAAGTTGGATAACTGGTTTTCCTCCGGTTTCCACTTTGTTACACCACAAAACTCCAACCATACCTGCTGCTTCTGTTTTAAGTCGCTACATGGCTCTTAAAGAGCAGTATGCAATAGTCTTGTTATCCTTGCTAGCTTCTTCTGGGTTTTGCTACAATTTTTACTTCAAAAATAGTTTTAAAGTGTTTATTGGTGTTTAGATTTTTCCAGGTATTTTCCTAAAATATATTTTTTACTACAGATGTTATGTCAGCTGCTAACTTAGTAACTTTTGATCATATGTGCAGTTGATGTATTTTTTGCAAGATTTTCAAAAAGGGATGTTTTTTTACCATGAGCTACCCAATGTAGTTAGTAAAGTGTATGTAAATGTAAATATACAATTTTATACTTTGCATTAAAATGTAAGAGCTGTTTTCATGATTCTGTTTTATAGAGTAGTACTTTACTAAATTGAGAATTGTACATTTATGCTTTTCGTTCCCCACATGCTTGAGTATCATTATAGGAAGAGCTTTCATCTAGCTAGACACAATTACATTTAATTCATTTCAGACCATACTTTTTGTTAACTACAAACCTAAAAGATGTAGGTTTTTATTTATGTGTATTTATATGTAAATGTCATCAAGTGAATTGTTTATCATTGAAGTCTACCATCAAATATTTGTTTATATGGGATAACTATCTTGCACTAATTACTACGAAAAGTGTTATTAGCGGCCTTTAAATCTCACTGGTTGGTGTGTCATGGTGTCTTGTCATAATTAATGTGCTCCACTCTGACCAAGGGTTTCCTCTTGGCTTTTTTTTAATAACAAAAAATGTAATACAACCTGGGATGGTGGTCTTTTCTTCCAGCACATTCGGTTTCGAGTGTATGTAACTAAGCTTCTTCCTAGGAGACATTTCTGGGGGAAAGAGAATTCCAGTATTGCCTATGATTTTATTATAAAATAACAAATGTTTACCTGTGGAAAAGCCCCAAGCTAGCAGGGACTAGGGAAGGGGGAAAATGTGGATTGGTTTCTGCAATGTGCTGGCCATGGCTGTGCCAGGGGAAAACATCTGTCAGTAACGTGGTTGTTTTCTGTAGATCTGAACCAAGCAAGCTGCTGAACGTGAAAAGAGAACCTTGCTGTGTGTGACAGGCTCTGCCTTCCCACGAGGGACCTTACCTACAATGCAGATTCTCAGACCTGGAGATGGGGGTGCCAAAGGAGTGTTAAGAACATTTGAGTATCACTTCAAGAATAAGGACACCACTGAGCTCAGAATCATTTGCTTTGAGGAAAGATTGTATCATTTATTTAATTTTGCTAAATTTTGCCAACTCAACAGCTGAATGCATATTGGCTCCATCTTCTGAAACCATGCACTTGGTGTGAATCTTCAGTGAACTGGAAGATGTTTCCTTGTATTAGATTTGACATAACTCGTAGTTGCTGTAGTTAAACTTTGCTTTCTCACTTAAACTTTGATTAATAACTTCATGTTAAAGGATGAAATAACACATAGGCATTTGCAAGTTCAGTCTGTTGGATACAGCTGGACCAAAGAGAAGCCAATGCTGCATCTTAATTGAGAGATCACTCACAGGTACTGCAGTAATAAATGCTGATTCAGGAGGATCCAAATACAGATAAAATCTGTTGTATCTCACAGTGAAATAAAGTTGGCTTATTTGGTAGCATTGTAGTATCAGAGTCCTTCAAAAATTACAGATCCACAGGTAATTTTTCTTGATGCTTTTCTGTGTGTGAACACTGAACTGGACAGCAGATGCCTTAGGATAAAACAGAGAGCCAGGCAGTTTCAGAGTTTTATAAAGGGAACATCAGCATCGATTGGAATAATTAAGTATCTTCTGTTTCTCTGGGAAACTTTCCCAAAACTGCTCTGAACTGTGTTGAAAATCCACAGGTTTGAGCAACTGTAGGTGTTGCCCTCTGCCCTCCACACTCTCCATTTTCATTAAATAAACAATTTATCTTAAGATATTTTAAAAATGCTCCTCCCCACCTCCTTGACGTTCATCAGTCTGCATGTTGCAGATAGCCATCAGTAGAACTTGTTCATAACCATTAAACTGTATATGTCAAATGCACATGTGTATTTATAACTATTGCTGTACAAAGCATCTAGGTGGGTGCATTCCTTTACTGAGGAAGCTGTGCCTAGTTAAAACAATTTATAGAGACTCTTTGGCTTAACAGGAAAGGTGTTAAGTAAGTATGCATTTGTGGAGTTAAGCATTTAAACAGAAATATATGTCCAGTTTTATTACATTCTTAAAACTTATGCCAAATCTTATCTTGCTTTTACAAGCCTGAATCTTGGCTCAGCAGGTATAAGAAATGGTGTTGCTGAAACTTGCACAGTCACCATGCAAAAGTGATGTCTGCCTGCAACTGGTCTGACTTTGCAGAGACCAGTCTGTAAAATCAGCTTGTGTCCCCATTGCTTTAATGCTGTCTCAGTCTAATTCAGCTTCTCATGTTTTGCTCCTGGTTAAAAAAAAATAATTAAAAAAAGAAGCTTTATTTTCTAGCTGCCATTGTCATTTCTTTAGAGAGCTGTTAGTACAAATGGTGAGAGATGATACTTGCTGGTGGGGATTTTCTTAATTTGTACACGTAAATGGGAAATTAAGGGAAAACCCCAAAACCTTAGCTTCTTAAATTAAGAAAGGCTTCTGACAGATTTTGCTGCCACTCCTAGCAGCCTTTTTTCTCTTGTGCTCCTAGGGAAGAGTTGTGGAGCTTGCAGGGCATCAAGGCCGTGTGTGGAACAAGGCTGTTGGTCTGCCTGGTGGCACTGGGCTGTAGATGCACACAAAAGAAAGCACTGTCAAGCACACAGCCAATATCCAGTCTGTTTCTTTGCAGGTAATACTAAGTATCTGTCCCCTTCTGCTTCAGTGTCTGTGATTTTATTTCTCCCTCTCCCTTGCCAGAAAATCAGAGCTCGGACGTTCAGCAAAGGCAGGAGGTCCAAGGATCCAGGCTGCTGTCGCTGACTGCTCTGCTCATTGCTTCTCTGGTTGTGTGGTGGTTGGTGGTGTCTTTAACCCCCTCTCTCTGCCACAGCTCTGCGAGTTTGCCTAGCAAAAGTCATCTCCTGTCTCTACGACCACTGTAGCTGTATTTGCCTAAAGGACAAATTTGGTCAATGGAGAGAGAATCAGGTGTTTGAATAAAAAAGCACCTTTCCTGACCAGGCTGCCTGGGAGGTGAGGCACTGAAGGGTTTCAGCCTGAAGCGGGTTAGGGATTCACATGTGAGCTCAGCCTTCAGACTCACCAGGAATTACCTGTTTCCACAGCTGTCCTTAGACTTTTTTTGAAGTCTTGGGTATGTCTGGGCTGCTTTAGTAAGCATTTTAAAAGGCATTATTGTAAATTGACTGAGAGTATAGTTTAATATTGTAATTGCCAGACTATTCTGGACTTTTTGTGTCTCAGAATATTGATTTGTGTGACTGCTTTACAGTCCTACAACTTATTCTATATCCCTTATAAGTGAATAAACTATCAAAAGCTAAAAGGAAAAAAACCCAACATGTTTGTTTTCTGACATCTATGAGAAGACAAATAAAAATGCTTACAAAATTTACTTCTGTTCAAAGTGAAAGTATGCTTGTGTCTCAGGCCTAGGATGTACAGTCCCATATGCAAAAAAACCCGTGACTGATGATGACAAATTCTGTTTGCTCATCAGTTCTTAAATGAGTGTTATTTCACGCCCTGTGACTAATACTATGAGTACAAAGCCACCAAGTTTCAAAGAAATGAAATAAACATTTTGGGAGCGTATGTATTTTTGTCAATCTGGTTTATCAAATACAAGGTTTTGCAAGGATTGTCTGAATTTCTCAGTTAAGATAAATTTTCCTAATTTTTTCCAGGGAATTTTCAGGGAGAGGTGAAATCCCATCTAATAATTTGTTAGGAAAGAGACTTACTTTAGATGTTTGTAGTGTTTTTATTTTTCTTTTTTTTAAAGCTAGTGAAAAATACTAAAATTTCATTATTTTACATTATTTTCATAAGTTAGTATGGTAGCTCTTTCTTAAAAAAATCCAAGAATTACTCATTTGCTTAAGCAACATTCCCCCAAAATGAGTGGTTTATGACCTGAGGAATTACTGTGGTAAATGTTCGTGCATGACAAACATGTCAACAGGAAAACCTAATGCTAGAGGCTGCTTTGCATTGCCAGGGAAACATCTGAGTAATTTCAACTGCCATCTTTTTAGGGAAGAGTAATTGAAGATACAGGTGATTACATGACTTCTTGCAAAACCAGAATTAAACAGAAATTGTATCCCCATGTAGGCTGTATTTGGAAGTCCCCTAGGAGCTTGTGAGAAGTGCAAGTATGCACAGCAATAGTAAAATGCTGCAGCAAAGGAACTGTATATACTATTTTCCATATTCCATTGACAGACAAGATTTGGAGAGGAAATCCAGAAAAAGTAATGCAGCTTCAACCTGGGGTTGTGCAAGCTTACAAAACTTCTAAAGGGAAGAACAGGTATGTTGATAAAAAACAAACTCAAAACCCAAAAGAGTTTAATACTTAAAGGAAAAAAAACCTCAGTACTTGTAACAAATTCAATTTTTTGTGTTTGAAATCCTTACTGAAAGGCTAGATATAGAAAGTACCAAGTGTTGGGATTATTTTGTCTCCAGTGAGTTTACTGAAGTTTAGGACAAAATTGTTGAATGGTTGTTTAAATTGAAGCTCGGTACCATCATTTGCCTTTATGTCTCTGCTTTGTTTGAAAGGTATAGGGGGGAAGTGCTTTTTCTTGTAAATTGTAATTCTTTTGACAAGAGAGAAAAATTGATAATTTCTTGCTCTGAGAAATACTCACTGAGGTGTTGTTAGGTTTTGTAATAATCATCTTTTGTCATGATTTTTTCTAAAAAGCTTGAGTAAGTGTAGGATTAGTTTGTTCACAGAGGCTTTACCACCAAAAAGAGGTGGTAAAACTGGGGTTTAGTGTATTGTGCTCTGCCTTTCTCACTTCCCTATGGAAGTACAGCATGGAGGATCATTCTGCCTTTCAGCTTTAGACTAATTAATTTCAATCAAATCTAGCAGATCTCACAGTCACTACATTTTTAGAATTTTTCTAAGTGTGGAGGTACCAGAAGAAAACAGTATTCTGTACTGATATCCAGTAATCCAGATAAGGGAGAGACATAAGTTTCCAGGCATGAGACCAGCTTCAATTAGAGCTCATTCCTTAGATACAGAGTAATTAATCACAGGCATAAATCCATAGGAAAGCAAGTCTTCATTAGTTCCTCTGTTCCTGGAACCTTCTGAATAGATGCCAAGTATAAAGAAGTAGCAAACCTCCAGTGTTCCTTTCAGATGAGTTATAGAGAAGCCTTGATTGGTTTGGGGGTTGTGTTTTTTCCTGGTTTATGTGAAATTTGCTGCAAAAGCAAATATGGTGCTCGAGAGAATGGCATCCTGGCCTGCTGCACTGAGTACAGTCATACTGAAAGGCCATGTTTAAATCATTAAAAAATCGTGCAATCCTCTGTTTGCCTCAAGCTTAGTTCAAGTCAAAATGGGAGAGCATTAGACTCCTAGAACATGACCTCATTCGAGAACGTAAGGGCCTTTTAAAGGAAGTTTTTTGTCAAGAAAGGCCTTATATGTGAGCTCAGCCCTCTGAATTCTTCATCATGTGAGACAAGCATGGCTTGTCTAGCACACAAGACATTAAATATTGCCAATCTAAACGAGGTTCCAGTTCTTTTATGTGAATCTCACCATTAACACAGGCAAAAAAGTGACCAAACACTTAGTGAATAATCGCCATATTTTGTGTCATTTCTATTAATTTCTCTAAGTGTTAAGCCATGAATCCAAAGTTCTGATGAATACATTTAAACAACTCCAGGTTCTTTTTTTCTGTAGCTCTTGTCAGAGCATGCTTGAAACAAGTGACCTTTGCAGGAATAGTGCTATAAAAGGCCCATTTACTCTCTTGCACAGAACAAAAACTGGTTACAAGCTGACCACCTTAAGTTAATCACTGCAGGGGGAGTGAGAAGAGCAGGGCACTCGGTGTCGGTGTCTGTCTGCGAGCTCTGCTGGACTGGAGGACAATGGCTGTACCAGAGGCTCAAGCATTGCCTTGAGCTGTAGAGAGGGAGAGTTCTCCAGGACTGTCCTGGTGCTGCAAGGCTCCCCACATGTCAGACTTTTGGCCACTGGGGGTCAAGCTGGCAAAGCCTAATCTTTGCTCAGGGTATGAGGACACTTTGGTGGTACCGCTAGTTAAACTACCCCTTTACATTCCATATTAGACATAATGATTCCAGATACAGCCCTTCTGCACCAGCTCCCTTTGTACGCCTCTCCTGTGTGCACTCCTTGGAGATAATCCCTAGCATATGGCAGGGGCTGGTCCTGGCGCAATGCTCCTGCCTGTCCCTGGCTGACTTGAGCAGGCAGAAGAACCCTGAACATCTCAGAGTTACTCTTCCACTTAAGCCACAGTGTGTGCTGGGAAGGGAAGGGGTATGGGGGAGGCTTTTGGTCCACTCCTCCCCCGAGTGCTGCCACTGTTCCTGCACTTACCCTCGGTGCAGCAGAGGGACCGTGCGGCCGGGCTGTCACCCCTCAGCCATTCCGGGAGGGGACACAGCTCGGCCAGCGCGTCAGAAAGGATTCATTGGTGCTTCTCAGGGCAGCACTCTTATGAACACTTATGAGACCCCGCAGCGAGGTCAGAGCACAGCTGTGGCCCAGCAATCGGGGGCACCACGCTGCGGGGAGACGTGGCCTGGAGAGGGGCCCTGGCCCTCGGCGAGGCACCGTGGGGCTCAGCCCAGCTCAGCCCAGCCCGGCTCAGCCCGGCTCGGCCCAGCCCGGCTCAGCCCAGCCCGGCTCAGCCCGGCTCGGCTCAGCCCGGCCCGGCT
>VZRX01021581.1:19658-47849 GCA_013398075.1 Notiomystis cincta | reverse complement strand
CGGAGAGCTGCGGGAGGAGCGGCCGGAGCGCGGCCGGCGGTGGAAGTTGTTCGCGCAGTTATAATTAGCCCGGCCGGGGTCTGAGCGAGCCGGCGGAGGAAGGGGGAGGAGTGTAACTTTTCGCAGCTCGGGAAGCCCGGGGTTGTCTCTGGTTACCGCTGCCCACGGCCGCGGGAGGGGCGGCGGGAGCCCGCAGGAAACACCGACACTCCTTCCACAAAGGCCAAATGGTGGCAGGAGCAGCGGGAGCGGCTGCGGGAGGGCGGCAGGAGAGGGCTTCCCTGATTCCCAGCGTTTCCATCCTGGCGCTCCTGACCGCTGCCGCCTGCGAGTTGCGATTTCTGTATAAGCTGCAGTTACGTTTTTAATGGCAGGGTTTGTTTGCCTCGGTAAACGTGTGTTGGTCTGGGCTACGAGCAGGTGGATAGGGCTGGAGGAGCATAAGATTGGTCTCTTTGATGCATATTGCAGATTAAGCTCGCAAATAGCTGCAGTTAATAATTTCTGCCCTAGTTAGGCCTGGAATTTTTCAAACTGTGTCGGAATGTTCGTTTCCAAAAGCATAGGTAGGAGCCTTATGCAGTAGTTTTCCACTTAATTTTTTGATGTGGCTAAAATTCTGTAGTTCAGGCAGTTAACTCCAATGTGGGAAATAACATTAACATTGAAACGACGCTATAATCTCAGAATTCTGAAGTGACCTCTAAACAGGTACTAGGAAGGGAAGACTAGAAAAAACAAAAAGTAATCCACTAGAGATACAATTCATAGTTATTTACAATTACTCTGTGTTTTCTATAGTTGTCTTTTTTTCCTAACAGATTTTAAAAACTAAACTTAACCTTACCTCTGTACTTCTTCCTGATACTCATCCCAGTGTGAAATCATACAGGGCAAAAGTCACAACCTCCACAGTTACTTCTGCAGGAATCCTTTGAAGTATATAATAAAGAAATTAAATTTGAAAACTTCTTGACTTCATCTCCTTCTAGCAAAATACTGGACTTCTAAAGCACAAGTAACAGTACTGTTTTTTTATCCAGTGCTTCTAATTTTGTTGGGTTTGGGGTTTTTTCGCTAAGGTGCTAAAATCTAAAACTTGTCAACATTTTAGTATTGTTAGCTTTGTGAAGTTGTTTCAGCATTGAAGAATCCTAAAACTCTAAAACATGTGTTTATATGTTCAGTGTATAGAAAATGCAATGACTGCACACCTCTCCCTGAGACCTAACAAATACACTTTAATGAACCCCAAAAGTCCTGCTGTTGCGGAGCAAATAGCTTATGAATCTATATTTGTCTCTTCGTTTGGGGATTTTTAAATTTTTTTATTACAGATAGGGTGGATTTCCTTATATTGGGAAAGAAGTCAGCTTCCAGGAGGAGGAGGAGGAGGGAGATGCTAATGTGTTTGTTGCTGTGGGATAGATTTGGCTTGCTCAGGTCACGGGCATTTTACTGCTGTTTTACTGCATCTTTACAGCTCCGAGGTTCTGTAAGCGGAGGAGCCCTTTGGTAGCATCAGGCTATGAGTTGCTTTGTAAGATGAGCTGTAGGCGTTTACTTGCCCGTCTGTCTGAATGTAAGAGTGCCTTTCCCTACGTATTATTTTAAGATTTGTGCAATACTGTGTGACCTCCTGATTTTTGCTGGTGCGGGACTGTGTTCACGCGGGCGGTGCTGATCCTCGCCCCTGCGGAGCGCTTGTGAGGCCCTTTGCCGTGCCGGGTCAGGTGTCTGTGTGTGTGATGAGCACAGACAGGCTTCTCACAGCCAGTCCTGCCTGCAGGCTGTCAGCCCTGCAAGGGCTTTAGTTCTTGCCATTTGTGAGTGTTTGATTCTCCAGGTGGAGGTGAGACCTCAAGAGCACGGATCGTGCGAGTCCCTCCGCATTTCCCAGCCTAGTCCATAGTTTACTGTCACTTCAGCCTTTTCACATTTCCCAGTTTCCAGTGCCTTGAGTTAATCCATGATTTAATCCATGTGGTCTCTAGCCATACTGCAGATGTTGCTGTATCAGGGTTTTGATGGAAATGGTGCCACACTGAATATTAGACACAATCGTAGGACACCTTGTCAACTGTCTTTTCATACTGGTTTTGTGTATGCTGAAAAAGAGGAAAGTTGGGGAATTAAATAAAAATCTAACTGCTTTTGCACCTTGTGAGCATTAGAGGATAATTCTGAAATATAATTCTTCACAGTGCATAGTATCCTCTCTCCTGATTATGTAATTTTGGAGATGATTACAGTTGTAAATTGGTGTTCAATAACCTGAAGAAGTATCAGTGCAAGTCCTTATCCTGAAGCCTAACACTTAGAGGATCAGCATTCTGTACTTCTCATTTATGAAAGATAATTTCCACATTTTATGTGTTCACAGGTGAAACTGTTAGGCCCTCTTATTTCAGTGTAATCATGAATTTTAGGGAGGTTTACCCATATTTATCTGTTTTAATAGAATTTAGCACAAATCTTTTAAATAGTTGTATTGAATTGTGTGCTTAATGCTTCTGGTTTAAAAATATAAAAACCACTGCATAGTAATGAAATACTCTTGTTTTTTTTTCCTCTTAAGTCACATCATCCTACCTCGGTGGATGGCTTGGTCTCTGGGATAGTTCAAGACTCTTGGATGACCACACTTTATGCAAAATCCAGAATCTTCCTGCCTGGACTCCTTTCTGTTTTCTAAGGGTAACTACTTGTATGTTTTTATTAAATTGTATCTTACGTGCATAGGGCATGTTTGATAATGAGTTACAGATGTTATTTGTGGATTAGAATGGTAAACTGAAATATGTTTTTTAAAAATGGGATATATAATGTGAAGTGAGGTGCTTAGATTTACTGGATACTATAAACTCTTTGGTTTGAGTATTCAGAATTTCTGTTACTCTTTTTTGCTTCATAAGGGAGATTATTGCAATGCAATAAAGCATATTGCCTTAAGATCACATTTTTCTTGGAAGCTGGTAACTAAAACTTCAAACTCAGTGAGATCCACTGTTCAGCTGCTAAAATTGAGTGTTACAATCTTGTCTTGTGAGAAGGTGGCATTTTGGATACTGAAGTAAAGTCATGTGCTACAAGAGAAAATTCAGTGATTTCTGATTTGGTTACTGAAAGAATAAGTGCACAGTCCTCTGTCAGGAAAAGTGTTTTCTTGTTTGCTTTTACTGTTAATGGTCCAATTTTTTCTGTTAAAGTATGGGCATGCCAAATTTTAGTATTTAATAAGCTGTAACTTCCTTTATTAGTGGATCTTGTAGATCACTGTAACCTTAAAATGTGTGTCCGTGTTATGTAGGTGAATGCATGCAGTATCTCTATTTGAAGGAAATAGGATAAGGAAAATTGATTGAGAACTGTTCAGTTGACTAGAAGAAGCTGTGAAGGAGTCTGTCATTGCATTTGTAGATCTAATGATCCTTTGTCTCTCCAGTGAGATGCTTTGTTGGAACCACGGTGGTTTGGTTCTGATTGTTTACTTTATGAGTCCTTTATGTTCTCATTTAATTATAGTTTAGTTTTACTGTGGGAGTTTCTAGGTTTAGTAACTCTTGATCATGTATTAGCTTTTGCAACTACTATTGATCCTTAGTTTGAATGATTCCAGGCCCATCTTCCAGTAAAAAAAAAAAATCCACCCAAAATCCTTGAAAAAAGTCTTGTTAAACACACTCTCATTAAAAACACACATGTGAGCTTTATTAATAAATGTGGAACAAGATACACAAGTGACAGACAAGAGCAATTGTGGTTCAGTTTGGGTTTTTTAAGGATGGAAGTTTCTCTGCTAAGCACTGAGCTCCCTCAGCAGCTCTCCCTTACACTCTAATGTTGTGTGTCAGCTGCTGAAAACGTGGTTCATGTACTCTTGGGAACAGCCTGGATGTACTTGCTTTAGCTGTGGAAGGTACAGATACTAACGAAAGAGTTCCTTGAGCAGAGTGAAACATCCTGCTCTGAAACTTAGCTGCCATAGTTTGTAAAGCAGAGCTCTTATCAGTGCTTTGTGAAACAAAACGGGAGTGAGGAACTTAGAAAGATGTCCTTAAGTGCAGGAATTTTCCAGATCCCAGTAGACATAACATAAACAGGTTGTTGTGGGGATTTTCAAAGGAACTTCTAAATCGAGGTGAAACTTTCTTCCAAGTGCTTGCTAAACATCGTTTCAGCTCCTAAAATATTTGTGTATGATACAGGTTTATTCTCTACTTCCACACATAGTGAATGACAGTGGGAAGGTTATTAATTCCAGAATAATTCTGTGCTAAACTCAATCTTCCTCTCATTCCTTTCCTGTACCTAATGAATGCTATTCAGACTAGTCTTACTTTCGAAATGTGGGGAAATTCTTAGGTGTGGGGCTTTTATTCTGTTTTGTTTTCAGGGTTGAGGTGTGTTGTGTCTGTGTTTGGGTTTTTTTGTTGGGGTTTCTCGAGACTGAACGGTAGCATATCTTGGTTCTGTGTTCCAGTCACTTTGTACCAGACCACGGGCGTGTTATAGGTCAGGATTTGTTGGCCAAGAAGTTGACATTTTGTCTTCTTTCTTTGAGCAGCTATTTTCTGTTAATTTCTGACTCCTGTGAAGAAGTTGCTGCATAGGAGTTTAGGTATGGGAGTGAGCTGGTAGGACTGCACTCCTCCCTGACAGTGTATACACACTTTCAGTCACTTGTGCCTTCTCCAGCAGTTACTCATCTTGGCTAAACTGGGGCAGGGCTGGGGGGGGATGGGGAGGCAGTGGACTTAAACACACTTTTGTGTGTTTGGAAGTATCTTCAGATCCGCTTTGGTGGTTCCTAGGGCGTTCAGTCTCCCCTTGCCTGCTGTCAGTGGCAGCAGGGATGTGCTGTGGGGCTCTCCAGCCCCTGCTGGGGACCCCAGATCAGAGCCCTGCTCTGTGTGGTCTGACAGCTTAGGCTGTTACGCAAGTCGTGTCCAAGTGATCAGCACTAAGCCCCGATGGGAGGAAGGGATTTGTGCTCTGTCTGTTAACTGCACCTTCAGCCTTTCCACTTGCTCCTGCACTTCTTCTACATGGAGTACAAGCCAAGAGCCAGGCCAGCACTTAATTAAAGCTGTACACTAGGTTGTGTTGCCTAAAAATGGGTGTCAGGGAGGGGAAGGATTATCATTGAAAATAGTGTGCAGCATACATCAAATAATTCTGGGAAACTGCCATAGCTGTGGGGGTGTTTGTCTT
This sequence comes from Notiomystis cincta, assembly GCA_013398075.1. NCBI lineage: Eukaryota > Metazoa > Chordata > Aves > Passeriformes > Notiomystidae > Notiomystis > Notiomystis cincta. The sequence goes on along the minus strand of VZRX01021581.1, from coordinate 42,635 downwards.
CCTTTGCACTTCCTGCAGAGGGATGTGTGCTGCTGAGATGTGTCCATGGAAGAGAGGGGAGAGCAGGACACCAGCTTATCAGCCAGCCTTGGTCAGTCACTAACACAAGTCTACAGCCCAGAGAGACTTCTGTCTTTACTCTTCTGTGGTGTCTACAGTTACGAGACAAAGGAGACTTTGAAAGGGAACTGCCCAAATTACAATAGGAAGGAGTCTCTAATTTTGATTTTAATACGTAAATTGCATTACTGTGAACTGGACAGGCAGCTTTCACTCATGAGGTGCTTACACTTCTGCAAAGCTGGTTTTTTGTCCTGTAAGAAAAAGTAATATTTCACTTTGAGACAGTCTAGGGCTGAAAAATGAAACAGTATGGCTTTACAGAAAGGATCAAGCAAGTCTGAATTTAATAATACTCTAAAAAAGCCAAAAGGAACCACTATGAATGAAATTGTTTTCCTGCATAATGAAGGCCAGGTATTTATTGATGATCTTGCTATTAAACATATTCAGTGGTAAATAAATATCTGTTGTGTAGTTGATTACAGTGCTTGTTTTGTGCATGAAAAGTTTGTGTTCAGACCATACTAACTGTGGCAGTTGTGTTCAATACACTCATTATTTTTGAAGCTCTTCTCTGCTGAAAATTAAAGCTTTGTGAGGACCTGAGTTCTAAACATTGTTTAACTTTTCGCTTTAGTTCTTCTCCCTCATCTTCCAAAAAAGTTTTTAAGTAGTAGTTTGCCCAGATAGAAGTAATTGAGGGTTTTCACATGTTGCATTATTCCTTGAGAGTGTTCCCAGCTGTACTTCCCAACCATGTGGCAGTGGCAGCTGCACTGTCAGAGCCTGTGACAGATGGAGCTGAAATGGTGGCACGGGCCCTGTATTGTCCACAACACCTCGCAATGTGAATTTTCTTGGTAGCCTGGAATGTTTCTTCTGAGTAGCTGCACCCTGACCAGGCCTGTTTGTTTGGTATTGTGTGGATTTGCCAACGAGGGATGTGCCTCTTCCTTCCCAAGTTTTTTCAAACCCTGGTCTGGTGTAGGATTACAGTGCTTGGTTGCTTCTTCCCGTCTTAGCAGGGAGGAGTTGCTATGAAATGTCCTCCATAGAGGACTGAAGGAACTGAGGAATATGCTGTCAGGGCAGAATTTCCACTAGACTCCATTCTAGTTCAGTGATGTGAGTAGAGAATTTGGTACTCCCAAATACTGAGTTCACTTTGCTTCCTTTTCTCTATATATGAAAAATTATTTTCATTTAAAAAGCATTCTGTCATAAAGGGCCTGTGGTGCAGTTTGCATTACTGTAATGAGAGAGGATGAGAAAATTCCAGAAAAAAATTGAGATGTGTTGCTTCTCATTGTTCCTGTTTTTTTTCATGACAAAAGGTTCTAAAATAGATCATATGAATGGAAAAAAAAATTTTGTTGTGGAACTTTTTCAAGTTCAAGAAAAGGGTGACATAGAGCTTGCTGCTTTTATAATTGAACAGCTATGTACAGACCTCACATTTGAAGTGGGCATAAACTTTAATTTTTATTCAGTTTATTTACTTACAAATTACGAAGTTATCAGATTGGCACATTCCAAACTCCTGTTAGTTGATCCAATTTTTGGAGATGTGAGTAAGTTCCAGGAATTAGGCTGGAGTAAGGAGAGTTTCTGGAGACTGTTTGTGCTTTAGTGTGCCCAGACTGTGCTGGCTGTGCCCTCGTGTCAGCTGGAAGGGCTGACACTGCTCCTCCTCGGGGCAGGCACTGGGGGTTCCTGTGTGCAGGGCTGCCTGTTTGCCTTACTACCAAAAACTGGAATGGAGTAAGGATTGCATAATTAAATAATGCCATCAGCATCTTCTGCTGCAAAGTAATGCTGCAAAAGAGAGCATCTGACTGTGAATTTCGGGTTTGGGATGAGGTGTCAGTACGAAGTGCTACAGAAGAACAAGCTCCTTAGAAAATAACCAGTAGTTTGTTAAGGATCTGATCCCGTCAGAAATTCTTGTGTTAGAAAGTAAAGCAAAAGGCCTGATAAAATGTAGATTAGCTGGTAACAAAGGGGCTTTGTGTCTTTTGTAGGTCAGCAGCTGAGTGTGTTTGACAAGAACTGAAATTTAATGTCTCCTGTAGCAACCATGACACTAGTCATTTTAAAATCCACTGTACCAGTAATACCCTGGGTTTTATTAGCCTTTTCCAAATTTTTGTGTAACCTCTGAAGTTTCTGGAGGGAGAGTTAGGGATTCTTCCTGTTAGGAAAAAAATCAATGTTAGACAGAATTTCTAAAATGTAAGGTAGTACTGTGTTTGTTTATTTAAAAAAACATCTTGGGAGTGTGGTGTATATTAAGTAGAAACATTTTGAAGTTGGAGCAAATAGTGTTTCTCACACTTCATTTTTATAATCAAGTGCTGTCATGCTCAAGTATTGTTACATATTTCTAAAATGCTCTGGGACAATTTTTTTGAAGGAAATTTGAGGAACAAAAAGAAGGGTGCCTGCCTAGATGAACATGAAGTATTTAGTCTAACAAGACTACTGTTTGAATTGAAAAGTAAAACATGTCATTTTAAATTGTTTTTTTAAAATTATACCTCCTTGCATATCGTAGTCTGCTTGCTCTTTAAGCTTGCTTATAGAATTTAAATACTAGCACGTTTTTTGAGCTGTTAGGAATTAATGTTACATATATAATTCAAAGAGATAGGCATAGTATGTCCTCTGTGTCTAACAAAGCATAAATATATATTTTTAAAAAATATTAAAAGCAGTAAATTATCAAAACCAAGCATTCTGAATGTATGAAGTGTCAGAATTGCTGTTTCCTGCATGGTCATAACTTCATTCCTTTATGGGTGTGAATTTTGGTCTGTTTAATTAATTGAGAGAAAAAAAAAATAAAAACAAAAAATCCCACTAGGGTGCAGTGTATGGGAATGATGGTGTCTAGTGAAGAAACAGCAGTTTGGATGAATATTCTTTTTTCTTAGAATGATCCTATGAGGTAATGCCTAAGGTAGTACACAACATTTAAATGCTACTTAAAATGGAGAGTTCACAATTTTATTGTGAGTTTATGATTTGCATACATGGTTGTCTTCATGACGAGAGCTGGTATATTTAGCAGCAGTCTACTTGTCCTGCATAATTGTGATTTTCCACAGATCCTGTCAAAAACTCTCAGTTACTGACGGTATTGTCAGTAGTTCGAGGGTCCTTGACACACACACTGCCTCCCCAGAATACTTTGTTATTATATTTTGTGCCTGAACTTTGTATCCAGATTTGTTCTGAGTTTGTTGTAATGGAGTTCTGGGTACTGGCTGGGTCTGTTTGCTCTTAATGGGGTGCTGGAGTGGGAGAACGATACGTGATCAGTGTGGGAAGATGACCCAGGTGAGCAGGCACACAACATCCAGACACCTTCTGGTTTTTAAAGACATTCAGCTGGTGTTGTGGCAGTTTAGCAGAAAACTTTGGAGAAAAACAGAGTTCCAAAGTTAAAAAATTGCAGCAGTGGTAAAATTGCAAGTAATTAAAGCTTGTTGCTGTTTTAGGAGTGACTATGTTAGTGAACTGAAGATAGACCAGACTACTCCCTCCTAAGTAAAAATGCAGTCCTAGGACAAGCTGATTTCATTCTGATAAGTCCTTAAAAAAAAGGTGTACAATTGAGAAGTCTGACACCTAAACTCCTGTAGCAGCTGTGTGTTTTCTCTGGTGTGCCTTGCTGAGGAGGATGCACTGCTTGCTTTCTGTTCCTCCAGAGGAGCTGAGTTCCCCAACAGCCTTGTCTGGGCAGATGGATGTAGCCATGGAGCCCTGCCATGCTTCCTGCAAATCTGGAGAAATCCTGAAAGTAAAAGAGGCTTTATCCTGCTGCCTTCTCCTTGTCCCCAAAAGTCTAGCAACAGGCTAGCAGCTGGCAGCTGCAGCCATCAGCTGAGCTATTGCTGGCAGCATCCAGTGCTCACATGAAAAGGAAGTTGGGAGGCCCTCGGCAGCATGCAGTGTCTGGATCACTTGTGCATGAAGGATCTGCCCTTAATCTGCCACTGGTGTCTAATTTATGATTGCTTAATTTTTTTTTAATTGTTTGGGACTGAGGTGTCTGTATTCATGAACACTTTTAAGATGTGTGTGACTGAGATTTTACCAGTGTTTTGTGTGCACAGTATATTCCTTTTCTGAGTTTATATAAGTGATTGCATAGGGTATGTTGTCCCTAATAAAACACTTTAAACTGGGGATGGCAATTGCAAAATACCCAAGCAGGTATTTGTTTGGATCACTTGTATTTCAGATAGGTATGTGTACAGGTTTTTGTACCACATTGTTCTAGACTTACTGTATTTCAAAGCAAGAGTACACAAAGCAGAATGAAAGCAACTAAATTCTATTTTTTTTTCTAACGATTTTACCAAAATTGGTCACTTTTAAAATGCTCTTTGACAGCTTCCTGCCTGCTGTTCTTAGAATGAAGTCAGTAGCAGGTTGTGAACCAGCAGCCAGGAGCACCAATTGTCTCTCTGTGAGCTCAGTGGCCCAGCCGGATTTCCTCCCACCATTTAACCAAACTGCCAAGCTGGGGAGTGGATATAGGGATCCTATGGGAGGCCCTGCTGTTGGTCTTGCTGTAAAACACTTCTGGGTCACCAAAGAAAAGGGAGGAAAATCAGTCCTGTATAGAGTTCTCAGAGATACTGGAGGAGACATTACAATGCCTTAATGAGATGAAAATGGGTGTTGAAAACTAGCTTTGAAATCTTTCTTACCTGCTGTACCCAAGAATGAATGTTAAAATGGAAATGATGAAATATTCTGTGGAGATGTTTGATCCTTAATATAAGTATCTATTTTATTTCATGTGGACAGTCAGATATACTTAAAAGTAGGGCTTTTTAAAAAAAGTTAATATATTTCTTCCATGTTCTCTGTTTAGAAAAAAAAAGTTGCTGTTAAACAGTATAGCTGGAAAGTGCATCTTTTCAATGGAAGTAATATTGTGTAGAGTTTCAGGCTGTCTCTTCATGTTCTGTGACATCAAAATCTGAGCTAACCAGTACACTGTACACTGCATGGGTTTCAGAATTGCCCACTGGGCCCGCCCCAGGTTAATTTACAATTTCTGCCTTCCAGGTTCATGTTGGGGAGAGGCCTAAAGCGCAAGCTGAGTGACTATGAGGAGAACATGGCTGGTCTCTCGAGTGCCTTTGATTCCAGTCGAAGTCTGCCATACCCACTCAAGAGGCAGCTGGTGCTCAACATGTGCCTCACCAAGTTACAGACGTACAAAATGCTGGTGGAGCCCAACCTGCACCGCTCCGTCCTCATCGCCAACACCGTGCGGCAGATTCAGGAGGAGATGAGGCAGGAGAGTAACCAGCAGCCAGTGAACATCTGCCCTGGCATCGCTCCTGCCTCTCACAGCTACACAGGGATGGAGTCACCTGGGATTCCCCTGCAGTTGCCTTCAGGGGTTGGTCAGCAAGAGTCTCACTGTTGTGACCTGCGGTCCGTGGAAGACCCCATTGAGAACAGCCTGCTGATCGTGTCAGACGACGACATGTCATCTGCTATTTCGTCTATCCTGAAGGACTTGGACTTTGTAGAAGACATAAGCCCACCTACTTGTCTGGTTCCTACTGGAGATGACCAGCCAAAGTTTCCAGAAAATACTGGTCTGAAACTAGAAGATGATAGACAGGATTTGAAGGGAGCTGAATGTGTGTTTGGTTCCTTTGAGATTTCAAATTCAACCAGTTACTTGAAGGATTTGGCAATAGATGACATTTTTGAAGATATTGACACTTCAATGTATGATTCAGACTTCTGTTGTCCTCCACTAATGCCACCCAGATCACCATCTCTTGCTACAGAAGAACCATTGAAAACCTTTCCATCTTGTAATTCTTCTTCAGCAAACAACATTCAGATATGTAGAACAGATCTGAGCGAGTTGGACCACATCATGGAAATTCTGGTTGGATCCTGATACTTGTTTTACCCAAAGATACATTTAAACTGCCACTTTCATTTGGTTTCAGGATAAAAGCCACTGGAAAAGTTGTAAAGAATTCTTTAAAAAGCAAACTAAATAATAATTTGTCCATAGTAGGATTTTCTAAATAATTCCAAAACTTATAAACCAAGAAAGTGGCAGATTTTTTTAAAAAAAATTATTTATCAGAACTGTGCAATCATCATTTTCCTTCCAGGGTGTATGTGGAACTATGGGCACATACCCTCATCACCCCTCATGCCTCTTTCAATAAACTTTTTTATGTGCAATTTTTAATTTGACAGAAGAATTTACATGCAAAGCAAATTTCATATGAGGTGATCTTTTACAAAGCCTCCACTTTATTTTTAATATCAGAGTCTATGCCAAGCTGGCATCTGTCAAGTTGCAGAGTTAGATTGTGTGATTGCAGACACGTTACTAGAGATGGGTATATTTTAAAAATGAGACACGCTTTGCTTTCTTTTGGTCAGAAAAGCAGATCAAGACACCAACAAACTCTCTTGCATTTTCTAAAGCATTCAGAACTATTTATTTTTGTAAATTTTATAGTCTTTCTACATTTTACTACGTTATTTCATCATAGTTCAAATATAATTGACTTCTAGTTGGATGTGTTTAGCACTACCTCTGAGCTGAAATGCTTTAACTCTTTCCAGTGCTTCATCTGAGACTGCAAATCTTTTTGTTTCTGTTTTTTCTGGGGGAAAGTACTTCTAACTCATTAAGTTGATCCTTTGACAGTGACCTAGCTGATTTGTGAAATCAAGGGTATTCAATGTTTAAAAACTTTTAAGTATTTACGAATTAATTTATATGTAGATTGTGCAATTTAACATTTTTCTGTCAGTATTACGTGCTTAGATTTTGAATAATCTTGGCGTTCTTTAAATTAAAACTTATTATGTACAGGTAGCTTTTTATCCTCTTTTGGAAAACACTGTCCTTCAACCCTGCTTTCACTACAAATTTTAAGATGATTTTTATGTGCAATATTATTTAAAAAGATACACATTTGTATACCTGGCATTGTGGGAAGAAACGCTTCAGACTTCAGACCTCTCGCACCTTTGGAGGACACTCAGAGAGCCAACGTTTCCACGTCCTGTGAGAAGCCAAGCTGAGAACACTCCTTGCTGCAGCAGTGCCCGCTGCTGAGACAGCCCCTGGAGCACCCACTGCTCCCGGCTCTCTCCCTCCCAGGGGCTGGGGCCACCTGGCCTTTGGAACCCTGAGCTGCTGCCCCGGGCTGACCTGGGTGGGGCAGGGGTGTTTTTAGACAGATACACAAACACCCTCCTCAGCTGGAGATGAGATTTGCAGTGAGAACTGTTTTTCCATCAGGCAGTTTGGGTTCTGGGGTTCAGCCTGAACCGAGGTCTAGACCGATCCCTGCTATCGTCTTCTGAGTTTCACACTTGCACATTGCTTTTTTGGTTTGGGTTTTGGTTTTTTATTTTTTCCTTGGGGTTTTTTTTTAATTATGAAACTTTTACTTTGTTCTTGAAAGCTGCAGCACCTGTCTTGGAAACTTGCAGTTGTAAAACCTTTGCTTTGGTTTGTTGTATTTTTTGGGTTTTTGTTGTTCTGCTGAGAATTTTTATGAACGGAGCGTCGGCAGAGGGAAAAAATGTTGCCTGTGTGTTGCATCTCACAGAAGCTGAAATCCTGGCCCTGTTGAAGGGGCCAGGGTGTCACCTGGTATTTCTAGTCTTAACTGATGCTGTGGCACAGCTGCCTTGTGCAGAGATCTCCATTTTTTACTGTGACTCTCCTGGTTAACAGTTAGCTGCCGACATAACGTGGTATCCCAGGCCAATGGAGAACCATTTCAGGTCACATCCTCGCAGCCATCTGGGTTGTTCAGCAACCGAAGGGTATAAATGTATTTATATGCATATATTGTATTGATTCTAATATAAAACTTCTGATCTAAAGTATTTTGAATTGCTGGATAAAGGGATTTGTTTGAAGAGTGTATAACTAGTTCTCGAAGAGGTACAGCTTCAGAATGTACACAGATTGTGCATTGTGTATAGACTACTCTGGCTTTTCCTCAGCCTCTACTTTTGTATTAAAAATATGACTGAATAAATCCTTGAACTATTAAGGGCCTTCTGCACTGTGATGAAACAGAGATGCGGTTAAAAATGTCTTTAAATTCAGTGATGAGGGATAAAATGAAAAGACTGCATCTAATCTCTTTTTGCATTTGAAAATATGGAATGTTACTATGCAGTAGAGATATTTTGGTATGAAAATTGTATCATATAGCAAATAGTGAACACTTAATAAATCCACTTACCTTGCAGTCTCTACAGGAACGGAAGAGAAGACAACTTGCTTTTCAACATTTATGTACTAAAGCTTTTTGTATACTGCAGCAAAAGATTAAATTGTTGGTAGATCTTTTATCAACAATTCAAAATGCAATTTTTGTACAAGTCCTGGCTACAGAGCTCTGTTTCTAATTGGTTGCTTGTGTCACAGTGCCAAGACCATGAGCTGGTGTGTAATGCAGTTCGGTTATGTTTGGAATTATGTGCAAAGGGAAGTTTAATTTTTAAATATGCACAAACTAATTTTAAAATCCTTCCATGTAAAATGAAGTTAGAGGCTAGTTGTGGTGGACCTATTTATTGTATGTTTGGAAATAAAAGCCACAGTTTTGCATTTAAACCAGTTATATTTTGGAGCCTTCAGTATTTGACTGTTTTAAAAACAAAGTATAAAAAAATCTATGGCACCTTGCCACCTTTCCTTTGGTCTTTCACTCACAAAGACATAGCCTTTTCCCTAGATGTTCGTACCTTTTTCCCTTCTCCATGCTTTGTCCCTAGAAACACTAAACACCTTACAAACCTGAACAGAAATTACACATGCCAGGCCCCCTAACAGCGCTCCACATGAGGCTTCCACACACCCTGAAGGATGGATTCCTTTAGGGAAGCACCACAGCTTGAGCTGGGTGCCTCCAAGGAGGGACTGTGAACACTGAAATTCCTGGGCCTATACGGTAATAATAACAATAATAGTAATAATAATTCAGAGCATTAATAATAAGGTCTGGGGTCTTCATGGCCTTTGCCCCTCCACTGCTCAGTGGTTGTTGTCTTACACAGCATCACATCCTCCCAGCCTGGGAGCCTGAGTCTGCAGTTGGGAATTTGGAATCTTCTAATAACATTACACTCATTTACCACAATCCATAGGCTTTGTCTATTTCAGCTGTTAATATCTAAGCTGCAGCTTTGCTCTGCCTCTTCAGTTTTCACTAAAACCCACGACACTCACATCCCCTTTGTGGCCAAACAAGGGATGGCCCACAGCGTTTTTCCAGCCAGTGGGGCGGGGGGATTCCTGTTGGGAATGGGTCAGACGTGGTTTTAGCACTTGGCTGTCCTGTGGGGTGCTCCCAGCCCCTGCAGTTCTTGGTGTGCCTGAAATGAAGCATCACATACACGTGTCCCTGACACACAGAGGGAGTGTTGACTCTTCAGCCCTTGTCAGGCTGGACAGCCCTGCCTCTCTGGGCTGGTGAAAGGCTCCTTGCACAAATCAAACTGGCAGCTTCAGGTTTAGAGGTTTCCATCCTCTTCCTGTTGAGGACCTCTAAAACGAGATCCTGACCCTTCTGCAATGAACTTTAAAGGCTTAAATTGAGGCAGAATCGCCATTTCCTTTCATTTTTAAGTGTTTATGTAGAGAGAAACCTCTTTATGTGCCATTTTAAGAATTACATCAAGTTCCCTCCATTTTAAGGGAAAAAACGTTCATACCATAGAGATTGAGGCATAACAGAGCACTCTCCAGCAACTTTCACTGATGAGACTGCACTGGCTGTTCTGTACATATTCTTCCTCCCTTTGTCCTGAAGCCTGCTGACCACAGAGTGAAAAGCTCAGGTTTGGAAGGAGCTGCACAGAAATCGGTGGTGTGACCACGGTGCCATCCGCTCCGTGACTCATTCCCGAGGAAACTGCTGTGGATTCTGCAGCACAGAGCTGAGCCTGAGCCTATGGCAGCAGAAAAAGCTGCCTTTCCAGGGTGTGCTGCAGTGCAGTGTTTTAAAAAAATATCTTTGAATATTTTCAGAGCAAGCTGAGACTGTTTAAAGGTGGTGTAGGTTTTCATACACTTGCATGGATTTTAGCCACGCTGAAAGGTCTGAAGTTAAAAGCGTTCAGAGCAGCACAGCTCAGAGCAATGCTGCTTCACACAGCTGGCTGGGGAGGCCTGGGTGCTGCCCAGAGTGCTCTGTCCAACTCTGTGTGCTGGAAGTGACACTTTAAAAGACTAATTTTCCAGCACAAGCAACAGTAAAATACACAAAATTAAATAACCTATCCATTAGTTCTGTGAAAGAGATGAGTTATAAATTAGTGGCAGAACTAATTTTGAGCTATTCAAAATCAATATTTGGAAGTGAGGCTTTAAGGTCTGGAGTTGCAAAAATCTGTCTGTAGAAATGTGTGTTAATAAAGTAGATGTTCAGGGAAGCTGGAGGATTTTTGGCATTCCAGGATTTGCCCAGCTTTCAGAGGCATCTTGCCTTGATTGAAACAAGCAAAAAATGTTGCAACTTCATTCCATACATTTTTCCCTCATTAGGGCTTGCTTATCCCACCCAGCAGAGCACTAAGCCAGGCTGGCTGTGCTCCGGCAGCCAGGCTGTGCCGTGGGAGGCAATTTAGGAGCTTCTCACACATATTTCAGTAGGAGGAGAAACTTTTTCTCTTTGAATCTTCCCTGTGGATCTGAAAAGTGAAATTTGGATCCACAGGAAAATCTAGGGGTTAACAATTAATTTGAGGGTAGCTCAGTTTTAGCCAGATTCCCTCTGCTGTCTTAACTGGGATAGGAGTACTCCAGAAGTCCCATTTTTTAAACTATTAAAGCTGATTTTCATCCTTAAAAAATACCCAAGTGCCTTTAAAACCTGTAATGACCCTGCATTTTGAAAAAAACCTACACTTTTACAAAATTTCTTTTATTTGTTTTTCACTCCATCTTCTGCTTGTGAAACCATGTGTAGTTAGAAATCATCCTGGAGTCTGACTGTCCCCCCTCCTTTTCTTGACTCTTTTTAAAATTATTATAATTAATTAAATTCCACATTTTAGAATATGCATGGGAGAATTTTCAGTCTTTCACAATGAAGTTGGTTTGAGGGTTTTTTTTTTTGCAAAGCTGTTTACAGCATTCCTTCCACAAAGCATTTCACTAATTACACTGCCAGTTGGAACTCTGTAAAACTGTGTTCTATGGGTACATTTTCCCTCTAATCCCAGCAGAAGTAAGAGGCATTCCTGTCGAGCTCTGCTGTCCAAAACTTCTGCCTTACTCTGGTTTTCACCTTTTCAAAACCCTAAGCAAATGTCAGAAGCCCGTGCTATTTGCCCTCCACAAACACGGAGTACAGTAACACGTTTAGTTCATCAAAACTCAGGATTTCCCAGCCGGGAGCTTGGAGCTGAGAGGAGAAACGGTGAAACTCGTAGCCCAGAAGGTGCTGAGGTTCCAGGAGTTCCTTCCTCGGCGCACTGCGGAGCGGGGTGTGCCACGCGCTCGGGGACACGGCCTGGGCTGGCACCCGGGGCCGCTGCCAGCGGGAAATGACTCCAGGAAAGCCACGGCCACGGCTGGGCAGAGCGGCTTCCGCGCAAGGCGAGGCCTCCTTCTCGCTGTGCCACCTTGGCTGCTCCCTGGTTGGTCTCCCTGCTCTGGGTCGGGCTGAGAGGGTCCGGTTTTCTCTCGGTGGGTACCCCCAAACGCGCCGGTTGTGTCCAAATTCTGGTGCGGGCTGGAGGGTTGCCAGAACTCCCCAGTCTTGAAGCTGAATTGAGCTACTTTGTCATTCAATTTTTGCTTGTCTTTTCCCCTGGGAAGGTGGATTTGTTGGTCTCAGATTGGAAATGGGAGTTACAAGGTCCCTCAGTTGTCTTATGCAGCCGTTGCTTACAGGAAGAGAGGGCTCAGGTGGCCCAAAGCATCTGCCCGAAAGAGAAAGACCTGAAAGGTGGAGCCCCTCACCTTTGGAACCCCAGCAGTTTGTTTCCCTGCTGAGTCATAAGGGCTGAACCCTTTTTTCTTTCCATTCTGTACCTTGGACAGGGCTGTAAAATCTGCTAATATGAGGGAAAGATGATGTATTCATCCTCCTCCCAGAGTAACAGTGTGAACCACTTTTCCATACATTTTTCCCATGTTTGCAAAAAGCAAAGGCAAAATGGAAAGCCCAGAGGAAGAGGCTCTGATGCATCAGTCAGTGAACCTCACTACAAGTTGCCCCTCAAGCTCCTCTGCAGGCCCCTGCTTATCTGACAGCATAAAAATGGGATTTTAATCTTATAATTTATTTTAATAATGTTTATTACCAACTTCTACTATTCATTTACCATTTATTGGCAATGTAACATTTTGTGAGCTTGTGATTACAACTATTTAATACAGATGTTTAAGAACTCTGAAAGAATACAAGGGCAACTGAAAATTAATTCAGATCTAGGGTTAACTGAAAAAGTTAACCCTGCTCTTGTATCCACATGGAGTTTCCAATTTGGCATTGCAGGACTCCCCCCAGGGCCAGGGAAGGTGCAGAGCCACTTTCAGACAGCACTTTTCCAAATGCCCTGTTCCATCTTCTGAGTAACCAGGACACAGTTCATCCCATGCTAATGGCACTCAGGTATCAAAAGCATTACTGAAGTTATTACTGCAATTGCAGTGACACTGCTGAACAGTTTACTAGATTAAGGGTTGAAGTCTGCCAGTGCTTTATAGTATTTTCAATTCTAAGAATAGGCACATCATTAAATAATTAACTGACTTAGTTTTGGAACACCCAACTTTGTTCCCTGCTTTCAACGCATAAAATATCAGTTGCCGTGCTTAGCAACTCTTCAAAATAAAAAGCAAATATAAAATTTTCATATTCCCAATGGCCAGAGCAGCACATAGATCAGTAACTTGTGTAGAAGTTGCTGCCAATGAATAAATGAAGCTGTTGCAGTTGGCAGGGAGCCAACACAGACCCTCTGAAGGACAGTGAAGTGGCTCCCCTGTGGCACTGGAGCATGCAGGAAGATGGGCAACAGTCGACAGTTCCTATAAAATTTTCAAAGGGCAGGAGTTTACACCACTGTGTAGTGCAGGTCCTGAACCACGACACTGCTGAGCTTTCCCAAGCAGGGCATGTGTGGTGTAAGTGTGGCTGAATGAACCCAGCACGTCCTGTGGCAATCAGCTTCAAGCAGGTGATTTATTTCAGTCAGAAACCAATGCCAGAAGGAAGCATTTTGCTGCCCCCACCCCTATCACCACAGCAGCCTTCACCAGGCAGAAGTTAAAAACACTTTTATTCTGCTGAACCCCTCTGAAAGCCCCCAAATGAAGAAGGCTCCTCTCATTTCACCCAGCAGTGGCAAAGCAACAGATCTCAGCTGATCCAAGCTGGAGCAAGTATGAGGAGAGATGGTGGCAAGGCACTTGTTGCAGCACACCTGAGACCTGTGGAGATTTTGGCAGGGAAAGGAGGGGCTGGATTGCAGAGGCATTAAGGCCTGGAAGGTCAGTGGCTCAGCAGAGTCCACCAGAGTTACCTTGAAGCATGGTTGCAGCTGCAGCATTTACTGCAAGTGACACAACTCTGCAGCAAAACTTAGCAGGGCAAAATTACAAAATTCAACCTCACAACTAAACAGGAGAAATATCTTCTAATAATGTGGCTTTATGACCCTCATATACAGAAATATGTCACTTTCCTAAAGAAACTCTATAGTCTATAGTACCAAGTCAGTAACAAAATGAAGAAAGAAAAAGAGGCTAAAAAGTGCATTTAGTTCAACAAACGTCACTACTGAAAAATTTCATTTTTAGGTTGTGTGTAGTGAAAATGTGCTTCTTCCTTGGGACTGTTACACTCTGCTGTGTGTTTTCATCTGATGTCGTGGTTTTCAAAAAGGGGTTACAGGTGAAAAGGTGACCATGTCTGGAGTCTGGTGACACAGAAAGCTGAGTGAAAAAGAAAAAACTCAGTTAATTCTTTCCATCCTACAGGAGGTTAATCACTTTGCATATGCCAACCTAATTTTTATAAATTTCCATTAAAATTATTGTTAAAAAAAATTTTAAAATGTTTAGAGGAAAAAAAGGACAGAACTATGAAGATAAGTGGAAAACTTCACATTGATTTGACTTACTTTAAATTAGAAACAGCAACATATGTTTTGTAATGAATTTTTCTTTGAGACATTAAGCTGCAGGGTTTGTTATTTCCCTTATGAGGCTATGCCAGAAAAATATTGTCCATTTACCTTAACTTTGTACCACAGTTCTGTTTTCTTTTATTCCTTCTCTGTCTACCTCAAACCACTTCTCCTTTGTCTAAACCCTGTTCCTGTATTTTACACATTTCCAATGTGATTCAGCCACTGTGATCCCCCCTTCACGTTTTCACTGAAGAAAGCAGAACTGAATTAGGAAGGAATAAACTGTACAGTAAACTTTTTAAGTTTAATTTCTGAATTCTCCAGCCTGTCATCTCTTATCTACAAGGTTCCCAGAACAGTTGTACACATTCACTGTCCAAGGCAGTAAATAGAATAAAACAGAGCAATGGAAGTGTGCCTGAAACTGTCGCCACAGTGACAATAGTTCAGTTTTATTCTCCTCTGAGGAAGGGACCTTGGGTTAAGAATCTTCCTCCAAAATACCTTGTTAAAAACCAGACTGAGGTGACTGAGGTGTTTTACAGCAATGGAGAGCGACACAATTTTCCTTCCAACTTGCACTGCTGTAACAAGAAACAAACAAGTGCCAAGGTACCTTTTCTGCAGCTGTCAGAGAGGTTTCAGAGAGCAAAAAGCAACTCCACACCCAAAGGTTATAGCAGCACCAAACCATGACGTGAGATCATGTGCTGGGACAGCAGAGAGGAACATGCTAAATACATCTGTGGTCCTCTGAAGAGCTCATTTCCAGAGCAATTCTTACCTTGGTCTGAATCAAAGCTTTGCAGTCATTAACACTGAATCCATCAAATCTAAAGTCCTCATTATCTTTGACATTTGATTCCTCAAAAACATCAGCCTGGCTCTCTGAAGTGTCCTAAAAAACATAATTTACATTTTATTTATTAATTTATTTATGCATTTCTATCTGATTTCAATGCATACAACCTAAAGAGAAGTTTCCCTCAAATAACAACAACTAAATTTTACTTTCTTGAAACTGTATTTTATCATGTGTCCCCCTTTTCATTAAAACAATTTTATGCCAGAACCAGTTCTACCTACACACATGAATCTGTGGCTTCAATTAATAAAAAAGCCATTTCCAATTAGAATTAGCCTTAATTAACACCAAAGCATTGCTGAGAAATGCATCTTAATCAGTATTGTTAAAATCAATGCAATTTTCCAGTAACAGACAAGAAGTAATGATGTAAGTTTAATCTGCCTGGGCATCGATTTAATACTGGGGGGCAAGAAAGGAACAGAATGGGAGTTTAATTATATTGCAGAAATGTCTCCCATTCTCTCCCTGTTAAATGACAGTTCTATAAAAGTGCAGAATAGGTTTCTACCTTCAGCACTGGCCTTCTGTTTGTATATAACTTGCAAGAAAAATCAAATATGCCCATAAAATCAGTACCCTGACAACCCTGTGATTCAGCATTCAAATAATCAATTGAAACAGTTGCTTCTGAAAATCACATGTGACTAATTAATCCCAACTTAATAACTGAATTCTAAACCATCCCTGACACCTGTATCTTCTCAAAACAAGAGACTGCTAAACAGAGACATTTCTGTTTGAGATCTCTCAACACTGTTGGTTTGGTCTCAATCCAATTTAAAACACACTCTCCCTCAGGCCTTGCAAAAGTAGACAGAGGGATAATGTGAGGAAAGGGGAAGTTGAACACATTTTCAGTTCCTATAGAGTTAAAACATCCAATAATTACTGTAACAGCCTCTCTGATTCAGATCTGATTTTCACTTAACAGAGAGATATTAGAGGCTAACAATTTTCTTGCACTCTGAGCAAAAAAAGTAAACAATCCTACTGCACACACACCAGGGAGCTGATTCTCCATCTCTACCACCTGAAAGCCACTTCTCCATCTATACCAAAGCTGAGTGTTCCACCCAACAACAGGGAGCTGTGCTGGCCAGACTTCAATGAAAAGACAATCCAAGTGTGCTCCTGCACAATTTCATAGTTACTTACACATAAAGATGAGAAAACACTAAGCTATTATTTTAAAAAGCTCTCTGTAAAAAAGCCCTGGTGACTCACCCTGCTCTAGTCCCTCCTGCATCTGCATGGACAGCTTGCAGAAGATCAGATTCCCAGCCCAGTGTTTATGCTGGCAGAATGGAAACCCCTTGTTCAATTACCTTTTGATTTGCATCTATTCCGAGAACACTCAGGAGGTTTTCTTGGCAATGAGATTTACTCCAGGGATGTCTTAAGCTGGGGGTATTATCAAAGTCTCTGAGCATTCTCCACACATTTCCAGAATCCATGCTAGGAAACAAAACACAGTTTGGGGTTTTGAGCTGTATGAGGTTTGCAGCAGTTATCTCCACTACATACAGCTGCATGCTAACCTGTCTTAAAACTCCTTCTACACTTGTCCAAACTATCAGCCTGATGTACTAATTAGCTGGCCTGACAATTAGTGGAAGCAGTAAGTCAACATAAGTGTATGTTTGTGCTCCTCAGATAAGAAGGGCATTAGAAGCACATTTCAGGGACTGCTATGTGCCAGCAGCTCACATTATTCAGTTGCTTCTGTGAAATGTGGGCAGAGTTCAGCCCTGTTGGTTCTGCACTTTGCCTTTTCTGTCTCTCCAGCCTTTCTCCATCCCACAGGTCACACTTCACCTCTGCAGCACCTGTCCTACAAAACAAGCCAAGGGCACTCACTGCTGAAACACTGAGAAGCAGAGAGCTCCCTCAGCGTGGTACTTTGGATTCTTACACTGCATTCATCACACGTAAAAACTCAGTTGGGCTTTACTTAGTTTGCACTTGACCTTAGTTATTCACCACAGTGGATCAGAGCTTTTCTGTCTTTACTTGGTACTCTGCTGTAACAGTGCAATCCCCTTTACAGTTATATTTCTCCACAAGTTTGATGCTGATTAAAATATAACACATATGCTGGGAACTTGGCCAAAAGGGTGCTCACACTAAAAGTTTTACCTACATTTCTTCTGAGTGTTAGGACATTTCTCAAGCGGGGTCTGGCACAGCTTTCTAGACACAAAGCCTGAGAGTGGTGAAAAAGTAACTGCAACACTGTTCAGGAACAACAACACTGCTCAGAAGCTGCTGATCCTTAAAAAACACATAACAAAACTAGAAGTGTTCCAGCTGTCTCAAGAAAAAGCTTAGTTAATTATACTAATTGCTATTAACACAGCCCAGGAAAGAAGCCAGATGCACCACAGATTCTGAAGCACATCTGGTTAAACATAAGAAGAAGTTACCAACTGGGGAAACTGGGCTGGGGGAGAAAAAACAAAGCAAGTAAGTTGTCAGTAGAAGCAGCAGCCTGATGATGAAGAAATAAGTGGGATGTGCTGTAAAGAAGGAACAAGCAAACAGGAAGAACAGGCTGCCTGTTGGGTTCTGGCATTCCAGAGGCTTAGTCATAAGAAGGCACACCAACAGCAGGAAAAACCCTAAGCAGGAATGTGTAATTTTGATATATTCCCTTCATTGTTTTCCAATGGCTAAAACACCATCCATTTCCTTTAACAACGTGCTACAAAATTGGTAAGATCTATACACTGAAAAGTATAGTACTAAAAAGATTTTTAAGATTTTTAAATTATGAAACAAAGTGTAATTAATGAGGAACTTTTACTTTCTTTTTTTTTTTTTTTTTAATTTTATTTTTCAACTGTTAGTCTAAACTCATTACCAAAGCTGATTCCTCAAAAGTTCAGGAGTCCCAACATCTTCATTATTTGCATCAAGAACTTGCTCTAAGGTTCTTATGCTCTCTCTGCACTGTGGTACAAAGACTTCTGGAAAGCCCAACTTTAATATCTCCTCATAGCTGTGATCTGCCTAGAAAAAAAGAGAGTTTTATTACATACACAATACAGGCCATCCCCACAGTTCATGAAGGACCTAGTCCAAAGACTACAATCTTTCTAGAGATTGTCTTATTGGTTTTAGAATTTGTATTAATATCAACAGTTCATATTTCAGCATCCTGAGTATTTACCTAGAATGAGAGGAAGCAACAGTCCCACGTTCTGGTCCTGGTGAACCTTTTTCTTTAACTTCCCAGCTTCTCAGTCATATATTTGCATATTTAACCCTTATGAGTCCTCCTGCTGCTCAGTCCAGGTCAAATCTGATGCACACATCAATTCAAAAGCTTGTTTTGCTAACTCTGTGTTCAAACACTCCTAATTGAAATGTAACACACCTGCTAACTGCTACAGTTACCAATAAATACTTGCACTGTGAAGTCTGCAAAAGAGCTGGGGCCAGGATGTTTCTATATCCTTGTGTTTGCACCAAACTTTTTCCAGGCTTTTTAAAAAAATCAGAGCCAGGTTTAGCTTCTTGTTCCTCCTCCAGCAGTGACAAGGAGGAGGCTTGGAGGACTGACCACAGCTCAGAGTGATCTAAACAGGCCTCCTGGAAGTAACAGGGTTATCTGATTAGTAAGAAATACATATACAAGGGAAAACATGCATAATTTGCATCCTATCCTAGAGGGATCTTAGCATGCCATCTGGTTCAGGAGCTGTAGCCTTTTATTCCTTCAAAGAAGAAATTCCTGCCGTTTTCCAAATAAAAGCAATTAATTGACTTCACCACCCTGCCCAGGGACTGCAATCCAGGAGCAGCAACACTGTGTGAAAACTGAAGAATGGAATCAGTCAGCTTGGGATTTCTGCCCAGCAATCAACAATTTAGCCTGAAAACCCTAAGCATGGATATTCCATATTTTTATAGTTTCATTTAATTGTAATTCAAACAGTGGAAATATTTCCACAGTCTCATTACACTGAACTCAGACCAGTGGGGTGAATACTGAGAGAGCACAGATTTAATCTAAGAACAAGTGGGCAAAATCAAGAGCTGGTAGAAAGCTTCTGCACTTCTGACCATGCTTCAAGGAACAGAATCTGTGCCCCACACTGCTCCCTCCTGAAGTAAGGCCTTGCTAAAATCCTGTCCTGGTGATTCACTGCTGGGACATTAAAAGATTCCTGGATAAATTCCCTTGAATCTTGCCTGTAATGTCACAATACTTTCAATCAAACTGTAAATTATTTCAACAGGGGTACAACACTGAGGATCCTGAGGGATGCCTGAGAAGCAGAATTATGTGAACAACACTTGCTAAAGCAAACATGGTCAAGGGGAAAAAAACCCAATTTCCAGGTAGGCACCAAAACTGAAAAGGGATGGGAGTCAAGGAAAAGCCAGGCAGCTGCTCTTGGCTTTGGGATGGGGGAAGTTACAGCCCCAGAGAGTGCCTGGAGGGAAGCACAGCTCTGCCTCAGTTACAGCACCTCCTTAGAGCCTTGGTGCTGCTCCAACACACATACAAGTCATTGACTCACATTTTAGCCAAGACAGATAATGAGATTTTTTATCACCTTTATTACTGCCTATTTCAGTGAGCGTTTCTGAAACTAAGTTTGGGTATATTTCCATTTATCTCGTGGCTGTGTACTAATTATAAAAAAAACAGTGTACAAAGTTCACATCAGTACTTTCTGAATAAATCCTCTCTATCCTATTATATCAAAATACCCCATGGCTTAAACACATGCACCAGTCCCTCTCTCAAAGGCCAATGTTTAAAGAGCACATGAAACATCCTCAAAGTGTTCAATCATGTAGGCAAAATACCCAGCTACTGCAAGGAAATTAATGATTGTTTCCATCTTAAAACACATGATTCTGATCCCAATTGACATCATTTAATTAACTGAAGCAATAAATATTGATGGTCAGACCTCTGACCTGAGGTGATTTCTAGAGGTGCCTTCTAGCCTGGCCTTTTTTCTATTGACCATACAGAAGTCAGAGTCCCAGTGCAAAGAGTTTTATGATCTCAAACTAACAAAACAAAAAGCACAAGGATAAAGGACAAGCTACACACACAATCTACACCCCAAGCAATCTGCAGCAGCTCTGTGGCTGTCTCTCTACCTTGAGAGGAGAAAAGACAACTTGAAACTCTAAGCATGGTTAACTTATTTAACTTGTACTGGACATTTTCTTCTGCCCTTAACAAATGCCAAATAAAGAAAAGGCTTCAGTAAGATTAAAATCTATTGCTTTTGGAAAAAAACCAAGCAACCTGCTATATTCCATTTCAGCTTCAGTCATTACAACATGCTCTTTTTCCAACAGAAGACTTCTCGTCCCCCATTTCCAGCATTACAAAAAATCTGAATTCTCTGTGCACACCAATAACTAGGTATTTTGTGTGTCTACACTGAACCAGTGTGAGCAGTTTTTCCCACGTGGATCTTTGTGCTTTCCCTTGTAATACCTCTGCAACAAGTAAAATTCCTAGGCAAGGGCAAGAAATCCTGTCTCCAGAAGTTTTACTGCTACAAATTAACCCCACAGAAGTTTTATCTGATTGTTCTTTTTTTTCAAATGCTGTAATTTAGGATAAAAGTAGTAAGAACAAGGGGATTTTGTTCTGTATTTCTGTTCTTTCTTCCCTTTTGTTACTTTCCTTCCCTTTGCTGATGCATATTTGGATCCATATTTACCCCAACAAGGTATAACCATTTACCTGAACCTTTCGTTTTTGTGTTGATAAGGATTCATTGCATTATTTACTCAGAATTTTAGCTCTAACACTGTCAGAGTAAATGTTATATCCTATGCTAAAAAATTAATTATATTATTTCTATTGATATTTTGTGTGTCACCATCAGTCTAAAACTCCACAAAAACTGTTGATATTATTCAGGGGGTATACTAAATAACAGAAGTAATTGTTCTTACCAATTTCTAACTCAATGGTGAGTTTGCAGGCAACCCACAGAATTTCTGTCCACCCTGCTTTTCTCACCCACCCTCCCAGTTTGTTGTTTCCTATCGAGGTTTTAAACTGCTTCAGGGCATGGTGCCTACGTGCTTCCTTACTCCTAGTGCCTAGAAGCAAAGTGTGCATTGCATTCTTTAAAGCTCTCCAGCAGGACAACTTGGGTATTTATCAAGCACTGTAAAGAAGCTGCTTTTGTTCCACTTGAGCTGGACAGTCCCTCTGCATGTGCAGCATCACCCTCTGCAGAGAAGACAGGTACAGACCCAGAGGTGAGGGAAGTGTAACCCAGATTTCTGGTCCTTGGCTGGCTGTGAGCACGTACCTCATCCGGAGAGCCCGAAGCCTCCCGCATCCCGCGGCCCAGAGAGGGCTCAGCACACACGAGGGCAGCAGAGGTGCTGCAGCCTCCCCTGCTGAGCTCCAGATCGGGTCCAGGAGTTTTTGCTGACTTCACCGAAACTTCAGGGTTATCACTGAATCCCTCTGATTTGTCTAAGGGCTCCCTGAAGCCTTCAAAATCACCCCAGGAGCCACTGGGTTCTGAGGTGCTAAAGCTGCTCTCAGAAAACCCCTCACAACTTCTCTCTTTGTTGTTCATTACAGGGAGGCTTTGCTGCATTACTTCAAGATCAAAAATTTCTTCATTACTTGTTCTTTCATTCCAGTTACAGCCACTTTCATCAAGAGACACGCCACCTGCCTCAGCTGCCAGGTCTTTTGGAGGCTCACAGTGTGATAAGTCTGTATCAGCAAGACTTTCTACCACCGACAAGTTCTGCATCTTTGCTCGAGAGAAAAAAAAAATAATTTGTTGAAATCCGTACTGCAAAAAGGTTACTGAAGTTCAGTTGCATCAGAAATATGAGTGTTTCCAAAACAAAATCAAATTCTTCATTTCACCCCAAAGAACAACAGCACTGCTGAAACAAAACAGGATGTCCTTCAGCCTCTCCTCCAGTACTCTGCATGTGCACGTTGTTCAGCCTCACTTTCTCTGTAGAGTATTTAAGCCTGCAAAGAAAGGATTATAAATAAATACCTCTGTGATAAGGACTGTGTAGGAATAAAGATAGCTGATAAGGTAGGAGAAAGAATGCTTGGGTTAAAGTAAACACATTCCAGCATTATCCACTGAAAATTGCTGTAGGCAAAATTATTTAAAATTTACACTGATGTGTCTGCCCACACCACAAGAAAGCCATTAAATTAGTGAACAATACTCAGCAAATATATAACAGAAGTTGCTGGATTATTAACTCAGTACTGACTGAGTATACTGGAGACAAACCAAAATAACTATGGTCAACATCAAACACTTTAAAAATATTTTCTGTATCTACTTCATACACCTCATGCACACTCAAATAATGCTATTTCTGCCTGCGCGGGCTGCCCCATCCCGACAACTAGCATCCTGTAAAAACATAGTATTTCCAACTATTTAGGTAATGGAGGCAGACCTAATAAATTCAGTTTGTCATCTGTAAATGATACAGAACAGAGCTGCATTTATCACGTTAGATTAACCCCATCTCCTCAAGCATTTTCCCTGTTTTGGGGGGCGCGTTAAAAACCACCCACTGACCGCCCTTCTCGCCGACCTGACGCGCTGTTTAATGGAACAAATGTGTGGGTTTCCCCCAGTTTCCTTCGCGGGCGGACCAGGCACGGACCGGGGCTGCGGCAGGTCCCTCGGCCGCCCCAGGGACGCGGAGGCTCCCCCGGGACGCGGAGGCTCCCCCGGGACGCGGAGGCTCCCCCAGGACACGGAGGCTCCCCCAGGACACCGTGGGTCCCCCGGGACACGGAGGCTCCCCCGGGACACGGAGGCTCCCCCGGGACACGGAGGCTCCCCCAGGACACGGAGGCTCCCCCGGGACACGGAGGCTCCCCC
>VZRX01021581.1:0-18743 GCA_013398075.1 Notiomystis cincta | reverse complement strand
AGAGGGGCAGGCCCGAGGCCGTGTGCCCCAGGCTGGCTGCTCCCAGGCCTGGGGGTCAGAGGGAATGACACAGAGAAAACTCCTCGGCTCCCTGTCCTCAGGCTGGGTTAAACATCTGGGTAGTCCCAAGGAACAGGGGACAGTTGTAAAAGCAAGGAAAGAGGTTTTCTGGAGCAAGGCCCAAAGTAAAAAGCTTTTTCTAGGCGCTACAGTACATATGTTTTCCAGCCCAGACACAGACACATGCACTCCTCCCACACATCTGACTCCCATTCCAGGCCGTAGTGCTTTATCCCAGGGCGAGAGGCTGGATTTGGGAGCGATGCCCGGACGCAGAGCCAAAGAAACTTTATTGGCAACTGTCTGAAGGTTTTTTTTAATTTGTTTTCTTTCTGCTCGGGAGCGGTTTCCTGCCCTGCGTGGCCATCCCGTGGCAGGCTGCGGCTCTCGGGGTGTCCGACCGGCTGGGCCAGGCTGATTCAGCCGCGGCTGCGCTCGGCGTGTGCGGGCCGCGGGGACCTCAGGGCTTCCAGCTCTCCCTCCGCTTCTGAAGGCAGAGCAACATTGTTTTGCAGTGACTGAGGCTGTTTTGCTCCGCTTTACATTTTCACCTTTGCCTTCTCGAAGGAAAGGGCCGCAAACAGACGGCACAAAGGCCGGGAGGCTCCTCTCCTCTGCGGCATCCGGAGGGGCAGGGAAGGGGTGCGTGGGTTTCACAGACCCTGCCGGGCTCGGGGTGTCTCTGCAGCACAGCAAGGAGCCGTGGGAGAGCTGGGGAGCTTCAGAAGCTGCCACACACCCTAAACAGCAGCGTGAGGGAACAGCAGGCAGCTCCAGCACCTCCTTTCCAGAGTAACATCAGAAGCGCCGCTGTTTTTGTGCCTCCCCAGCTCACCTTCCGAGCCACCCTGGGAACACCTGGGTCCCTGCGGTGGAAAAATTGGCTGCACATCTGCTGGGTGTGCCCGCTGCTGCCGCTGCTCTCAGGCAAACGCCGCGGAAAGCCCACACAGGCACAGGAGAAACCTGCCCTGCTGTGGTTTGGGAAGGTTTTCGCTTCGGAAGGGATGGCTGTGAAGTACAGCTGCCCTGAAAAGTGGATTTCACCTGCCCTGAGAAGTGGGTTTCACCTGCCCTCGTCTGAATTCACTCCTCTGGACTCAGCTGAGTGTGCGACAGCTGCCGCTGGGGTCACCAGCTCCTGCTTTAAATGACACTGGTTTAAGTTAGAAGCATAAACACAGATGGATTAAGAGTTTTCCCCTCTGAAGTATAGTGGGGTAAAATTCCTGTTATCTGTTTCGGGGAACAAAAGAGTTCTACAGTTTTGTCAGAGCAGGCCTTGTGCATAATTACTGCATTAAATCAATATTTTCTTTTTGAACTATCAACATGGG
This sequence comes from Notiomystis cincta, assembly GCA_013398075.1. Taxonomy (NCBI): domain Eukaryota; kingdom Metazoa; phylum Chordata; class Aves; order Passeriformes; family Notiomystidae; genus Notiomystis; species Notiomystis cincta. The sequence continues at coordinate 17,346 of VZRX01021581.1, read as the reverse complement.
GTTTTGTTGTTTTTTTTTTTTTTTTTTTTTTTTAAATAACTCAATCATTATTTAAAAGGTAAATAGGTCAAAATCTTCAGACATGGACTACATGCTTATATTTGGACACACATGTATGCATCTTCTAGAGCAGAGTATCAATACTACTCAAATATTACTCAAAAATTCACCAATGAAAACAACTGAATTGACTGAAAACTCATTGTTAACTGTTGTTATTGCTCCTCCCAGCATTCCTACTGGAAAATCCTTTGAGTTTAGTACACATACTCCAGAATTATTATCTTTTTATCCTTTAGAAAAATATCAATTTGCAATGAAAAAATTCAACATAATAACTGAAAAGTGTTTACTTTCAGGTCAAATCAGCACCATGCCGCTGTATTATGAATTTGTGTTTGCTTGTGAAAGATCTGGTCCGGGATTACTGAATTGTGTGGTTCCCCTGTAAATGACCAGGATTGTTTTTTATGGATTGCTTTTTTCTTCATTCATTTTTTTCTTCTGGAAAAAAATATAAGCAAGAGATACTTTTGTATGCAGAATTTTCAAATTTGTTTGGGGTGTTTTTTTTTGTAATTGAAGTTTTAAACAAGATTAATTTGCTGTTTGAAGGACTGAAATGTTTTCTTTAATTTGTATTAAATACTTGGATGTCTTTTCTTGTAAAAGATAATACAGTCACATTTAGCTAAACTGTTGTAAAATGTCATTTAGAAAATAGAGTAAACGTTTTCAGCAGCAAATAATTTCTAAGTACTCAAAATGATATTTCAATATGTAATCTGCCTTTTCAGTCAGTGATTAATGGTTTTTTTCACCATAAGTACATAGATTTTAGAAGTGTAGGACACCACAAATTTTTTTTAATTTCTGTAATAATACAGAATGCTCAGCTTTTTGAAAATCCACTGCAGCTATCAGGTCTAGACACTGATCTAATTGACTACCTGTGGCTCACATTTGAAGGTGTGGTGGATTTTGCCACCGAAGTCCCCCCTGGGGGCACGGTGGGTTTGCGGTCCCTTCTTGCCTCTTTGCCTTGCTGCTGGTTTCGGAGGGTCGGGAGGTGCACCGCCTTTCCCCGAGTTAGACATGGGAAGAGCAGCTCGGGGCGAGCTGGGCTCCTCGGCAGCGCGGGGGCTGCAGGCGAGCGGAGCCCGCGGAAGCCTCCGAGCGCTGCCCCAGACAGGCAGCTCCGAGCCGGCCTTTTCCAACAGCAGATGGCAGCTCTCCCTTGTCTCTCTCTCGTGCACACAACACATCTGCCGCTTCTCCTGAGCAGGGGGAGTAATTAATGCCCTCGGCACCCCACGTTATAAAGGTATTGGGCCACCTGCTTCATGTGCTGACCACAGAAAATCCGTCCCACGGGACCCCTTCATTGATGGGCTGTCAGTGCAGAGAGATCTACCCATAAAGAAAGTGACATCCTGGGCCAGGAGGTGTAAAATGTACTTTGGGTCCCTCTCTTCTTTCTCAGGTGTGGAAGATACGGGAGCTGTGACCCACCTCTGAAAACAGCGAGATGTGCAAGAGCCATCAGTGCCCTGGGTTCAGTGGCTGCTTTAGTGCTTTTGTTTGCCCACCACTGTGGCTCCCAAGCAAAGCTCACCTTTGCTTTAAGGGTTAGTCTGGTTCTCAGGGTGATTTGGGGGAGAACAAACTGAGGAAAGACAGTGAAACACCGTTCCAGTCTGGCACTTTGTGGAAACATCATCTTCCAAATCCTCACGTGGGCTGCACTGGTCTAAGCTCCCCCAGCAATTCACACAGCACATTTGCTTTAAGAAGGCTCTCAAAGCATTCAGAGCTCCCAAAAGACCCCGAGGTGGCTTTTGTGCCTCCATGAAAAGGGCCAAGTGCCACAGGCACCTTCCCATTTGCCAGCATCTGCCCGCCTTCCACTCTGCCACCACTTCATCATCCACTGACACTTCTAGTTTGAAATCCTTTCCTCTCTTCAGCTGCTTTCCCTTCTGTTGTCAGTCCCACTTGCTGAACCCCTCAATTATTTTATCAGATCTTTTTCTTACTATCCATTTGCCAACTGTTCTCTCTTCTGCCTTCAGCCTCCTGAATCTCAGAGCTGCGACTTGGGCCCCTGATGGAAGTGATGGTGCTTTTCATTCAGTGAGCAGGACATGAGAGGGACAAAGATTTCCTGAGCAGCAGAATAATTTGCTGGTAGAAGCAGGAGATTGCTAATGTTATGACTGCTCTTGGTAGGAGAGCAGTGGCCAGCAACAGATTTCAGAGAATAAAGGTGATTCTGTTGATGTTCTATTACACTACACTACACACACCTACTGTGAGAGCAGAGCACAGCACAGCTGCTCACATGGGCTCTGTCACCGTGGTGGGGGACCTGGAGGAGTGACAGTGCTTTGATGGGGCTCCAGGGTGCTTTTCTTGGATCCCACAGAAGATCCCTTCAAGGCCACACTGTAAGATGCCTTTTTCACCTCCTCCCCTCCTTGGCTGGAACCAGTGCCCTGTATCCACACTCCTGTTTCCAACACTGTGAGTGCTGCTTTTCTACACAGGTTGTTTGGCAGGGGGGCAAAGCTCCTGAAGGAGTTACAGCTCTGGGCTCAGATCTGCAGGGAAGTGATAAATATCACCAGGCTGCCCAGGAGTGCTGGCACACCTCTAAAAGCAATTCCACAGAGGAAATAATTCACACAGCAGCTATGTGAAAATACCAACAGTGATCAGATCTGCCTGCCCAGCCCTGACCCAGGATGGATGGCTTGGCCTCAAAGCTGTGCAGCAAACCTTGCCACGTTAGTCTAAAACAAATGGTGGGATGGCTCCTTCCCTCATTCAGCAGGGCTGGCAGATATCCAAGGTACCAGACTGGCTTCTGGAGGCTCTGGGGAGGTGACATGGCCCAAGAGTGTCTTCTTCCAGAGCCACCAGATCACACACACATCCTACAGGAAGGCCTGTGGCAGGAGCCAGAGGTGGAGGGAGTTCAGCACCTTCCATGACTGCTGTGCAAGCCCAGTGTTTATTGCATCAAATTATTTGTCTTTGTACACATAGCATTGGCCATCTAAATATCTTGCTTCTTACAATCAACTCAGCCAAGAACAGGATCCCAAAGCAGACAATTATACATTTCTTTTAGCACTGAAACCTCCAACTCCTCCTTCTCTTTATGCTGTGCTCTTTTCCTACTTCAGTTTCTCCTTGCCTTGAGTGTAGTCAAAGCAGAAAAACTGGGAGCATATATTCTCCTTGTGGTACCTTTCCTGGACACAGGTGAAAGTGGGCCCTGCCCTCCCTGAACCTGCTACATAAGCCACATCTTCAAAAAGGGGGCTGTTCAAATGTGACACAGTGGGGTGTGGCAGCACACTTGGACTTCGTGCACACTTCGGTGCTTCACCTACCCATAGCTGCTCCTCTATTAAAATTTACCATTTACCTCCTGTTCTGTGCTGCTTTTTCTGCTGACTTTTCAAAATCATCACATGTATATATTAAGCCAAACAGTCTCTGCTGCCCACAGAGGTTTTCCAGGTACAGAGACATCCATTTACTGGGAGCATGCTTGGCAATTTTTGCCAGTCCCCTGCATGCCCTGTAAACCGAGCCGTGATCGCTGCAGTCTGCAGCTCACTAATCCTCTGTTTTAATGCCTGATTAGGTCCCAAATCCATCATTGTTAGTGAGATGTGGGTGTGGGGAGGGCAGGAGGATTTCATCCTCCCAGCTGAGAGTTAAGCTGCTAGAGGTACCCCCGCCTGGTGCTGCACCAGTGAATTAATTAGCTTGCCTGGAAATTTCGTCGGTGCTGCTCAGCGAGGTTGTGGAAAGGTCACACACTCCATTAGAAGTGCTGTGCTTCAACTTGAAGTCATTACATTTGACACTTAGCAAATCTTTAGGAAAAAAAATCAAATAAAGCATTAGCATAAAAATATTTTAAAAGCTCAAGTCCCTATTTCAAGTAGCACATGAAAGAACACCAAATCATGATAATTAGCATCTTCATAGCTCCTTAATTACAAGGATCTTGCTTCTTCATTCTGCAAGTGAGCTCTGCAGGGGCTGTAAGCTTGGTGTACCAGTGGTCATCTCTGCACTTTGCATGGACAGAAACATCACCACTCTGCCTTGCACAGGGGGGAGCACCATTAAAGATGGTTTAAGTTATCTGCCCCTAAAAGAAGACACAAAGTCCCTGATGGATGTCTTTAAGTCCCATATCCTGTAAATTAAATTGTCAATTAAAGTGTCATTTTATTGCTTAAAATGTAGCAATGCAGTATGAATGAAAAACACACACCATCTTCCCATGCTGGGAGGAGTGGCCAATGCTTCAGAAGGAACTCAACAGGTTGGAGAGACGGGAAGAGCAGAACCTGCTGAAATTCAACAAATGCAGATGCAGGTCCTGTACCTGGGGGAGGAACAACCCCAGGCACCAGCACAGGCTGGGAAGCAGCTCTGTGGAGAGGGACCTGTGGGTGTCCCAGTGGACAGTGAGCTGTCCATGAGCCAGCAGTGAGCCCTTGTGGCCAAAAAGGCCAATGGTGTCCTGGGGTGCCTTAGGAAGAGCACTGCCAGCAGGTCAGGGAGGTGATCCTGCTCCTCTGCTCAGCCCTGGGGAGGCACATCTGGAGTGCTGTGTCCATTCTGGGCTCCTCAGGACAAGAGAGACATGGAGCTCCTGGAGCAGGTCCAGCAGAAGGTGACAAAGGGGATGAGGGCACTGGAGCATCTCTCTTATGAGGAAAGGCTGAGGGAGCTGGGGCTGTCCAGACTTGAGAGGAGATGGCTGAGAGGGGACCTCATCAATGCCCATCTGCAGAGAGGGTGGCAAGAGAATGGAGCTTGGTGGTGCCAAGCTATGGAATAAGAGGCAACAGACAGAAACTGATGCACTGGAAATTCCTTCTGAACATGAGGAAAAACTTCTTTACTGTGCAGGTGACCATGCACTGGAACAGGTGCCCAGAGAGGGTGTGGAGTCTCTCTCAGTGGAGACACTCAAGCACCATCTGGATGCAATCCTGTGCCATGTGCTCTGGGATGGCCTTGCTTGATCAGGGAGGTTGGACCAGATGACCCACTGTGGTCTCTTCCAATCCTAACCCTTTTGTCATTCTGTGATCCTTGCAAGGGAATTAAATAGCAAAAAGACAGAATTTGTTTGACTGTTGCAGATGTGTGTAAGACACTCACCTGCCTTTCCTAGAGACAGTGCCTCCTCTCCAGTAAAGCAGTGTGGTGCAGTTCACACAACAGGCAAGGGCTTAGCTGTCAAATAAACAGGTGACAATTTCAGAAGCTGAAATAAACTGTCCCTTGTACTTCCAAACCCCTGCTCTGCCTGCTTGTGCCCCTGGGAGGTGGGAATGTGCTCAAACATAGCTGGGTGAGCTGAGAATGTGTGTCCCAGGGCTAGGACAGGTGACAGATGGCAGCTGGTGAAGCTGCAGTAACTCCATCACATTGGGATGCAGGTGAGCCCAAAGCAGCCAGGCAGGCTGCCACAGAGCCATAGAATCATACAACATCCTGAGATAAAAGGAAACCACAAGGACATTGAGTCCAGCTCCTGGTCCTGCACAGGACAACCCCAGGAATGAGACCCCATGTGCCTGGGAATGCTGGAAGGGTCTGTGGGAACAAGTCCTTCTCTCCCACCTTTGCTACAAACATCCTTCATGTGCTCTCACCTTGTCTATCCCTTCCCCTCACAGCCAAAAACAGTGTGTACCACACCACAATTATTTCAGAACTGTGCCTGCAGCATATGGACTGCATTAAAAACTTACTCAAGCACCTCCTTGAGCTGTGTTTCCAGATGCTCTTTGCAGCAGGCAAAGTTCATAAGAAGGCAGGCTTTAGCCTCATTTTGTCTGTATTGCAAGTGGTGAAACTAAACACAGCTAAATGGATCACAAGGTGGCTGTTTCTGCAAAGAGAAAACTGTTTAAACCTCTGAGGCTGGAGCTGACAGCCAGGAGCTGGCTGGGGAAAGGCAGCTGCTCCCAGCCCTGTGTCGGTAACACCATAAATTTAAGGCTAGACAATTTAGAGCAAAATCAAAAGAGGGCAGAGGAGGGAACAGAGCCAATCCCTCCTGTGCTAACGATGCTATCACAACTCCAGCTGGAAGAGGGCAGCATGTGTTTTATTTAATGGTTTGTATTGCTCCATGCTGAGGTCACATTTCTGAGAGCAAAACAAATCAGCAGCAAAAGCAGGGAACCTCTGCTGCAGCATCTGGGTCTGGCCTGGAAATTCAAAGTTTGGGTCTAGATCCAAACTCTCCCCAAGTGCCCAAGGATTTGCATTTGAAGACTTAGATTTTGTTCATTTCTCTTTATGCTAAAAAACACCACCAAAGAGGAAAGGCTGTGTATTAGCAGCTGGCCTTGGCTTCTTATGCCATTGTAAATGAGGTCAGCAGGACTCTGCAGAATATTATCATAAGGTTGCAATTAGCAATGAGAATTATGCCACACACATTTTACATTAAAGGAAACAGTTGCAGTAAAAGGCTGTTCAATTCAGACATCAAAGCACACAGTTCGTGTCAATTAATAACACAGCAAAATATAAACTTGAGATGCAGAGACAGACTAAAAGTTCTTTTTTTTATAAAAAAAGCATTTGTCGAGAAGATAAATCACACTTTATATTAATTTTCTGGTTTTGAATATTTTATAAAAGCACACAGATTTATTATTAGCTTGAATACAAACATGATATACAAGGATATGAATGTGTCAGGGGAAAACACGAGTTATATATGGATAGGAACATGTCAAGAAAAGGCATTTTGTTAAAGAAAACCCTCTTTCAAAGTAAATCTAGTGAGCCATTAAATTTTATAAAATACTTAACCACACACACTAGCCTGTCAGTCCACTCACCAGTTGCTCTTTTCCTACAAGCTATTTATATGTGTTATTTAGGAGTGGAACCTTGCAGAATAAGGTGACTAGAACACTTCAGATTTTTTAATTTATTGCTAACACCTGGATGTTGTTCTCCCTACAGTCAGTGAGATCAGTTCATTAGCTATAATTGGAAAAAAATTAGGTCCTCTCTTTTTTAAAAATAATGACACCAAACCTTCCATATTTAAAGAAATTTATATGGAAGACCTGGTCGGCAAAAATATTGAGAGTACAGAGAAGACTGAACGGAATATATTGTAGTAAGGTTAGAATTTTACATCTTTGCCTTGTTTAATTTTTAATGTATTCATTTTGCATTTCTATACAGCATCTTTCAACACAGAAGTACTGGGCTAAATTTAGTTCCAGTTAATGGGAGCTCCTTACTAAGTAAGTAAGGGCTGTGAATTCATTTGGCAGCATCTGCATGAAGGGCTGTGGCAGCACAAAACACCTTCCAGACAGCCCCCAGGAGAGGCTTGCAAGTCAGTGACAGTAGATGGGAAATGCATGGAGTCACTGCACCTGGATCAGCATATCCCAACAGCTCTGCTGCAGGGGCCCTTCCCAGCCACAGCCACCTTCAGGCTGCTGTTTTCCAGGCTGGAGCCTTGTGGAGGACAGCAGTGCAATTTTCCTCAGCCCTCAGCTGAGAGTGATGGTGTATTTTGAGTGTGTGTTACAGCATCCTGTTTTCCATACTCCCCTAGGGGGGTGAATTGCAGCTAGAAAATCTCATTGCAGGACTGCTGAGTGCTGGAAGGGCCAATAGTGCTGGGGGAAGAGAAAAGCAGCAAAGTAGAGCCTGTAATATAAGAAAATGCATCCCAGGTGGTTCCACAGACTGAAAACGATCCTCAGACAGGGTGCTGCAAGGGAAATGCTGGAACTGCAAGAGAAATGTCAGTGGTACAAGAGAAATATCAGTGGTACAAGGGAAATGTCAGTGGTACAAGGGAAATGCCAGCTTAGCCATGGTGGTGGGAGCTCTCTGACCCTCTCCTCCTGTGAGCCACACACCGAAATCTGCTGCTCTTAGGTCACAAACCTCCAAGGAGATGGATCCAGCAGCCATCCCTCCATGTCTCCATCCTGCTGGTACACTGAGCAAGGCTTGCTCACTGCTGGGCAGACTGGTTAGCTCAGCTGGAGCTGTATTTGTTTTGCCCCCCAAATCTGGGGGCTTTGCTAACCCAGCAGAGTGTGAGCTGTGGGTCTGGAGGGGATCTGTGCTCACCCAGCAGAGTGTGAGCTGTGGGCCTGGAGGGGATCCATGCTCACCCAGCAGAGTGTGAGCTGTGGGTCTGGAGGGGATCTGTGCTGACCCAGCAGAGTGTGAGCTGTGGGTCTGGAGGGATCTGTGCTGACCCAGCAGTGTGAGCTGTGGGTCTGGAGGGGATCTGTGCTGACCCAGCAGAGTGTGAGCTGTGGGTCTGGAGGGATCTGTGCTGACCCAGCAGAGTGTGAGCTGTGGGTCTGGAGGGGATCTGTGCTGACCCAGCAGTGTGAGCTGTGGGTCTGGAGGGGATCTGTGCTGACCCAGCAGTGTGAGCGGTGGNGTACAAGGGAAATGCCAGCTTAGCCATGGTGGTGGGAGCTCTCTGACCCTCTCCTCCTGTGAGCCACACACCGAAATCTGCTGCTCTTAGGTCACAAACCTCCAAGGAGATGGATCCAGCAGCCATCCCTCCATGTCTCCATCCTGCTGGTACACTGAGCAAGGCTTGCTCACTGCTGGGCAGACTGGTTAGCTCAGCTGGAGCTGTATTTGTTTTGCCCCCCAAATCTGGGGGCTTTGCTAACCCAGCAGAGTGTGAGCTGTGGGTCTGGAGGGGATCTGTGCTCACCCAGCAGAGTGTGAGCTGTGGGCCTGGAGGGGATCCATGCTCACCCAGCAGAGTGTGAGCTGTGGGTCTGGAGGGGATCTGTGCTGACCCAGCAGAGTGTGAGCTGTGGGTCTGGAGGGATCTGTGCTGACCCAGCAGTGTGAGCTGTGGGTCTGGAGGGGATCTGTGCAGACCCAGCAGAGTGTGAGCTGCGGGTCTGGAGGGATCTGTGCTGACCCAGCAGAGTGTGAGCTGTGGATCTGGAGGGGATCTGTGCTGACCCAGCAGAGTGTGAGCTGTGGGTCTGGAGGGGATCTGTGCTGACCCAGCAGTGTGAGCTGTGGGTCTGGAGGGGATCTGTGCTCCACCTGCTCAGCAGGAGCACGGGGCTGCTGCTGGTGCATCACCCCTGTGCAGGGTGCTGTGATCTGCTGCCCAGGTTTCAGCCAGCTCTGCTCAAGGACACGGTGAGCCCAGCCATGCCCTGTGCCCCTCAGTGTCAGTCCACCCTGAGGGTGGGCAGCAAGAGGCTCTTTCCTTTCCTACCCACTGGCATGAGGGTAAAAACATGATTACCCATCACTTGCTCCTCTTTTCAAACTTAACTGTCCCTGAGGTGGTGGTTCAGCCAAGGGCATAAATAGATGCTTTGCACCTCATTCCTCAGGCAGCCACGACAGCAGTCTGCCATTTGGAGTGCTCTGTGTAAGGCAGTTGTCTTTTCTGTCCTGGTTTTGCTGTTATTTTTACCCTTTTCTTTTACTACATCTCAAAAAAATCTGCAGAGTCTTAGCTAATTTGGCTTTATTTACTGCAAGGATTTCAACATTCAGTGAACCAGACCAAATTACTGATTTCAAATGTCTGGTCTGTAGCATGGATAGAGTCTTGAATCGATTTCAACCAGCAGAAATGATGTGTGTACATAAGTGAGACCTGGTTCAGGAACTATACCCCTTTCTGTCCCTATGCTTCTCCCAGGAACTGAAGAAACATTTTCAGCAAGACACAGAATCCATGATTTTACAACTGTGCTTTCTAGAGAGCAGTTCTGAAGCCCCTGACACTCTAAGAAACAAGGCTCAGCAAGAGACTTGAGAATATTGTGTCTGTTCTGTGGCTGCACAGCTCTTCCTTGTGTGTTTCAACAAAAACCCTTCCTTCTTTTGCTCAGATTGTCTACCAGCATAATCACAAGTTTGAAATAATTCAAATCAGGAAAAGGATTTGCTAAGTCCATCTTAAAATATTCTTCCCTTCTCTTAGGCAGAAATTTACTGTAATACAGCATATGAAATAATTTCAGGATATGATAAATTCACATCAAACTTCAGCTGTTCCAATTGATACAACAGTTTTCCCCAATTAATTTTTCTGTAATATAAAAATGGATTGAGTCATTTTATAGACTTGCAGGGTGAGCTTTTGAATGAATTAATTCAGATTTTTACATTTCTGAGGTGGATTTATAGTGCTAAAGAGTATTTATGTGTGCGGAGGTTTAAATCATCAGACTAAATTATTCACAGTGTATATATAAAGTTGAAAAACAGTAATCTTAAAGAAACCACGTGTTAGAAGAAGATGTAATGTTTATTTTCCTATTATTTGAGCAATTCTGAAAGGCATTTTTCATGGGTACAGGGTGTCAAGTAAGAAATATGATGGTATTTTGCCTTGAGGGGGATTGTGTTCTTATCTTCCAACTTGTGAGAGGCCTGGGGTGAAATGTCCAAGCTGTTCTCGCTGTCACAGCCACATAATTCCACTCTGAAGTGTGTTAATATTCTCTCTGAGCTGTCCCTCTGAAACCCTCCCATGTCTTCCAATAACAGAAACAGCTTGAAGAACCCTCAAGCTGCAGGGCCATGCAATTCTCCTTCGGACATGTTGCAAAAGAGGACAGGAAAGAGAAGAAATGAAAGCCAGAAATGAAAGAAACGAGGCTGATGTGGTTGCACTGTGGGAATTCACGTGTCCCGAATTCCATGGTTTGCTCTAATCGCTGCCGAGATCTGTTTAGTTAAGCTGTCGTAAACCCCGGGGTAAGCAATGGGAGGGGTTATTTAGAAAGGACAAGACAAGGAAAACTTGTTTCCCTGGGCTCTTTCCACAGTCAAGGGAGAGGGAAAAAGGCTTTTCCAGGAGAACAGCTGAGGCTGTGGATGCACTGAATTGATCTCAGGAAAAGATGCTGAAAGAGCAATGTCTCTTCCTCCAGTCTGTCTGCTCCCTCCAGCTTGCTCTTTTATCCACTGGGCTTTCCCACCAGCCAGATCAGCTTTCTAACTCTGAGGAAAAGGATTCCCTGTTTGTCTGCTGGGTTAGACTGCTGCCTGGCTGGTGGCTGAGCTGGCAACGGGGTGACCTGGCCTTCTCTAGGTAAGGGTGATGAGCAGTGCTTTGAGCCACTGAGCATCTCCACAGATCTCTGACTTACAGGGCATCACCGTAATTCTGCATTAATGTACCTGTATCTATCTGTATCTTTATATATTTATCAATATGTATATATGCATGTTTAAATTGTAACTACAGAGATACCTCCCCCCCATATTTGCCTAAGAAGAGGTTACATAAATGTATAAAAAACTACATTGAGGAGCAGTTTGTTTAAAAACTGTTGCTATGGCTGCAGTGGCTTTTGTGTACAGTTACTTAAAATATGGGCTTGTGCAGAACGAAGTGACAGACAGATTTGTGTCTCTGTGCAGTCAGACTGCCACAGGTTCAGCTCTGCTTGCTGGTTACAGCAGGGACAGCATCCCCCTGATGTCCTGAGTGAGCAAGTCTGAGCTCAGCACTCAGCTCTCTTCAGGCAGCTGTGACTCAAACAACTGCTCTGAAGCTGTTTGTTTGCTTGAGAAAGGAGGTGGATGTGTGTCATTTCCTTGCCTAGACACATAAGCATCATTTTCCTTTCTCTTTTTTTTCCTGTTTTGTTGGTTTGTTTGTGTTTTGTTTTGGTTTTTTTTAATGAGACAGCAAATCACTTGAGACCTACAATGCAAACTGCATCAGAAGGCCAAGGTTTTGAGCATGAGGAGACTGAAGGAACTGAGTTTTTTAATGGGTCTTCATCTGAAATCCTAAAAATTCCAAGAAGCACCTGAAATGTCAAGGCACTTAAAATTGTTGCCATTGGATTACACAAGGGTAAAGCAGTCAGAGATCCTATCAAACAAGTCATGGAACTTAACTCGTAAAACGTGGGAAGGAAATGTGGCACAGAGTGTGGGGCTGAAGGGACTGCAGCAGAAGTGAGTTCCAGGAAGAGCCAGTGAGTGCTTGGCAGACAGGAAAGGAATATTGTCCATGTCTGTGGGATAGTTCAGCCTTTCCCATTCTGTGATTCTGTCCCTGAGCTTCCCCAGGAATCGATGGGCAAATGTTGTGTGCAGCAAACAGATCCTGATCCTGTGAGGCCCTCTCTGGTATTTCATATCAGTTCAGCCAAAAATGTCTGCCAAAAGTCAGTTTGCAATTGTTTCCATAGCTGTGTCTTTATAATGGGGTCATTAATTATCCTCCATGTTGTTTATGAAACAATTCTAGTGATTTTCAGATTTGGCCTTTCCATGCTGACATCTGTGCTCCAGAGATATATTCACCATCACCCTGTTGCCTCTGAGCTCCACCTGGGCAGACTCTTGCCCAGGTGAGCTCTCTGGAGATGCAGACCCTCCCCTCAGCAGTAGAGCAGGGCCTGAAGGTTTTGCTCCAGGAATTTCAGAGGTGAAACATGCCCAAGCTTCTAACTTATGAGACAGGGATAGAGAGATCAGGATCACTTAGCTGGTGAGGGTTCAGACTAGAGGGCTTAGCTAGAAAATACCTTTCTATCTACAAGAAAGATATAGTCTGTCATCAAATACTTTATAACCCGAGATGCTGATTACATCTGTGTGGGTGACAGACTGTGCCCATGGCTGTGCCAGCACTGCTACACCTTTATCCTCCATCAGGTGGAAATACTGAAGAGAAATAAAGAAAACACGTCAGTTGTTATCTGGGAGGAAGTGCAGCAGAAACAGAACATATCCCAAGGGACCTTGGCACACTGTGAGGTACACACAGCACATCCTTAAATAGATGTATGAGGCTAAATGATCATTGTCTGTGAGTAAATAGGACAAGGCCTGGATCTGAGCACTGCACCTGGTCATCCTCTTCACTAAGCTGCTGATGGACACCATGGCATAGTTTTGTGCCCATGTTCAGCATTACCAGGGCCAACATTTCTCCTTGGTCTAAGCTACCATGTCCTCAAACTGAATGTCTCTCCCAGCTTCCACTTGAAAGGTATTCAAGATATGTTTTGCCAGGAAGAGAGCAAGTGCAAATGTAAATTTTAAGGTAATGTCTTCAGAGGCAGGAACCCTGAAGTATAAACTTTGTTCCTGTTCATCTGCTTGTGGAGATGATTTTCAGATGTAGTGCATAAGTAGTCCCAGAAAGAGGTTGAAAAGTCACTTAGACTGTCCCAAACCTTAGTCAGGGACTGGTGGTGGCTGCCGTGTCTTCAATGCTCTGAATATTCCTCATGGCAGAGTGCATAGACCACCTTGCTCACTGTGATGCTGTTTCACATATTTTGAAAGAAGAGAGTGGATTTAATTCCTAAGCAAATGCCCCTGAGGGGCCTGAGGCCCATCTCTTGACAGGGTGCAGAATATGGATCCCAAATGGATAAAGGCCCGGGCTAGCAGCTCCAGGAAGGTGCTTCATCACTGCATGTGGGTGAAGTTTATATAGCTCTGTCTGCTCTCCCCCCAGCAACCTGGTGATCCTGGACTGCACATGGAGGACCTGCTCCTTGTCTGAGGAGCCCAAGTGCACAGCACTGGTGACTGATTTCTCTGTGAGCTGTGGGGGCCCATTGCTGTGATAATGACACACTTCCATCAGCTCCTGAGCTTGCTGCAGGGATGTTGAACACCACAGCTGCCTGCAGCCAACACAAACCACAGCTCTACATCCCAAACCAAAGTGTGTTGTGCAAACCTGGTGGGCAATTACACAATTTATTCATAAAGCACTGTTTGAGCACATGGAGGATTTGTCAGGCACTGATTGAGCAAACTCTCTGCTGTTGACTCATCTCTTTGGCCCATTGGTTCCTCTGTTGGTTATGGAGATGTCAAATGCTCACTGGAAGCAGCTGAGGTTCCTGAATATTGCCTTTGTTGCAGATGGATGGATCACAGAGCACTTGCCCTGTATATTTGTGTCTGTCTGTGTCTCACACATGCCTGAGAAACACAGGCCATGCTCTGGTTTATGTTGCACTATTGTATCACTTACAGTGACATTATGCTACTCCAAGCAGGCAATATTTTGCAAAAATCAATAATTGTATTAATTAATAATGGCTAAAACCTTCACAGACCTTTTTTTTCCAGAGATATCAAAGTACTTGGCAAGCACAGGAATAATTAACGCTCCTATATTCTCATATTATCTTTATTGGAAATGTTTATTATGGAAGAAGGAATAGGAACATTTGCCTATTTCCTACTAATGGCATCAGAAAAGGTGAGTGAACCTTGTGTGGTTTAATTCAGAAAAGGCCTGGCATTCCTGGCTTGACTGGATGCAGTGTTGGCAGTCCAATTTTTCTCTTTGCTCTAATTTCCGTGAGACAAGGCTCCTCCTGGGCCTGTATTTTGGTGCCTTTGATACTCTGCTGGATTAGACCACAGATTTCACTAAGTTTAGGGAGGTGGCTCAAGATCCCTATCTTCACATTTGGCAGTGTGATGGAGCAATCAAGAGGAAGAACTGCACTACTGCAGAGAGAAGTCCCTGTATAAAGGCAGAATTCATGAAAATGCTCCAGGTGTGTGGCACCTTCTCCTTTCCTCTTACCCACCTGTGTAACAGACTTTTTTTTTACCACTCTGGTATCACAACAGAAATTCTTAGAGGTTGGAATGTCAATGAAACAAGCAAGCCATGATTTATAATTATATTTGAGACATTCGTGAAGGTGAAATATTGGCCACTTCTGCTGGATCCCAAAATCATCATTCAGGAGATCCTGACATCTGGGCCACACAAAACTGCTTCTCATGCATGTTTCAGGTAAAATGACTGGGCACAGCACACAAAACTACAACCACAGAAGAAAATTAAAAGGAATAATAGATGAGAAATCAGAGAAGCATTGAAAAATTCAGGTTGGAAGGGACCTCCAGCTGTCATCTAGTTCAGGTCCTTCCTCAAAGCAGGGCCAACTATAGAGGTTACTCTGGACCTTGTCTGGGTTTTTACTGTCTTCCAAGATGGAGATTTCCCATCCTCTGGCTTTCCCAGTTCTTGTCAGTCCTCCTAGTAATTTTCCTTAGTAGGTGAGCTTCTTTTGTCCATTGTGTTTTGTCCTCCAGGAAAAGTCTGACTGCATCTTCCAGTACCCTGCCACAAGGTAGCTGAAGAGAGCAGGAAAATCACCCTCAGCTTTTGCTTTTTAGGGCTGAACAAGCCCAGTTCCCTGAGTCCCCTGTTCTCCAGATGCCCACCCATCCTGTCTGCTGAACCCCCTCATTTCTCAGGCCCTTTTGAATCAAGGATAGCTAAATGCAGTTGGACAGTGCCCCACTGTCCAAATAGTGCCCTCCTAGAGAGAGCAACAACTGCACTGAGGTTACTGGGGCACTGTCAGAGCTCTCTGGGCTCTAAAACACTCCTCCAAACCCAGCAGTTTTTAAAATGCAGCAGTCTCTGGATCCAAAGTGCTCATGAGCGTGGCTGCCAAAGTAGTTCTAAATTTCTGCTCATTGCAGTTATTGCTGCAGGAACATTGCTGGCATAACATTTTCTCCTGGAGTCTTTCTAGAGCACCTGCTTCATTCACTGTGTGTGCAGGCATCAGCCAGGACAGATGCTCAGGGAAAGAGCTGAAACCCCAAAGCTCACAGAGCTGACGCCCTTTATCAGAAAAGAGGCCACCCAAGTTCTTGTTTTAAGCAAGGAGGCAGGAAAAAGTCTTTGAAGAAGAAGCAGCTTCCTTAAAGTGTTTAAGGGAACCCTTTCCAGAGAGAATATTAAAAATGCATGGGTGGAGTGAGAGAGAAAGAATTCTTATTTATGTATAAAATTACACACGGAGACAATGTCCAAAATCATTGAAAAAAAAGAGTCTGTGTGTCTCTGTTTTTCTGAGTTATGACAGCATGTGTTTAGTATTATGGCTAGTCCATTATAGGAGCCAAAGTTAACATTTTTCAAAGTATAAGGGGTTTTGGGTTTTTAAAGCTCAGTTAAATTCTAGCACTTCAAACCTACTCAAACACAGCAAAATAAAAACCTCTGGAAACTCTTTATCTAATTTTCTGTAGTCGAAACAATTATGCAATTGGATAAGCAATCAAGTCAGTTCAAATTTGTGAATTTCTGCATTACAGGGCAGGACAAATTACATTTGAACCTGGAGAAAAAAGCAATGTAAGAAATGTAGTGGAGTTTGTTTTCCCATCAAGGACAGCCACACTGGTCTAGTCTAAAAGGTCTTAGTGCAGCTTAAGGAAACAAACCTAAAGACTTCATGGGATTATGCACATCTTACAGTGCAGAGCTGCCACAGGACAGCAAGGAACTGGTGGCTGGAGAGGGGTCTCTGTAGGCTTTGCTCAGTTCTTGCACCCCAGGGTACAACATTCCTGTCACTGAGGGTGCTCTCTGGGGGCTTCATGTGCTCACAGTGCACACAGGAATGTGTTGGAGTGAGCAGGCTCTGGAGGCAGCAAAGGGGAGACAGGAGCACTTTGTGCCTCCCCATCCTGTCTATTCAAGCAATTCAGCCATCAGATCAGCAAGATGGTAAGGCACATATGTGCTTCCCAAATGCCTTGAGTCACTTGTCTTTAACTCAAGCCTCTTTTTCTTTCTTGAGTGAGAGCTTTCACTTTGAACAAGATCCCTTCAAACCAAGCAGCTGGGAGCTGTTGTGAGTGTGGATGTTTTGTTAGGGACTTTCTGTGGAGCTGCTTGTAGGAACAACATAAAGAGGAAGGTTGTAGAACTGTTGTTTTAAAGAGTATTTCTTATGTAGGAATGGGCATAAAGTTAAAAGGGATGATACTTTAAAAAATAAACCAGTCCTCCACATCATCTCCCTGCTGATGGCTTCCAGCTGGCAGGGGCAGGTCCTTGCTGTGCTGCTGTGCTGTCAGGAGCTGCATTTGAGGCACTGTGGGAGCAGCAGGGCATGGGCAGGACAGCTCAGTCTCCCTGGCTGCCTCTGCCAGGACCAGATTTTCTGCCATGGTTGTCAGCTCAGGACTAACAGATCTGGATTCCTTTTTCAGGTAGTAATAGCCTAAGAAGATATAATAGTCTATGTATTGTTGACAGAGGGTGTATCTTGAATGATTTTCTTGTTTTAGGGACTTAAAGGCAAAGTGCAGCACTTCATAATGCCCAGAGAAGAGCACCCCTGAAAGCAACACCTGTGATCCCTTCCAGGAGTCAGTCCTGGCAGGACAAGAAAAGCACAAAGCTGGTGGAGTTTCTCACCTCATCCAAGGACAGTTAATTCCATATGGTTCAAAGCAGGGAAATTGAACAAGAAAAAAAGGCCCCTGTCCCGGTTTGGACAG
>VZRX01021576.1:88284-102943 GCA_013398075.1 Notiomystis cincta | reverse complement strand
AGCCGCCGCCTCCGCCTGGCTGGTCCCGGCCCCCCCGGGGATGCGCCGAGCAGCGCCGGGCGGGAGCCCGCTCCACTGCGGGAGGGAGCATGAGCTGCCGGCTGCTTTCCCTTCCCTCTCACAGCTGAATCGCTTTTATTTTTAAATTTACCCCCCTCCCCCCCACCTCAGGTTTTTGTGCTCGGCACTGGGGGAGCCGGGAAATTTTGTGGCCACTGACATATTTTGATTTAAAATCGCTGTCAGTGGACGTTTCTCCTTCTGCTCCAGCATCGTTGTCCTGTTCACAGCCATTTAGGCTTAAGAAGCTTGATTCTTTAAGGCTTGTATCCAAGGGCATCAGTCATTAACACACTGAGCTGCATCTGTTTCTTGGATAAGACTGAAGAAAGACATCTTAAGCTGGAAATCCTGCTCGTTCACTCTCGTTCATACAGAAGGGGAAGCGTATGCAGCAGCAGGTTCCTTTTTTTTTATTTTTCCATAGGCTGCCTCACTATCGAGATGCAGTGACAAAATAATGGAGTGAAAGTCTCTCACTTCCAGGCAAGAAAATTGCAGGAGTCAGACAGGAAAAGGAAGGAGCACGTTACATAGCAGAAATAGGAAAGAGGACAGTGGTAAAGAACTGAAAATAAAATTAGAGGAAACGGGTGGAAGGCTGGCATAAAGCTGGGAGATTCTTTAAACTGAAAGTGGTGTGTTTTTTTTCTTTTTTCCTTTTTTTTTTTTTTTAAAGTTTTTTTAAATTTGTTTTATTGTTGATTTTAAATTCTAAGCTGATTTTGGAGATCTCTGCAGTAACCAGGCTGCTTTAGAGTAGAACAGCTTCCCCAACGTGTCCTTTTCTCTCTCTCTGCCTGCTGTCTCTGCTATTGCTGTTGCTGCTGCTGACAGAAACGTGTTAGGAAAGCAGAAAGAGAAAATGCCAGCCATCCTGGTAGCCTCCAAAATGAAATCGGGACTACCTAAACCCGTACACAGCGCTGCTCCAATCCTTCACGTCCCAACGGCCAGGACCATCCCACAGCCCTGTTACCTGAAGTTTGGGAACAAAGTGGAGGTGACGAAGCCATTGTATTCCAGCCAGATTCCTCTCAAATCTTCCAATGGACAAGAAAACCCAGGAGATGGCCTCTCAGCAAGGAAGAGTAGCTCAGTAGAAAATGGATTTGACACACAGGTTAGCAGGCACCAAATGCTGGGGAGGTGTATCTGAGAATTTATTTCTGTGTTGAGAGTGTGCAGCAGATTTTCTGGGGTAGATAGCAGTGCAAGAAGGGATGTACATGTGTGTGTATGTGCCAACAACATCTGTCTGCAGTGGTGGGGTGTTCTATATTCTGCATAGTGGCATGTGTAATTCTGTCAGCATGATGGAGCTGATGATGTGGTGCTGAGGGATGGGGCTGTGTGTGCTGCTTGCGTGTGCTGCCTTCTCCGATGCCTTTGCTTGAACTTGGGGGGATTTACAGGAGAGGGATGGTAGAGATTTGTTTGTGGGGTGTGCTCTTTCTGTGCTTTCTGTAGGTGCTAAGTGTAAGGGCTGGCTCGTGTGCCTGGGCTGAGGGAAGATTGCTGGTTGTCATGAATGTGTTTTGTGTTTGGTCATGTACCATACCAGAGCACTAGTTGTGTGAACATTCTGTGTTTGTAGCTGTGTGGGGAGTGAATGAGAGGCAGTGCTTGATGCTGGATTAAAATATGCATGTCATTCACTGCAGCTAAATTAAACGTATTATGTAGGAAATGAACACTTAAGTGAAATTGCCTGTATGATGCTATACATGCACGACACCATAGATGCAGCACATCATCAATACATGTATTTTAGGTTTCCCTTTAATATGTGACAGTCTTCTAATGTATTTTTATGTATGCTGCTTGCTGTATAGGGAGGAGAACTGCATGTTCCACAGCTGGTTTAATTTCTGTGGGCAGGGTGAGGTTGTCAGCATGGCTGGGGCTGCTGTGCCCCAGTGAGCTCTGCAGCAGCGTGGGCACAATGTGTGTGTTACTGTACTAGAGAGGGAGCAGAGCAGATGGGCAGCTGCAGCAAGCACAATTGATTGCTGTGATACAGAGGTGGCTGTACAGCCCTGTGATGTATTTTGGCAACAGCCATGTACGTTACACACTGCTTCTGCCAATATCTGAGCCCGGTGGAAGGCGATATCATTATGCTGAGAGAGGGAAATGATGACAGATACTCACCTGGTTTTTTCCTTCTTCAAGGAATAATGGATCATCCCTACCACCTAGATTCTGAAATCTTTGGCCTTGTAACCCTATTCCCTTCAGACAAGTGTGCCTATTGATTGGGCACATTTGACCGCATGCCCTGGTTTCAGGATATGCTGCACTTTCGTTGCTGGTAGACAGGGTGACGTATTGGGCTGCTCAGGCTAGACAGATATGACTGGAGCAGTTCCTGAGGGACTGAGAACAGGAAAAGGAGACAGTCAAGCATTGATGCAGGGTAGTGGCAGCAGACAGACCTGTGCATCACATCTTGCCCTTACAAGAGAATCAAGTGCTCTCTCTCACTTGTGCCTGAATCTGTCCTTGTGATTATGAAATGTCAGCAAAATCTCATTATCTGTGGCCCTTTCTCTCACACATGTCATGTTTTCTGCATGGAAATCTACACTGCTGAAAAAGTGGTTGTTATTCAGAAACACTTTCTCATCTTGTAACAGATTATGCTCACAGAGATCCTGCCAGTGGGAGCTGTTGGCAGCAGTAAGGGCAACACTATGATGTTTTTAACCCTTACAGTGATGTGGAACAAACCTCATTTTTTGTAGCCTAATGATGAAAGGGTCTTGATGCTAACTTGTTATATTTGAACAGGGAGTGATTTTGGCTAAAGAAATGTCAAATAATTTTACAGTTTTAATTACTTCAGTAGCAGGAGGAATCTTAAGCTTCACATTCTCAGTAACCTCCTCTGACTGTCAGTCTGAGCAGATGACCAGCACCTTTTAAGGTGTGAATCAGTGAGGCTTTTTACACTATCTATTATCTTGAATAAACACAGTCATTTTTTGTTGTTCTTATTGATCCAGCTTTGATCCTTCTGCCCACAAAAGCATGCAGGGCTTTGCCATTCAAGGTGGTCATTTGGAATGCCAGTCTATATCTAGAGGGAGTTTTCTCCAGATGGGTTGTATCAAGGGCACTGTTGTTTCCTTTTTCTACTGTTCCTCTCTGCCAAGGAGACAGTCAAGGGATGGATGGACAGCAGGTGATATGTCAGCAGCTGAAGCACTTTTATCTTGGAAGACCTTCAACTGCATTCAGGTATAGAAATGCTTCATGATAATAAGCCTGGTAAGGTTTAGTGTTGAACACTGCACCAGGTCTGAATATCTTGAGAATCTGAGGGTGATCACTTTGCCTCTCTGGGTGGGTTGTCTGAAGCACCAATGCAACCCTCACCATTTTACTGTGAAGGCACCTAGCATTGCGTCTTAGGGAGGGAAGTTATATTCTTACAGTAGAATTTAGAGTTTGGATGCACAAGACGGACTAATGCCGAGTGTTTTGGCACCTATCTTCTGTAGATCTTGGTCCCTGTATAGAATTTTCAGCCCACAGGGAAGGACATCCTCCTGTGTGGGTGGAGGGAGAACAAGAGAGAAATTGTGTCACTTGGACCAATTCTCTTGGTTCTGGGAGTATTTCAGGGAGTTGTTCTTAATCCCATTGAAGTGTTTTGTTTTTGCACTACATAATGCAAAATTTAGTGGCTTATTTGACTGATTATTCTGAAGAAGAGGCTGTGTCTAGAGCACAGTCCAGAAGCCACCAAGTGAGGATACCAGACCATGTTCTCATGCTGGATTAGCATGCTTCAAGCCACTTACACACCACTGCAAAGCTTCCTGAGCTCTTTCAGTGCCAGGTGGTACCTTTCTAGAACCTATTTCCTCAGAGAACATGAGCACTGCAGATGGTATTCATTAAAGTACCAATTTTTAAAAAAAATTAAAATGAAAATGTCCCACTCACAAAGGTGGTATCAATGAAACTTCTAAATGTTTTGCTAATTTTGTTGCTCTTGATATGGTCTTACATGTGTAAGCTGGATTTTGTAGTAACTGGAAGTTCTGTGCCTTAAGGCCTTATAAGGGCAGTGTGTTTTTTAAAATGCTGTGCAATTTATAAAAAGCATACTTTAGAGTATTTCAGAGGCACTTTCCAAAGAAAGGTCTGAGGGTTTAAGCATCAAGCCCATTATAAATGCCGGTTGGAAATTTAGGTTGATGAATCATGGCAGTATCATTTCTATTTTACTGTTACTGATATACACACTCTGTTTTTCCATATTAAAGCCGTTGTGTTGTGCACAACAGTATCTGACTGTTGCACTGGTGCTTATTTTGTCTAATTTGAAAACACCGCCAATAAATTGTTTTGGAAATATTTAACTTTGTTACCAGAGAAACTTCTGTCGAGTAGATAGCAAGATTGTGATCTCTCAGCTACAGAATGGTATTTCTCAGTGATTCTGAAAAAGTCAGATGCATCTGGCTACTAAATTTGCATTAGTTATTTAAGAAATAAGTCATTGCCAATTAGGAGTCTGTGGTCATGCTATAATTTTTGTGCAGATGCAAGAAGGAAGGTGCTATTGCAGGCATACAGTCTGCTGCCATGTCATTATGAATGTCACTGAAGGAGATCATGCTTTTAATTACTGTGTTTATTGCTGCTATTTTGTATTCTCCAACTTCTTGATTTTCTTTCTCCAGAGAACCTAAAAAATAATTACTGTTTGTACCTTCAATAACTGAAGCAGCACTAAAGGCACCAGGACCTTGTTAAATGGTTGGTCCCATCCTTCCACTAAAACACTCCAAGTTAACCTGAGTTTAAAGTATGTGTGTTCAGCAATTACCTGTTGTGCATAGTTTGGCTGGGAGGAGTGGGGGTAGGAATTGGTATTTTTTTACAAACTTTTCTGCAATATTCATTTGCTGAAAACCAGACAGTTGCCCTCTCCGGGTGGATGTGGCAGGCAGGTGCTTACTGGGTGTGATGCTCTCCCTCACTTTCCTCTTTCCCTACGCTAGGCAAAGCCTAGGATTTCTAAAATGCTTGCACCTCCTTGTGCTATCTACTGAACTCTCTCCAGTTTCCCTAGACCTCCTTTTTTTTAAAGAATTCAGTTCAAAACTGGTTAGATAGCATTGTGTGAAATCAAGCTACCTTGCTCAGGTAGATTTTTCTTCATACTGCATTCCCAGTGTGTGAAGATCTTGTTGAGTTGGGCAGCCTGGATCTGGGGTGTTCTAGTTCTGAGGTGTTCTAGATGTCCCTATTTTCTAGTCTTACACTGGATTTTTCACCTAGTGATTTAGTTCTTCTTTCCAATTTGTCAAGATCATCTACATCTGGGGTGTACTCCATTTGCCACACCTATTGAGGTTAAAAATATCTCTGTATTTTTCCTCATTGCCCATTCTGTAGTCTAAGTAATGACAAGGGTATGGAAGCTCTGTTATGACTCCCTGCATATAAATCTAGTGGACAGTCATTCCAAGGTTGGTGGCACACTGCTGGCATGTTCCAGGGAGTTTTTCAGTCAGTTGTGTGCTGCTCTCAAACTGATTAACTTAATATGTTCCTCCAGTATTTTTCCACACTTCAAATTTAGGTTCACATCAAATGTTTGATGAGCCACATGTGACCTGTGATCTGTGGGCTATCGGTTTCCCTTCTCTGCCTCACTTCCCTTCCATTAGCAATCCAAATAAAGGCACATAGTTCAGATATTAGTAATTACTTTTCTGTATTTTAATTAACTTTACCAGAAGCCATTTAAACCTCTGTATCACTGTCTTGCTAATGTGAAGCTTCATAGAGAGAAAGATTAATAGAGCATATTGCAGAGAGATTATGCCTTCTCTTCTCACATGTATTAGCCATTTTTGTGTGTGATACTGGGTTTCACAGTTCTAATACTGAACCAGCTTGCAGAAGGAATAGGGATCATGCAAATCTTTATCTTGACCCAATTTAAAGTCAGATGAACATCAATTGGTTTCAGTGCTATCGTATGAGGTGCTTCAGTGGTGTGAAATTTGGTCTCACTACTACTGCTGAGCTAATTATAAACAAAATTATCAGAAATGTGGTCAATCATACTGATAAGTTTAATATAAAAGATTGCTTTTTGCAGTTGGAAGAAACCAAGTGGGGTTGCATTTAGGATGTGAATAAAGGATAGATTTTGCTGAAGCTGGGAGAAGCTAAGAAAAACTATAGACTCAGGCTATCAAAATACATAAGCACAAAACAAATTTGAAATTGGTAATAATGAATATGTTCATATGATTTTAGTTATGTATCTAAGTACATTCCTACAAAAAGGCTTGTGCTGTATCTTCCTTTATGATGAATATTTTTACACACTGTAAGCAATTTGAGGCCATTAAGTAGTCAAATTCTTCTATTTATGATTACAGTAGGTTTGATATATTTATAGATGTATACTGAAAAATATTTAATTGTTGGGAAGTTGCTCCAGATGAAATATTCCCAGAAAACAATTCTGAAGTTGTTTTATTGTGATTATCAACATGGATTTTTCAGTGATTTGTGTTTTCATATGAAGAGCTACCTTTTCTAAAGCCCAGCATTTGAACAACAGGTGTAACATTGCACTATAAATTCAGGAGGTTCTTTAATCATTGGATTTTCATTTAGAATATGCAAAGGGTTACTTGGTCTCAAAGTTTCATTTGGTTTTTATCATACTGGAAAATGTTTGGGTTTTTTCCTTATTACTTGTGACAGTCAATCTATCTATCTTTCTGGCTTGAAAATTTGAATATGCTTAACCTAAGAGCACCTCTTGGAGGTAGGGATATTGTTCTTATTTTTTTGAGAACATTTATTAAGTGGGTGGGTGAGGCACAAAGAAATTTAGCCAAGGTCAGAAAGTCTGCAGTTCTACGGAAAATTACTAGCTAGTCCCCTGATACTAGATTATCTTTCTCCTTTGCTGCTACTTGTTAACTGCTCAAAATGTTCATGCATGTGGTGTCCATGTGTTCTCTTTCTGTCCTTGAAACTGTTCATTTAGTCCATAAAGTTGAATTTTTAAGTGAACACTCTCACTTTCTTTGTCCCTGTTTTAGCAAGTGATTTTTATCACCTTCTGCTGTGACACTTGATGCACGGTGACACCCAAGCAGAAAGGGGTACAAGGATAGTAGTAGAGGAGAACAACAGATACTGCTTTGGAAATCTTCTGGCACTGAATCTGAGCTTTAGTTCTCAAAAAGAAAAAAAATCAAATTGTAGATGGGTCTGGTGAACAAATCATGAACCTTTCCCAAGTTTAAAGTACCTGAGAGGTATCAAAAAGAAATAAAATTATGAGACCAACACCAACTTGTGTCTTCTTGCCTATCCAGAAGGTATTAAAAAAAAAAGCCTTTATTAATTGACAAAGTGTTTAAGTTCTGGGTTTTGGAAATTAAGGGTTGGTATTGGTTAGTTCTTTAGGGGTCCTTTGAGAAACATTGTCTACTCTGTAATTTCACTTTCCAGTTTGTCTCACCACTAGATTTAAATCTCTGAACAATTTGTAGAGGATTTTAATGCTTCTAGCTACAAGTTTCCTGTTCTTACCAAAGTGGAAGAAATTAAGGAGGTGCTTAAATCAATAATTATTTTGCTTGAACTTTCCAAGTTTGCAAGAGAATAAATATTGTAAGTGCTGTTTAAGAAGATACATTTGTGAATTAAGAAGTAGTTGGGCCTTTAATGAAAGGATGTGTGTTCTGCTCTTGACCTTTTTTCCCCATTTGTTTTTTTTGATTCATTAAGATTTGGAGCCTCTACTTTTATTTTGGTATAAATCAAGATTATATCAAAATCAAATGTTATCCATTAATCAATTTTTTCCTTGCAGCAAACTGTAGAATCTCATTCTCCTGAGAAATTCACCTGTCTAAAAATACTTTGCTTTAATATTATTTTTAGAAACACTATATTTGAAGTATATATAAGTGATTAGATATTATGTATATTATTAGACATGAACTGTTGGTACATTTTGTAACAGGAAGCTGCTGGTTTTCCATTCACCAAGAACTGGAATTCAGTCAAACACTTGGCACTTAGTTGTATGCCTCTAATTTTATCTGTAAATTGTTTTTTCTGAAATAGTTTATGGAAACAGTCTCAGTTTCTTCAGCTTTGCAAAGCATAGGCATGGAAATAACTGCTAAAACTTAAAACAAATAAACCACTATTAAAATAAATGAAAAAGCAGGTCACTTCTTATTTTAAAACAGGCTGAGATCTGAAGTTTTATTCTGATTCCACCTTTTTTTTGCCTCTTGAAAGTATTTTTAGGTGTGTTATCCTTGGATTATTTTTCATTTTAATTTTGGGTTCTTTTAGAATTGGAAGCAATGTGTGGGAAAACAATGCCTGAAAGGAAAAAACATCCAACTTCTGTATTTGAAAATGCACTTTTACCAGGACTTTTTCCCCTGTGCATGTTGAGTTCTGGACTGTCATCATATTTTGACAATGTCTTGTTTACTTGCAATTTTAGCCTATGTTCATCCCTTGTCTTGGACATTTCCTTAGGTCCTTTTCCTTGTGTGGGTTTTTTTGTCTCTACAGCTGTGGCTACAAGTTTCCATATCCTCTCTTTCACAGTTGGAAGGAGTCTCCCTAACTGCCTTTATTTTACCTGTCCTGTCACTAATATTGGTCCATTTCTTCTGTCTTGTCCTTTATGTAATGACAGCCATGTTATAATCCAAAAGTGCCTTGGCTTTACTGGGCTATAAAGACTTCTTGGAGAAACCCAGAGATGTTTGTCACACTTGCTGAACGAAGTGAGCTAGTTATATATATCCAGGCTTTCTCATGAAATATATAATCCATAAATAAAATCCTAAACCAGCTCTTGATGGGCTGACTTACTCTCTGGCTGCAGCAGTAGCTCTTTTCAGTGCTGGGGTCTTGTTGGCTTGGTTGCACTTTGTCCAGAAGGGCTGAACCAACTTCTGTGATCATTTCTATGTTCTCTCTCATCTCCCAAATAACATTGTAGAAACTGACAAGGCCTTTTAGCCAAAGTGGCTAGATTTTTCAGAGTTGTTTAGGAAGAACATCTTGTTGTCTGAAGACACCCATGCTTTGCTCTTGGAAGTGGAAAAGGTGTGTGAAAGGCTGGAATTGTAGTTTTAGGTATTTTATGTCGTGGAGTGACATTCTCAGTTGTGAAGACTGTTGTAGTAATATCTTTCTGTTTAATGCAATGAGGGGATCTTCCCTGATAGAACTGTTTATCTTCTGCTGAAAATACTGACCTAAAATTATTATATTGTCTTTTTCTGCCATCTGTTAACTCGATATATTTGCCTAGTGGTAGAACAAAATGAATACCCTGGAGAGATTTCATGTTGCTGATCTAGCTTGTGTGACATTTTATGGTGAATATGGGTACTGAGACTTTGTTATACTTCTTTATCTTGAAACAAATATTTGTAAGCAGATTCCTTTTTTCTTTAGCCATGTCCACTTGAGCCAATGTCCACTGCTGGAAACTACAGGTAATTTCAGTACTGACATTTTGATCCACAAAGATCAATGTGCAACTTTGATTTCAGCTGGTGGAGACAACAGTTAATGGATCAGTCCAGTAAGATGAATTTGATTCTGTTTTAAATTATTCTCCATTTTCCAGAGACGATGGATGTATGAGTTTTCAAAACTAATCAAAAATGTCACCTGTTGTGTCAAGATCAAATGTGCATTGCCTATTTGATGCAATAGCTTAGAATTGAATTTTGCTTTTCTTGCTCAATAACCAGGGGTCAGTCTGCTTCTCAGGACAGCCACATGTATTCCAGACTTGTCTGAGGCTTAGCTGGGACAGATTATTTTGGGAAGGAGTATTTTTGGCATTGCTGCATCTTACTGCTCCGGGATGGGCTCTGTAGCATACAGGGATCTGATCCTCCATGGTAATGTGCACTGCCAAAGAAAGCTGGCAAAAAGACGCCAGGTCTTCTAGTGTGGAGCTGGAAAGGGGAGGTAGCAGCATCCTGTTCATCCCTATAGAGCCTCTCCAGAGGAATTGTAATGAATTTGCTTTACTTCACTGAATCAAAACACTTTCTGCTTCTTAAGAGGGAAGAGCAGTGGTTGCCTAGGATCCCGTTTCCAAGCAGTCAGATACCAACTTCACACACTGCAGCAATGTAGATTTTCCTTTCCTGCCTGTAAGATGCCTTTTGGCCTTTGCCTGGTAGGGTTTGGGCCACATGGAGTGATTGGTGGTGGAACCACCAAGATGCAGTATTGTGTGATGGAACGTCATGCCTGTGGGTCACCACCACTGGTGGTTTGGTTTATCAGGTTGGATAGCAAGGCAGCTGTACCCTATTTTTAACACAATTCCACCATCCCCTTGTTGAGCAGGTTACCTCAACAAGGAACCTGAAATAATAATTTTCAAAAAGTCTGCAGAGCTCCTAGACTTCTTTATAGCAGATCCATCACTCTTCTTTCACCGCTTCAGCTTTAAGCTGAAATTTAATCTCTTGGCCACAACAGTATGAACTAAGGAATATTTAGCCCTCTTTATTGCTTCCTGAGTGCTCTCAGATTCAGCAGAAGAGGGATTTGTGTTGAATAAATGTGGATTTTCATCTATTCCCTTCAGAGTCTGAGAAATGTCCACTGGTGTTGGACATGATGAAGGAGACTGATGCCACCCTTGGCTGCTGTGTCAGCATTTCTGAGCCGATGACCCATCCACTCAGTGTTTATTATGTAGCATTGAGCAAAGAGAGATTTGAAATTTCAGTGTTCTACTGGAAAAGTGGAATTTTAAATAATTTTTTAGTGGTTCTTAGTAGTGTATATAAATGGATTTTCAACAAATAAAAGCCCCGGGCTTTCCATGAACATGGGTGCAATTTTGGTCATGCAAACAGTACCTGTGGTGGAAGGAGGCTCTTGCAAACCATTTTGTGAATAGCTGCAGCATCACTCAAAGCCTCTACCTCCCCCCCTGCCTCCTCTCCTCCTCCCCGACAGCAGCTGAAATGGCAGGGCTTGGTTTGGCCAGTACTTTGCATCATTTACAGCAATGCTACTATACACTGGGCTGAAATGGATGGGAGCTCAGCTAATTTGCATTATTTAAAATGCCAGTTCGGTTTAATGTAGAGCAGCTGGTATATACTTAACTCCTTCAGGAGAAAACTTAATACCAGCAGATCGCATTATCCAGGGCTATGCTACATGTATTTATTTATTTATTTATTTATCCCTTCTCCTTTGCTGCTTCTTAAAGTGTTTGTAAAGATCATTTGTGTGTGGCTGGCAAAGGGCTCTGCTCACTGCTGATATTTCTGTATCTTGCAGAGTTCACAAAGCACTTGGTCCCACCGTGTGACAAATACTTGTTGCAACTCCTGAGCATCCACTTACACACTGACCTTAGCAGATAGGACTCTAAATTAAGATGTGTCATGGTGAAGAGTGGTGAGATTAGTTGGAAGAGGGACAGGTGTAGAGGCTTGGATTATGTGGATTACTGCATACTCAATTTCTTAGGGTTAAATTTCGAGGTTGAAAATGGCTAATTCCAAAATTATGGAATTAGGATATGCTGTGCTGTTCCTCTGGGTGCTCTGCCAGCAGTCAGCCACCTTGTGAGGGAAGGAGGACTTGGAGGATCAAAGAATTCCTTTGCTCCCCTCAAATAATTAGCGTAACCTCAGTGAGAGGATGGAGGGAGCATAATCTTTTAATACCAACCTTTCTCAAAATTGACCTTGTCACAGGCAGATTCAGCCTCTCACAGAGAAACAGATGTTAGATAGAGTCACTTCTACTGCATCAGAAATGCTGGCACAGTATCTCATCCTCTGCCAAAATTCTCTTTGCCTTTCCCTGGGTGATCAGCGGCTTATGTCAAAGACTCTGAATGTGCCTTTGCATGAGCTGTGGGATATTGATGGACTTTATAGAAATCATGGCTTCCTTAAGGCACTTACAATGGAGCTTTCTCTTCCTCTGGAAATTCTTTATTCTATCAAGCTTGAGCTGAGTTTTCTCTTGAAACAACAGTTTCAGACGGTCACTTTTAAAGACCCTAATCAGTATCAAGTGCAAGCCATTAAGCTGGAGATTAAACGTGTGTTAGGTTCTTTTGACATGGGTAAGTCCTTAAAGGTTGATTCTCAAATCTGGGCATTTCTGTTACCCTTTATAAACCTTTGTGGTAGACAATACCATATAGTTGGTTGATATCAGTTGATATCAATGCTGTGGTGGTGGATGGGACAGGAAAGTCATGTGGTACAAGATAAAGGACAGGTCTTCCCTAATGAAAACTGATTATTGTCTTTTTTGTTGTGAAAGGGAAACCTCTAAGAAGATGACCTCCCATAATCTTCTTCCATGAACTCAGGCAGGATAAATTGTCCTTGGTGATGAAATAATTCATTCTTCCATCTTCTGTTGTCCCTGTATAAGATCATTAGCATGCCTGCATGCTGTGGAAGATTATAGCCCTGCATTATATAGGCAAATCATTTGTGTTGTAGTGAGCGTATACCACAACTAGATTAAACATCTGAATGTTTTTGATGCAATGTTTTTAGTATGCAAATAAATTCAGCCATCTGAGAAAAAGCCTTTACTCTTGCAGGCTGAAAATATAGTTAAGCAATATGTATCCATCCTTTAAATAGACAGAAACCATTTTGTGAGACAGTTCAGAAGGTTCCTTTCTAGCTGAGGTAGAGCAGGGTGGTTTAGTAACTGGTTGTCAGGCACCAGGTCAAAACTTGGAACAAATGAGGCTATTCATGTTTATCAAGTCTGACTTCAGGCTTCTGGAACAGGAGCAAATTAGCCAACTTTTCATTTGTGCTGTGTGAGAGTTGTCTGTGAGTTTGTAAATCCTCACCAACTATGTCACTTGGGTGTCTCAAGTATTATTTTCTTTTTATAGCTAAGGGATAAGTTTATTTATTTTAATGCTTTTCCATTGGTTAATACAAACTTTTCAGGGATCCAAGCTTGACCTCTAATGCTTATTATTTCATTCCTTGCTATTTTCCACCGCAGATATTTTCATTTTGCTGTTTTTAGGACTTTTCCAACTGGTCAGAAGGTTAGGAAAGCCAGCTCCACCAGACTGGACATGCTGTGAAAAAGCTTGAAGAAATTATAAGGCTAGTTTTTATGACACCCTCATTTTGAGCCCTGCCTTTCTGCCAGGAGGGGTTTCAGTTCTAAAGTGCAGGGAGGAAGCAGGGTGAGTCTGTGAGCCACAGACCATCAGCATAATTGTCACCTCCTTGCTGCCTGATGCAGTTTATCACCAGCAGATCCCTTATCTCACAGGTGTTCTGCAGAGATAAATCCATTATAATTCCAAGCAGCTCAGGTGAAGTGATACCTGGAGCCATGAATTACCTTAAATACCTAACTGAGACTTGCAAACCATCATGCATGTGTGATCTGTTTTTTTCTTATTGGTCTTTCTTAAGGTAATACTTGAATCAAAGCAAGAGATACTCGATTTAAAGTCCTTTCCAGTAATGATTTATGGATTTTAATAAAACTTGTGAAAATAGAATTATTAGGAGATTATTAGGAGAAAGCTCTCAGCTATAAACCATTACTTTTGGCTGTGCCTTCTGAAAACAGCAAGTTTTCCTTCATTGCTGAAAATAATTTAAAGACAAGATGAAAATCGAAGAGCTGCATACGCTGTTTCAAATTCTAATGAGGAGTTTGTGATGAGGGCTGTGGGTTTCCATCTGCATTCCACTTCTGTGCCATCTGTCCACGAGGAGAAAATCATACGCTGAGAAAATAGGAGGATGTCCTGCATTTAGGCAGAACTACCAGTTACTCGTGAAACCTTGTGAGATTTGTAAAGGAGCCTGAGCCTGTGGTAGTACTGCTCTGAAAAGGAAAAGAGTCGTGTTAAAAATGACTGTTGAGATTTTGTAGGATGGAAAAAGGAGATTTTAAGCCCCATGAAATGCATGATTGACCACGTTAGTAGAAGCGAGGAATCTGCAGAGTGTTAATTTGTAGTATGTAAAACAGCTGAGAACTATCTGTGAAGGCTGAGATTATGCTAATTTATTCAGTCCACATTGCTACTGCAGTTTAAAAATAGCTTCTTTTCTAGAGATCTAGAGCTACTGCAGGTTGGCTTTGCATTTAGCTCTGCAAATTTTACCACTTTGAACACAGAACAAAGCCTGACTGTTGTGTTTTTTTATCACAGAATCACAAAATAGTTAAGGTTGGAAGGGACCCCTGCAGATCATCCAGTCCAACTCCCCTGCCAAGGCAGGATCACTTAGAGCAGATTACACAGGAATGTGTCCAGGTGGGTTTTGAATAATTCCAGAGGGGAAGACTCCATGACCTCCCTGGGCAGCCTGTTCCACAGAATCACAGAATATACGGAGTTGGAAGGGACCTGCAAGGATCAAGTCCAACTCGCAGCCCTGCACAGGATGCCTCAAGAATGACACCGTGACAGCACTGTCCAAATGCTTCTTGGTGCCACCCTTTTGCTCCCAGGCTTGGTGCTGTGACCACTGCCCTGGGGAGCCTGTTCCAGTGCCCAATCACCCTCTGG
>VZRX01021576.1:73213-88231 GCA_013398075.1 Notiomystis cincta | reverse complement strand
GACCCCCAGATGCCTTTCTGTGGCACTGCTTTCCAGCATCTCATTCCCCGGTCTGTCTGTACATCCAGGGTTGCCCCATCCCAGGTGCAGAATCCAGCACTTTCCCTTGTTGAACTCCACAAGGTTGGTGATTGCCCAGTCCTCTGTCAAGACCTCTCTGCAGGGCTTCCCTACAGACTCCTCCTAGTTTTGTATCATCTGCAAACTCGCTTAGCACTCCTTTGATTCCTGTATCCAAGTCATTAATGAAGATGTTGAAGAACACAGGGCCCAAGTTGGGGCCCTGCAGAACCCCATTAGTGACAGTCTGATGCCACCTCATTCACTGTCACCCTTTGCACCCAGCCTGTGAGCCAGTTGCTCACCCATCACATGATGTGTTTATCCAGCTGTGTGCTGGACACTTTGTCCAGAAGGTCACTCTGAGAGGCACTATTGAAAGTTTACTGAAATCCAAAAATATTACATCAACTGGTCTCCCTTGATCATCCAGAGGGGTTACTCCATCCTAAAAGGAAATCATGTTTGATGAGTGGGGCTTTTCCCTCAGTAAGCTCTTGCCATGCTCTCTGGAGTGGTGCAGTGCTTGCTACTGTTCCCCTTTTCACGAGGCTCTGGCTGGTTCTACCACATTGTAGTGCTTCCATTCAAGAGGCTGAAAGGGAGATATTGGTCCTCTGGCTTAGGAATGGCACAGAAGTATCCATGGATGCTGTGAACAGCTGCAGTGTTAGGCCTGAGGCTGAATGCCCAAAATAATTAAATCAAATTAAGTGTGTTTTGGGGTTTTGGTATCTGGTTTTGTTTTGCAGAACTCAACACCTGTTGCTCAGATGTGTGGTGCCTTGGAGTACCTTGGAGAGGTATTTGGCTCATCTTCTGTCACTCTACATGTCATTGTTTTTGGTGCTTATGGGATGCAATGAACGAAAAGGTGAGGGGGAGAACTTCCATGTACTAGTTGTGATTAAGACCAATTTTCATATTGTTATTTGAACTACATTTCCAATGAGTGTGGGTGAAAATGAGAAATAAGAAATGTATTGTAGCTGGAGTCAGTAGCTAATTTCATATTCTCATTTCATGTTTTAAATTCTGAAGGACCTAGAATGAATTTTGCAGTTCAAGTCATAATTTAGCTTTATGAATAGAATCACAGACAATGCTGGAACTGAAATTAAAGATCAAAGCAATTTGGGACAAAAAGTCCTAGTGTATAACTTGCATTTGAACAACTGTTCCTCTGACAAGAAGATACCCTGGGTTTTGACTAACAGAAGATAAATCTGTCCTAAGCATGAACACACTCAGTTTTATAAATCTACTGTGATGGGAAGCCAAGAGAATATAATTCCTCTTTCCCTTTTTCTTCTACCACCCTCAGCCACATTTCCTTTCCCAGTGTTGGGATGAGACTTCTGATAAAAAAAGCTCATTTTACAGAAAGTCATAGTAGAAACAGTTGTTACAATGCAAATTTCTTTAGGGTCATATAAAATGGCTTTTGACTTAGGTCAGTAGGTTAATCCTTGCAGGCCAGAAGTATGGCTGTTAGGGAGGGAATGCTGATCTCTCTGGTGCTGGAGGTGGAAGTTTCTGGTGATCTGAGGTAACAGAGCACTCAGGACTGTAGGTCTGAACAGCAGGTGTAGATCAGTGACTCGTTTTTGCTTACCTTATTGTAATTCCACATAGGATACTGGTGAGGTCAGATCAGAGATGCAACTTTATATATGAATTTACCTAGGAATATATTTTTCCTACAGCTCCTTTTAAAAAACCCCCACAAATCTGTCTACCAGACTGCTAAGTTTAGAAACTGTAGTTCTGGGATACTGGATGAAGCCAGATTGCTCATTGATTTACAGCATCATCATTCAGTGTGATGTCTGCAACTTGTATTTGCAATGGCAATTAATTTCCATACACCAAGCCACCTCTGCCCCTTGATTGAACTTAAAATAGTTGGTGAAGCATAGTCCTAACTCACTTATATAAAGAGCTCACTGAAATCTGAGACATACAAACCACTTTTTGAATCTAGCTTTCCATTGAAATCCAGGCCTTTGTACCTTTGTCATTGTCAGATTATCAAGAACTCTATTTTTTTTTCTCCTGTTTTTCCATATATTATGTGGTTTGGGGCATATATGCAGTGTTTGGATAGGGAATGAGTGGAGTCTTGCAAGCTGTTCTGTCTTTGAGACAAAATACATCGAAGAGATGTCAGTTTGGAGTAATCAAGTGAACATGATGGATATCTGCATGAGGTAGCTACACCTTTAGCACAAGAAGAGCAGGATTTGCCAGCTTGGAAGTGTCAGTCACGGGTTCTTGTGAGCTGCTTAGGTTGGACCCAGTCTTTTGGACTATCTCATGAAGCACGAATAGATGTGGGGGTCCTTTTTATTATTGATGCTGTCTGACGCTCAGTTTAAGTTAAAAAAAAAAAGCTCTGAGTAGGGCTGAGTGAAAGGAAAAAGGGGAATAAGCAGTTCGTGCCGCTGGCATGCAGTGGGATGGGTTAACTGGGCTACTATTGCCACCTGGTGGTGCTGGACAGAACCTAAGCACACCTTATTTTTCTTTGCTTTCCCGGATGACTTGCATAGGATTAAGTAGCCATTGGGTATGGATTAGATTTATTATGGATATGCTTTTATTACAGATGATTCTTTCCATGTTAGAAAAAAATCCACAGTATTCTATGACTATCATTTATTTTGGGCATAGACAACGTTGTAAAAAATACATAATTTAGCCTTTCTTTGAGCATCATCAGATTCTGAATTGCCAGACACTAGTTCTTGTGTGACTGGAGACTCATGCAATAAGTATGACTGATGAATTCAGAACCTGCCTTTTCTGGTACAAAAATGGCACAGGAGATAACGTGGTGTCCTCCCAGCCTCAGAGTGTCTCCATCAGAGACATGCTGTGACCTAGTGGCATATGGGTGCAGAGCTAATGAACATCTCTGAATTGCTTCAGCAGGGTCCAGTCACTGTATTAGCAGGGCAAATTTGATTACCATAAGTGATAAGTGTCTTATCTTGCCAAAATTAGTGGGTCATTATCAAATGATGACTTTTTGCACGTAATGTGACTTAATTGTCCTTTCATTATAAAGAGTTTCTTTACAATCCTTTTAGCAGAGGAATACAGATTAAGCTGTAGCTACCAAGGAAAAAAGGAGGTTACTGTTCAGCCCCTCCTGTTTAGTGACAAAGCCACATTCTATAACTTAATCTGTAGATTCTCTGTCTCTACAAAATATCTGCATCTGCTGGAGCATTTCAGAGCTTTATAATGTTTTTCAGTGAAGTACTGGCATAGGTTGTTTGCTGGGAATCTTGCAGGCAGCACTTCAGAGCTATGATCAGCTTTGTCATGTAAGGAAGTTTGATCTGACATGCTTTAGAGGTCTGACCTAAAAGTCTCTTTGCCTGTGTTGTAGCTGCCATGAACTGTGCCACAAAAATCTCTATTTTGGGGAAAAAATGTAAATTCATTAAAGTCACAAGCATTTGCTTGGAATTACGGCTGAAAAATTTCCATTATGTTGTCAGGTCTGGAACTTTTCCCTGGAAGGGTTCAAGGCCAGGTTGGATGGGGCTTTAAGCAACCTGGTCTCATGTAAGATGTCGTTGCCCATGGTAGAGGTGTTGGAACTAGATGGCCTTTAAGGTCCCTTCCAGCCCAAACCATGCTCTTTCATAATGGAAGAAAAATAATATTAATGGAGGAAAAAATATTTCTGAGGCAGCTACACTGTCCTTATATTTGTCATCTTTGGATTTCCAGTTAACATGTCAGTGTGAGCCAATTTACCAGGACCTGAAATATTGTGCCTAAATAGTGCTCCTTCTATGCAAAGTCCCTTCCCTCATGAATATCAAGTGCTAATTTCACTTGGCTCTTTCAAGCCACCTTCACACTGTATTTTTGTCTGTAGGAGAACCATTCTGACTGGAAAGTGTAGTTATTTTGTGACTTCCTGGTCTGTATTATTATTAAGGCTTATTAAATTTCTAGGCTTATTAGCAGTAATCATAATTTTGCCTAGAAGCAGTTAAACCAGCAGGAAGCACAACAATTTTTGTCAGTAATTTGTTAAAAATTTCAGTTATTAACATTCCCTGAAATGGAACCCAGTCTTATTTCTCATGTACGATGGTTGGTTTTATTTTTCCTTTCTTTCTGGCTCATATCTGCTTAATCCCCACAGTAGGTGGAAAATGAATTGGATCATGGGAGTACAAATGCTGCTTACAGTGCTGGTGACACGAAGGTGGTTACTGGAGCTGGGATTTTAGGTGGGCTTTACCACCCTGGTGAGTGTGAAGCTTCTCAAGTGGGTAGTGACTGGAGTACAGGCACCTCTGGCACAAGTAAGAGACACCCTGGTGCTATTGGGCTATGCTCAGAGGATGCTGCAAGGTGAGGGGTTTAGCTGAGCTGGCTCTTAGTGACAGGTAAAATTAGATTGAAATGAACTTATTTAAGGACACTTGTGTTGGGCTTGCCCTTTAGATTTAAAACGACTCCCTTCCTAAGGGAACAATATCTGACTGAATGTTTCAGATGTAGACAAAGCCTGCATTCCCCAGCTCAGGCAACCTGACCTGCACTGTTCAATTTAGCCAGAGGTCCCCCACTTTTTATTGTCCAGGAATGCTCCATGTTTGTGACAGAAGTACAATGCATTCCTAAACCATATGAATACGACACACAATTTTTGGAAGGCATCCTCAGGCAGATGTTTTTTTTTATCTCATTCTCTTCCCTCCTCCTTCCCATTCTTGAGACTTGGATGAACCAAACCTCAAAGTTTCCATGGCAAAGGTCAGTGGAACGCTGCTTCTTTTGGGCCAAGTGCTTGGAGAGTAAACCAAGCAGCATTAATAATATTTATCTGCAGAGGAAAACTAATAATAGCTTGTTCTCAGGCTTATTTATTTTTCCTACTCACATTAATGAAATGCTGTAACAGCGGCAGCAAAGTCGTCTTTTTTTTTCCTCTTGGTCTGTGATTTGAAATCTTTGTAGCCAGACTAGAGGTTGGAAACCAATCTTGTTTTCAGAGGCTTATCGCCTCTGAAAATAACATTGTGCTCACAACTACCACATCTTAGGATATTCAGAGCATAGCTTGACATTGTTTTAAAATCTCTAAATAGCTTAAAAGCACTATTAGAATCTGTTCTTTGGGGCATGGCCTGGCACCAGTGAAAGAACGCTTAATAAAAATGAGAAATGTTTAATTTCATGTAATCAGTCAAGTCTGATTCTTTTATACCTTGCAGCTTATGTCATTGCTAGTTACACGAGTTGAATATTAAGGTGGTCAAACTTAAAGGCAAAGAAGAGTTAGATCCCATAAATCTTAATTGCATTTCTCTTTTTTTTCTTCAGTCATTGTATTAAGGTACATTGAGAAAAGGCCAGCAATAATTTTTAGTACTGAGATATAAGCTAATTTGACACACAGATGATAGGAAATGGTGCAAGTAGGGGGGAAAATTGCTTAGTATTCTAATATAACTTTATAACTGAAAATCTGTTAACTGTTTAAGTGAATCCCAGACAAAATGCTGATGTTATGTTCTTAGAGAGGCATCTCAAATTGAGGCTGATAACTGAGTTATCTTTGTAAATGCTAATTATTTTGTTCAATTCAGATTGGGCTGCAGGTCATAGTCTAGATTGGGCCAATCTGGGGAGCAGAATAAAGCAACATGAGCCCCACCATGAAAATATAGTCCAATTCTTAGAGTGATTTGAATGGTAATAAAACTCCTTCTGACATTTATGGGGGGAGGATGTGCTCTGTTCATTAGTGCAATATAAGGTGAACTCAGCAAAATGCTTCTGGTTGTTTATGGTGGAGCATGCTGTAATTTCTTTTTATTTATTCATGTTTTCTATTTATCTCATATTTTGAAATACAGAAGAATAACAATGCCAGTAAGCTATAGGAGTAATCCTTAATGAAGATAATATGTGGGAGGATAATACTAAATTAAAAACCTATATTCATAGCTCTTTGTTATTTTACTAATCCATCAAAAACATAAACCAAGTTTTGTAGCAGAATTTTTATGTTTATTTTCAAGCAAGTGATAATCCCTTTAAATACCAGAAGCATTAACTGGGTACCAACTCCAGGGAATAGAAAAGCGTTTCTTAGATAAAACTTGCTTTCAGGACCCCTACCTTAGGCAGCTCATTATTTGTTTACCCTTTAGAGGGATCTCTCTCTTTTAAAGCAGTAGGAATAGGTTGAGATTTGGCTGTCTGTATCCAGCATCATGAATAAGAATTTGCATTTCTATTTCATACAGCCTGGAGCAGTCTTTCATGATAAATATCAGCATCTTCATTTCTTTCATCATTACTATTTCTGTTTCTGTCCTCAATTTCAGAGCACAGGGACAGAGTAGCTCAGTAATATCTTTAGTTGACTTTTAGACTGCTGCAAACTCTTTTGAGCTTGAATGGATCTTTATTTTTCTTCTCCCTAACTGACAAGATTGATGATCTGGCAGGTTGAAAATTGAGAGAAAAGTTGAAAGCAAGTGGAAAGGATAATATTTGCAATAATAATTTAATAATAATAATAATATTTGAATAAAATTTGAAAAAAAAACCAGGAGGCAAACTTTTAGGAAAAATTGTTTTCCAGTCTGTGGACTTATATATATATATATATTTATATATATTATATATATTATATTTTTTTAATGAACTTGAAGAGTAGGAAGAAATGTGAAGTAAGTTACTTTTTGTCACTTCTGCTATTATCAAACAGCAGTACAGCAAGGAAACTTTTAGCTGCCCACATATGCAGTGAGCCAAGGGGAGGCTGGCAGAGAAGGTGAGGGGAAAGCAGCTGGAAGGGAGGTACAGAAGAGCAGAAGTAGCCCAGAAAAATGTAGAAGTTTTTGCTCTAACAGGCTAATCTTTTAAGATATTGGAATACTATGGAAGGATGCACTACAATGTGCTCCACTACACTTTGAAACTCTCAGTTATTGCACATCTTGTATGCATGTTTCTACCCTGCTTTTATCTTCAGAGTTCAAGAGATTATCAAAGGAAACATTCATTGTACTCTGTCATTAAGGACCTAATTATTTAATTCTTTGTATCTTTGTTTTGTAATGTCAAATTAGCGCTGCTCTGGCTGCAGCCTGTCATTCCCCCATGACATCCACAATGAGTGCTATTCTGTGAAAAATTGAAGAATTGGTGCATTCAGCTGGGAAGACTGAGTATGCAGAGGAAGAAGAATTGTATTTTGCTATGTATGATCATATCAAGTAATTGTGTCTTTTGCAACAGTGTTCCCTCAAATAAAAACAAACAACAACAAAAACCACCAAAAGACACAAAACAAACAAGTGTTTCTCTATTTCTTAGTATAGTTTAATTTCTCAATTAGCTCAGGTAGAAGTTTCACTGAGGGTACAGAACTCTTATGGGAACTTCTAAAAATCAATTTTGTTGGGCTGCTGAATGAGATGTGAATTTGTTGAGGAGAGAGAAAAGAGCCTTGTTGGGCATCCAGCTTGGGTACTTGGCCATCCCTAGCACAGGACCAGGGTTTTTCCTCTGTTTCCATGTGCTCATTAATTTATAATGTGTGGGCTTTCAAGACCAATTGTTGCTGTGCAGCAGCTGGAAGTGTGCCTTACTCTAGTTACAAGCCTGCATAAGAGCTTTTCTTCATCATGTAACTTGCCATTTTGGGTAAGAGACAAGATCTGCCCCAATGCTCCTGTCCCTGGTGGTGTTGGTCCTTGACCAGCACTTTCAGAGTAAGAAGTATTTATCGTGAAAATACTAGACTGCATTTCATAACCTATGTTTATATCTCCAAATTGCTGCCTTTAGGGAGCTGATTATGGCTGATGACTGAAAAGGAAATGATGCATCCCTGAAGTCATCTCTGGCTTAGAGGCTGGGGAAGGGGGTACACAGAAGGTGATTCTATGGGACTGGCAGCAGCTCCCTCCCATCTCTTAGTTGAGCAGGAAAAGCAAGGGGAGCTGTGCAAAGCTGCCCATGTTGATATCAGCCTCTGACTCAGAGCCATGCCATGAGCAAAGCATGGCAGCTTCCAAAGCTGATGCTCTAATAAACAACCAAACACTAATGGAATGGCCCTTATTAATCCCTTCACATGGTTGTTCCATGCCATTGTCAACAAGCTTGGAACAAGCTTGGGCGTTGTATTTACTTGTTTAGAGTTGAAGATGCAGGTTCAGAAGGCAGTGCTGGAAACCTAAGTGTGAGAAGAACAGTTGCATCCAGAATCTTCTGTGGACACTGGAAATACTTCTTTGAAATCAAATTAGTTGGGAAGACCTGATTATGGCACTTTCATGAATACTAAGTTAACTGCAACTTTTACAGGCAAACCGCTTGATAGATTCAACTCTAAATAGAGCCATAGGATGGCCTGGGTTGAAAGGGACCTTAAAGATCATGTTCTTCCAACCCCCCTGCCATGGGGGTTTCACCAGACCAGGTTGTTCAAAGTCCCATCCAGCCTGGCCTTGGACGCTTCCAGGGATAGGGCAACCACAGCTTCTCTGGGCAACCTGCGCCCAGGTCTTACTACCTGCAGAGTAAAGAATTTCTTCCTTAATATCCAATCTAACCCTACTCTCACTTTGAAGTCATTCTCCTTTGTCATATAAAAAGTCTTTCTCCATCTGTCTTGTAGGTGCCCTTCAGGGTCACCCCTAATAAAGTCATTATATATTTCAGTATTTCTGTATTTGTATGCATATGTAATTTCATAATACAAATTTCAACTCAAATCTACCATAGACGCTCTTTGGGTCAGAGAATTTTGTGCTCTTGAATTAGCAACCACTTCATTTAAGAGTGAAGTATAAAGAGTTTGGTAAAAGGATCTGGTGAATACCAGTTGTTATCAATTGTTCCAGGTGGCTGATCAAGATTGTGAGTAACAGCTATTTTTTAATTAAATCTTGGTATGTGTTCTTTTGTGGGATAGGTTTCAGAAGTTATGTTGAGACATCCTTTGTTAGCACTGAGCAGCTTTGTCTACAGACTAATTGAATTACTTTTTTCATACTCTTCTGCTTAGGTAGAATTGCTTAGTTAATTTTAAATTCTTGGTGTTCAGGGCAGTTGGCAAAGACTCAGCAGAAACAGAGCAAATAACATTTTCCTGTCTGTATTTTAGTCTGCCTGTTAAAATAATATGAATCAAGAATTAGTCTCAAATATAGTAAGTCAATCTATTTTTGTTTGATATCATTATTATTATTTTTTATATGTTGGAAAACTGAGGAAGGGCATGTCAGGTCACAGAGCTGGGAGTGGGGGCTGGATTATGTTCAGAAGTTTTGATCCAAAGACAACACTGCCCTATGGTTTTTGGAGGAGAACCTATAGGTTTCCTTGGCAAAGCTAACCCCTGGATTATTGTTTTTTCAGACCTTTGGACTGTGGGACCAGGGTGGTTGGAAAAGGCTCCTTTTAGTGACAATTTGGGCACTTGTGTCCCTCAGACCACAGTGAGAATTTACTGCTCTCCATCAACTGGGTCGCCTTGTTAATATTGTCAGCATTGCTTAACCAGTGGGTATTCAGTGTTCTAATATTTTTGTTACTTTATTTAGCAGCTTCTTTTCCCAACACATTGTGTCCTGAATCAAGAATTTAATATTTAAAAATATCCCCCAGACTCCAGCTATTTCTTGGTGCACTCTGGTGAGCTGTTGTGTACCAGCAGACCAGAACTGGGGTTGAGCACAGTTTTCCACTACTTGTATTTTCCTTGGAATCCTTGAAGGCTACTGTATCTTACATTGGGTTGCTGGCAGGAGTCAGGTGATAGCATAGATTCAAGGTCAGCAGGAACAGATCTGTGGCTAACAGGTACACTTTCATGGGGAACTTAGAAATAACCTTTGATAATTCACTCTGACTTCCTCCATAAAACAGTCCACATGACTTCTGCTGATTTGCTTTCATTTTTTTAATTACTTCATGTTATGATCTCATATTTGCCCTTACTCCTCTCTGACAAATGAAATGGAGCTGTTTGAATCTTGCCTTGTGATCCACATTTTTCAGTCCTTAAGTTGTTCTCGTGGCTCCTCTCTGAAGCCTCTCCAAAGGTTAAACCTGTTGAACTGTTTTATGCAAACAGCATTAAACCCAGCAGGTGATAAACCTGTTCTTGTTTGATAACCACCTGTTCTTATGTGCAAGTATTGCATCACCCAGAGCACAAACCCCAGCATCCTGACAGCACATCATGTCTGTGATGCTCTTTCCAGGTGCACTGAATTCACAGAGAGTCATTTGCTGTGTGACATTCTTAGGTTGTCCTCATTACAAGATTGCATTGGCTTTGTTAACACCTTTTCATGGTTCTAGTCAGTATAGATGAGCTTCTTTTGCTTTAATCTTCCTCTTCTTTTACCATTTACTTTTCGCATTACTGATGTGCCACCAACAAATTTCGTAGCTCGTTCTAGGACTTTCTCAGAAAAGTAGGGCTGAAAATTTTGCCTGTGAAACACAGGCAAGCTGCTTATTTTCATAATTTCTCAATTATCATATCTGTTTTAAACCAGTTAAATCCTTTCTAGACCATGAGATGTTTGCTGGGTTGATTTGTTATTATTCTGTTTTTCACTGTGTCAGGTGAAAATGAGGCAAAAGCCTCCTCAAAGAATCATATCTGTGTTATCACTTTTGTAAGCTCCTGTGAACTCAGCAGAAAATACCAGTTTAGCATGTCATGTTTTCCAGAGAAAGGATGCTCATTTGCCAGTAATAATACTGTCTGCTTCATCTGTTGATTAATTGAGTTTCTGTCTCTTTTGGTACTTCTGTCTGGGACTGGTGGGAGGTTGTGACTCTAAAGGCCATCCCATTCTCTTTGATCCGGTACCCAGCATGAGCTGTCTCTGTGTTGTCCTGCAGAACCTCCCAACAACTGTTGAAAATCAGGATTAACCATGTGGGCAGCTCCTTCATTGGGTCCTCTAATGGTGCTACTCAGTGCAAGGCATTCTCATCTGCTGGTTTAGAAAATGTTGAATTCAGGGGCTCCTGCTCAACACCATTTTGAGGGCTTTTTTGGAATGAAAATGGTTGAGCATCTGTTATGATTCCACAAGCTAGGCTCCAGTTCTCTCCCATGTCATGCTTAGCAAAATACTTCAAGATTTCTGAGATGCTTTCAAGACTGTAATTTGTAGATATTTGCATTCTGTAATGCATGAAAGGAAGACCTTTGCCATATGGTAAAAATAAATAAAACCCCAGCTTTCAGCAGATTTTAGTCTTTTTTTACCAAAATGCATTGAAAAACAGTAATACAACTCTCCAATATGCTTTCTTTTCCAGATTAAAAAAAAAAACAAAACAAAAAAAAACCCAAACCAACAAAATGTTGATGTGTTTAAAAAGCAAAAGTAATAGGTAAGTTGTGGCTTTGTTTAATGACTGCAGAGTAAGCTGTTAGCACACATATTTTCCATAGGCAAACAATGAATTATTAGTGAACAGGTTTCCCCAAGCTTTCTTTATAGTAAGTGTTGTAAAGACAATGACTGTGTGCACTGAGTTCATTCATAATGTCTCCAACACCTGTTTCCTCCTGTTTTTCCAGCAGTTTTATTTGGAAAGCATTGGCAACTGGAATGATGTCTCGTTAGAGCATGGGGGACACATGTTTCTGTGTCATTGAAGACTTGCTGGTGAATAACAAATGTGTTGTTCAGCACTTTAACAGGGAAGTTTAGATGTCCATTAGGGCTGTAAATCATATCCTTTCCTGAAGGTTCAACTTAATATTGACCCCTTGTCATCATGCATGTGTTGCTGAAGGTCATAACGCTTTAGAGAGCTTGGATGCTTTATGGTTTTAAAGGACTAACATATAAGTAAATATGGTCCTTGTTATCTTTTGAAATTTGGCATTGTATGGGAAAGGCATCTCCTGGATCTGTCAGCAAAGCCAGGGCACAGCAATTGGGAAGGAACTCCCACCATGGTGCTGCCGGGGGGCAGGAAGTCATGCATATATTTTACCAGCTTCAGTCCTAACCTTATCTCTTTCACTGTG
The DNA here is from genome assembly GCA_013398075.1 of Notiomystis cincta. NCBI lineage: Eukaryota > Metazoa > Chordata > Aves > Passeriformes > Notiomystidae > Notiomystis > Notiomystis cincta. The sequence continues at coordinate 76,110 of VZRX01021576.1, read as the reverse complement.
TTGTGGGAGCCTAAAAGGGAGATAGGAGGATGAAAGGCAGGTCCAAAGCCTTACTTCTTAATGGAAGAAATCAATTCCGGTTACATCTGGCAACGCTGTCAGAACTCAGGAGATCTTCATCCCAAATCAAGGCTGGCTTAGGAAAATCCATTAAAGAAAAGTGTCTAAAAGCAACACAGATTTTAGTTAAGGATATTAATTAGCTTAAAAAGTGATTGGGAGGCACAGAGCTTATGCTCTGACCTCAGGAGCTTTGCTTTATTAGTATTTCAGGCTGATTACAAGTGAGCATCTCTGTCCACAATCAGTGAGCCCAGCTGGCTCAAACAGGGATAAAATGAGAAAATACTCACACTTCAATTAATGTAAAAACAGACAGCAAACTGTTTCGAAAGAAACAAGACTGGTTGGCTGGAGAGTCGTTCCATCCATATCTGGTTTTTTAATTTGCCTTTTGTAGTTGGGGCAGTTTGGCTCTACTCTGCTCCCTGAGCCCCAAAAATGGAGTTTTCCCTCTGATGGTAGACAAAAATCTGCCATTTTCTGAGGCCTCTCCTTGGTTTCTTGCAGTTCCTGATTTTGGCACCATATTGAGTGTTGAATGAAAGTATTTGGCTGTTCAAACTGGCAGAGCAGATCATCAACAGCCTTTTAAGAGGCTTAGGAAGTGTCTGAGGCAACACTGACTTATGCTGTGGGTTGTCTTGGCCCTTTGTATGGGCTGTAATCATGCAAGTGTAAAGCTCCACTTGTCTCACTTCCCCTGGTTTTTTGCCTGAAGCTGGTGTGTTTCTTGGAAGCAGAACATTATCATGTCATGATATTTAGGCAAATGCCAACAGGTCAATGGGAAGCCCTTGTGATGCTCCCACTGTGCCTTTCCCAGGAAGGGACAAACTTAAGCTCAGTAAAGGAGCGCACACTGCAGGCACTGGCAGCTCCTCCAAGGTGCTGGTAAGATGCTCTTAGAAAATCCTTTTGGCATCAACCCCAGGCTTCTCCCTCCCAGTGCATGCATTCATTCCCTCATTCATGAGTCTGTCAGCAGGTTATTGTCTCAGCCTGTGACCCTCCTGAAGACCATACCTCTTATATTCAAGCCCTCAAATGGGCTGTGACCTTCTCCTCTTCTGAGTGTTGTAGGAATGACCTTTCGGCAGGGTATTTGCTTACGTAGAGGGCTGGCTGGGAAGATTTGGCTATGCTAGGGCTTTGGTCCACATTGGCCTGAAGGGAAAGAACAAGAGTTCTTTATTCTCAGAAGAGGATTCAGATTGTACTTCTATGGTTCAAAGGTAACGGGTATGCATAAAGTCTTTAAAAGCTTTCAACATGCAGCTCTTTCTCTATACATGGCTATTCAAGCTACTAGACTTGGTGGGGCAATTTTTTTTACAGTACAGGAATATGATTGTTTGCTTCAAAAATTATTCCTTCTTTGTTAGCAATTAAAATAATAAATTAGAACAAGAGAACAATTACAGACTAAAGGAATTAAATCTAAGTCATGGAAGCATAACTGTTAGGGAAAAGACTACAGTAAGAAAGTACATGTGTTTTTTTCTTATGGAAAAGGGTATTTACAGAATTTCAAATGTCAATTTACTGATTTATTGTATTTCTTTAGCAATATAATGAGTAGACACATGAAGCAGCCTTGCCAATAAAATTATACAAAAGGGGAATTTTCAGATAAGTAAGTGATCAGTTGAGTACAATTCGGTCCTTTTTTTTAAATAATGTTTTAATATATTTTTACTGGATTATTAAATGATTTAACAATTAGAAAATGATGTTGACCTGCTTGTGGGCTCTGGGTCCATTAGCTATGGGTTATGCCTGTAGTCATTTCTTGCCTCCCCTCTTTCAGCCAGCAAAGTTACCTTTATGTGGATCAAAATTTATATTTGGAGAGAGGATGAGAAAAGGGTGGCCTGAGGAATCCCTTCAAACATGTTTTAATTCCCCATTTTTCCCTGGCCTGGCCTTTATCAGATGTAGCACCTTCCCCAGAGTAGAAGAGTGAGGAGTGTGATTCCCACTGATTTCATGGTGATTTCACAGTGATTTCATAGGACCTTGGGCAAGAGCAGGCATGAATCTTCCACAGCTGAGTATCTTGTCTGGACTGCTGTGCCAGGCAAGGTGCTTCAGGGGAACAGAGGAGGTATTTCAGGGGGGTGCGAGAGAGAACCTGTGAAATAGCCTGGTATTTACAAAGATCTTTAATAGCTATATCTCAAATACAGTGTGGCAAACTCTGATATTTATTGCCATTAAATACAGCTCTTCTGCATATTAAAAATACGAATTATTCTAAACACTCCCAACTCAACTCTGGTTTATGTTACAGAAGCCGACCTGTGATGCTCCACCTGTTGAATCATTTTTAAGGCAGAATATTCTTTCCTTTCACTCAGGGCAAGCCTGGTCCCTCCCTACCCCGGCAGACTTCAGTATAAAGCCAGTTCTGAGTGGAAGCAGCTCAGATCGCGTCAAATGCCTATACAACAAGGCAGCTTCAGAACCTGTGTTTTTAACAGAGCCAGGCTGTCAAAATGGGGAGAAACCCCTGTAATTCGCAGTTTTGCTTTAAAATGCGCCCGGTATCCTTAACCACCTTGCTGAAACGCGGCTTGGCACTCGATCAGTTTCTAGTTTTGAATGTTTCCGGGCTCAGTTTTCCCTCCGTGTGCCCCCGCCTCTGTTCTAAACCCCTCCCCAGGCCGGGCCGGGGGTCCCCCCCGCCCGGAGTGGTGCGAGGATCCTCCCCCGGCGGGGAGCCGCGGGGGCGGAGGGAGAGCCCGGCCGCGCCGTGCCCGGCCCCGCGAGTCCCCGGGCATGGCCGGAGCCCGACCCGTGCAGCCGCAGCCGGGGACACTCGCGGCTGGCCCGGG
>VZRX01021576.1:0-68624 GCA_013398075.1 Notiomystis cincta | reverse complement strand
TTTTTTTTTTTTTTTTTTTTGTTTGTTTTTTTTTTTTTTTTTTGTTTGTTTGTTTCGTTTTTTGAGCCTCTAAGAAATTAATGAATGAAAATCTTCTGTATGTCTTCTCAAGATGAAACATTCTGTGTTTGACATGGAGTAATAAATGACGCTAGGATAAGCTTGTATTGAAAGATTGCTTTCTTTGGATGGAGTAAAAGAAACTTGACTGTAGAGCTACAGTAATGTCAGCAGAAGCTGTAGCATTTTATTGTGAAATGTACCATAATAGTGTTTCAAAAACGGATTTCAGATGCACAAACAGTTGAGCTTTTTAGGATTTTTTTTATTATAGTTTATTTGTAACTTTTGTAGCTTTTGTCTTTTCTCATTTGGATTCAGACTTACGGATTATATAGAGCTGGAGAAAACTGAAAGCTGCTCAGCTTTCCCTGTCACCTTTATTCTTTCTATTTTCAGTTTAAAAAATATTAATCGTACTTACTATTAAGCAGATATAATTCTTTCATTACTTTCTCTCCCCATAATTATTTTCTGCTTTGATTTTAAAACATTGAATAAAATGAGAGAAAAGAAACGTGCTTGTCTTTGCATGAGCACTTTATATATGTGCTGTAACTTACAAGCAGGACCAGGTTCTCATTTCCACAGCAGCAGACAGGCTCTGGGTGTGGACGTACCTTAGTGTTCCCATCCTTGCCCTTGCTCCACAGGAGCCCCTGAGATGTAAGGAGTGGGCTCCTGCTGAACGTTAGGAGGTGCAGGAGGGCTTGGGCCATGTCCATATGGGCTGGGGAAGAAGAAATGTTTTCTGCTGTGCACCACCCTGGATATGTACCAGCGGGTGAATGGTCTCACCTGGATCAATGCCTGAGGTTTGCAGAAGTTAACAGGCCCTAAGCTGGGTAAACCATTGGATTTTAAAAACACGTTCTTGCAAAAAGTAGGAAAAAAGAGTTATTATTGTAAAATAGTGAGCTAATTCAAAATATTCTCTGTGAAGAGAGTGTAAAAAGGTTTATCTCTATGTATAGAATTTCAGTCCTGGTTTACACATGACTTCTTCTATTAAACATTTCCCTTATAATGCTCTTATCTCTCTGTGCCTTCTGGGCTGATGTGGAGCAAACAGCAAAGGGAACATACTTACTTGGAAGAAACACTTCATTCTGGAAGAGATTTTCACGTGCTTAACTTAAAAACTGAGAAAGAAGAATTGAGTGGACTGATAAGAGATTTGCAAAGTTATGATTTGATAGGCCTGTTTTTGCTGTCTGACTTAGCAGTACTTTTCATTAAGTAAGGGAAAAAATTCCTGCAGTTCCCTAAGCTTTTGCCATCTCTATTAGTGCTTATAAAGCAGTTTATTGGAATTGTCATAGCATTATCTCACAGCTGATTATTGACTTGATGTTGGAATTGGATCACAGCCTGTTTACCCAGCTTTTCCAAGCCAAAAAGTATGAAACTTTAGCCAGTTGTTAGAGGTCTAGATTGAAGGCTTACTTGCTGGCACTCTACAAAGATTAAAAAAAAAAATAGCAAAGTATAATTCAGTGTTTCATACGTTAGGATATGTCTGAAAAAGTCTGTTGCATGTAATCATACATTCCCCACACTTCTATTTATTCACACAGCTAAGAAAATGTTCTTTTGACACAGAAGCCTGTGAGCAGACAGCTGCATTGAAAGAGCATATACATCTTTTTTTTGAGGATCAGTCAGGAGAGGACAACACAACTGTGAACAGCAGGGTCATAAGGCTGTGCAAAAGGTAGACCTATTCCTGACAGGTATCAGGAAAGGTGCATTCAGTAGAGATAAGGAGGTGTGAAAGCAGTGAAACTACCAGGAGGCAGGTGAAACCTCACCCAGAATATTACACACAGTTGTGGTATCATTTAAGAAAGATCACTAAAAAGTAAACAAGGGCTGTTGGGTTGACCAAGAGAGAGAAAAATCTGTTTTCTTGGCACTCCTAACCAGAAAAAAAAGGACAATGTGTGCATATGCGTATTCTCTGTAAAGACATCAAAATACAGCAGGGTGCGTCTCATCACCACCGCAGGGACTGAAATAGGCTCTCTTTCAAAGAGGGAGGCCTCAACACACCTTCTAGGAGAGACCTGGATCACTTATGGCAGCACTTGTATCACATAGTTAATTAAATTTCCAGATACAGGTACTGTGTGTGTGCATACATGTGCCAGGGACAACCCACCACAGTGTGCATTTTTCTGTACAATACATAGATATTTAAATACTATAAAAATCTAAATATCTAAAATTGTATTAGTTATTATTTTTATGGAGTTGATGTCATTACAGAAATTCAAGTAAGTAACAATCACATGGAAATGATTGAATGTCCTTGTTCAGATATTTATATATCAAGATAAATAAATGCCATATTATAACTGCTTTGTTACAAACTATACATGTCACATTTCAGTGCAGAAATCATTAAAATAATCCTTATATAAGCAGTTTCAGAAATGCAAATTTATAAATATATCTAGATGCTGTATGTTGCTTGGTTTAGGCTTTCTGAAATATTCCAGATTAATCTATTTGTTTGTGTGAATTTAGAATTCAGGTGTAGAGGTTTGAGTCTCATTTAATTCTGGTCTGTGATTATAGCATAAGCAGACTGGAAAGGGATTTGAGGTAGATGATCCTTCAAAAAGCATTCTTGTTCTGGTACAGGATGCATTTTGGGATTGCAGCTTGATTTTAGTTTACTTCTTCCCCCATAGGACACTGAGGAAAGATTTAAAATTCCATATGTTTTTCTAAAAGCCTTACTATTTCTTTTACTCCCAGTTGTATGTGTTTTTGTGCTAAGTCTTGCTCTTATTGTGGGGCACAGAGGGATACATGCAGATGGTATTTAATAGCATGTGAGATAGAGGGTTTATTGATTTAATCAATGTCAGACTTTACTGTTACAGTGTACTGATTAATGTAACAATTTCACCGTTTCCATGAATATAAAATCTGAAAACCACTTGGCTTGCATTCTCTTGTTCTTGGTGGAAAGATGCCCCTGAATCCTCCTCCAGCTTCATCTGCTCTGACTCCCACAGCCTGTTCATGTGTTTCTGGCAGGTTGTTGCCAGCACGTTTGCTGGCTGCTCTGCTCCTCCTTCACAGTGTTCTGGGCAAAGAATGTCTTACTGTGAAATTCAAATAAACCTAATTCTAAGAGTTCTCTTTCACAAGAGTTTCTCCTAATTTCTCATGTAATTTTCTGTACCATTTCTAGTCTGAATTCCTCCTTCTTAAACACAGGTGTACAAGATGTTTCAGGTGAAGTCTTACCCCAGGGCATTGTAGGTTTTACAGGTGTTTTAATATGTCTTTGATTTAAAAAGTTTGCATGTGAGTAAGCATTAAGACTATCACTCAACCAGTACTTAACTATTAGCAAGTCGTTCATGATTAGGGTCATCATGGTGAGGTTGTGACTGCTCAGATGTTTTCTGTTACCTTTCTGTCTGAAAAGGATTCCTTCAAATACATTTGTTTGTTGTCATAGTGGATCCACTTTTTCATTTTGAAATGACAGACATAAATTCTTCATAGATTATCTGTGCAGTTACTAATTTTATTATAATGATCCTAATCTTATTGTCTAAGAATCATGACCCTACGTAACTTTTGTCAGGGTGAGTACTGTGAAAGTGAAGGAGAGGAGATTATTTTGGTGTGGAAGGGTTTAAGAAGTGTTTCTGAACTAAGTAGTAGTTGTATATATTTTTTATCAGTATCTTTTACAATGAAGCACTAGAGAGCTTCTAGAGCACTCCTGAGTATCCGGTTTCAAGTAGTGGAGTGGTGTCACTGTTTTGGCATCTCACCCTTGTGCCCACTCTGCAATGTGATAATGATCACCTGTGAAACAGTTGGGCATTGCAAGGCAAGCTGATTTTCACATCTCTGATCTGCATTCAGAGATTTGTCATAAGGGCTGTTTCCTTTTTTTAAGAATTCTTTGGAAGTTGTTTTTTGTTTGTTTTTCTTTTCTTTTTTTTTTTCTTTTTCTTTTTTTTTTTTTTAATGACCAGAAGGCAGGTAAGTAACCTGGAATCAGAATTCTACACCAGTGGATTCAGTACAGGTCATGTGAAAAGACCAGTACTTTCAAAGGCTTACCCCTGACCGTGGCTCTGTGACACATGCTTTAGAATTCAGAATATTTGTTGTTTGATTTTGATTTAAGACATTGCAACGGAAAATTTACATTAGGAGAGGGTCTGCAACACAGGATATCGTGATTTCTGAGGAAGAGATGCCTGTGAGGAACAAGTAGTCTGTTCTGGCCTTCTGTAAAAACATTTCCATGACTAAATATGGATTTGGGAGGCAAATTTGTGCCCTTTTGACAAACTGTATTTAAATCTTGAGTACATTACCTAGATTAATTTACTGAGATCAGAGACAAGTTGTATGAGGTGCTGCTGAAATATAAAGTGGCAGCTCTTATCCTGGAGGTGTGTAGCATAAACATGTCAAAGAATTATTACCTAAATGAGACAAGGAGTGAGAGGGGTGACAGGCATAGAGAGAAATAATGAGATTTGCTCAGTGCTGAAAAAGTCCTTTTCAAGGAATAAAAGGAAATGTTCCTGCCACTCTGGGCACCTTATTGTCTTGTAAATATGATTCTTTTCCTGTGATTTCAACACCCTGTGTTTAAAATATTGCAAATATTGCCTGGTTGGATTTTTCCATTGTTGAGAGAGAATGGATGTATTTAGTTAGGTTCCCTGCCCTCACCTCCACATCCAGTTCTACCTCTGTCCCGATATAACCTGTCCACAACTGATTAACAGCTTCAGCACAGAATGGTCTTTGCTGCCAGGGGAGAAAGCGATCAGGGTTTTCACTTTCTTTAATGCATTTATATGGCATGCTATGTGATTTTTCCATTCTGGACTCATCAGTTGCTGTGCCAAATCCCATTTCTACTCAGCAAGGCTGGAGAAGATGTGTGTGCTCTTGGGGGAAGAAGCTGAAATCACTGGTTTGCGAGAAGCAAGCGTAAATGTGCTGCTTATTGTTGGGTTATTTGGGGACCTACCTGTTCTGCTAAACCCCAGTAATCTTCCCATGAGCTGTGGGCCTTTGGGGAGTTTGCTGCCTTCCACTGGAGATCACATCCTCCTTTGGAGTACTGGGGGGGGTGTGGTGACTCCATGAAGCAGGCGAGAAATTTAATACAGTCTTGAGTAGGTGCTTGGGAGGCCTTCCTGCAAGATTATACACTTTGTACACGTAGAAATACACAGAAGTATACTGAGGGTCTCTTTGAGCTAAAGAGAAAATGCTTAATAATAAGGCTTAATAATTTAGTTTGTACTCAAAGATAAAACAGTATCTTTAATCCAAATTGCATGAAAGCAATACCTTATTTTTTATGATATACTTAATGTTAGGCTGACTATTCATCCAGAAGCAAATATTTTTGTTTCATAAAATAAAGGTCCTTTAATGTCATTTTGAAGGCAGAGCGATTGGCAATGTGTGTTTAACAATAATGTGAATGGGGCCATGTGTTGGGTTCAATTTGGTGTCAGCTGTTCATTGCTGATCTTTGACTGGTTAATTTAATGTTCTCTGACATTTGCTGAACAAGCTTTTTTGTTGTTTTGGGTTTTTTCTTTTTTGCTGACAAGTGATTGCCAATGAATTGACTGATGAGAGAATAAGGGAGTTTCAAGGTGGCATAAAGCAGCAGAGAGATACATTTGGGAGCTATGGATCATTTGCTGATTACAGGAAAGGAGAAGGAAATGTTTAACCTCGTGTAAAAGTTATGCTTTATTACTTTGTTTGACATCTGCTTTCCTGATGCTAATTGTGTTTAATCCTTCTTGAGGGTGGATGCTGGTCTGAGGGCTACTCAGTACTTTTATGAGGTCTGCCAGTCTTAGCTGTTTTCATGGAAATATCAAGCTGCTAATCTGATCTTTGGGTTATTTGCTTTTTAGACAAGCATCTGCAGACAGTTGGGAGAACAAAGCAGGTGTCCATGAAGAATGTGCAAAGCCCTCCCTTATCCCTTACCCAAGCATTGTCACATGCTAGTTTATACAAAAAGTAAACAATAAAGAGTCACACGAAGTAGACAAAAGTGTTTAAAACACTACAAAAACTCATTTAGACCATCAGAATACTTTAATGTGCTATTTACTACTAGTTATACTAAAATAAGGAAAAATTGATAGTGTAGAAATACAGGACCAGATGTGCTAAATGCAGTTGTATTGTCTGTAAATGCCTAGTTCAGAATGTGTTTCTGAGAGTTTACTTCCTGCATTATTGATTTGCAGAACACTGGACAAATGTCAGCATACAAAACTGCACAGACTTTGTCCCTTAGTCAGTGGAGAAGTCTGATTTGGGTTACCAAACATCAGCGCTATTCCATGCTGTGTTTTATACCACACAGACTCTTGGGTTTTTTCGCTTGTTTGTTTTTGTGCAATCTCAGTATCTCAATATGTAAGATTGTTCATTTTTCAGGTAATCCTGATTTTTACCAGTTATTACTTAAGCTAGTTCATACTCAATAATTATTTCTTTGGCCAACTGTATAGTGGTAGTAGTAGTAGTAAATTCTTCCCTTATGCACTAATAAAATGAGGTTTGAGGACCTCATGCCAGAACATCCATCCTTCAAATCCTCTAGGAGCTTCGGAATCATAATAAAGAGATCTGTATCTTTTGAAGGCACTACTGTTCCAACTTACTAGTATTCTTTACAGTGTGTGCTGGGAAATGTCAGTTCCTGGTGTTTCTGTGTGCTCTTCAGAAATACCTCTGCATGTGATTCTGAATGGATCTCTGGACTTCCCATGTTTTAAAAACCAAATTGTGCTCTGATTTGCTTGGTTTCTTCTTTGGGATCTCTTAGATAGCATTGTGGTGAGGATGGATGAGCTGACAGTAATTTCTGTAAGGATCCATTTTTCCCAACACCTACTTTTAGATATAAATTTGCCCTGTGGAGCAGAGCAGCTGCTGCCTTTGTCAGCTCCAATATAGTTCAGTAAGATGTTTTCTCTTTATTGGCCTTTGTGTCAGAGTCACTGATGAGGACAAGCCTGTAATCCTTTGATGCATGGCTGGAAGTGTCACTCACCTCCTTAAAATGATGTCCATGTTTGAGAGTGATGGAACTGGCCTAGAACCACTCACTAATTGTCAGCCACCTGGATCTGTCCTCCCAATGTTCACAGCGTGTCACCAACCTGTATTCCTTGGAATGATTTGTCATTTTGCTGAGGCTGCTGTGCGTGTTCTAGTGCCAGATGCAGCCACAGGTGAAAGGCTAATGCCAAGCAGTCTTGCTCCTCAAGAGTCCAGCAGTGATGGCACAGAAGAAAACCTTCAGGAGGTAGGGAAAATCTGGGAAGGTTATTTGTAGAGATAAAAATGAGTAGTTTGTAACTTCCTAATCGTTGTGGGATTGCATAAACAAAGTTTTCAACAAAAGTGTTGCCAAAGGGATAAAACAAACACTGCAAAAATGGCAGTACTAGGAAATTCGGCAATAGAATTGCCACTGTTCAAAAAACAACAAAACCAAACAAAAAACCACCCACAAACCCAGAAAAACCATCAATAACCAACCAACCTCAAATCCAAGCAGTCAGCTGCTTTTTCTTTCATGTTGTTCTAATAGTAGTTTTAGTTTTAATTCGCAACTCAACCATCTGCCCACAGCTTAATTAATTTATTACAATTTCAGCTTTTAGATGCTGCTTTAGCCTGCATTTTGCAAAAAATGACTTGTAACCTAAAATCAAAATGTAGTGCTGTTGCAGCTTGGTGGTTTTTTTTTGGTTGNTGTCCATGTTTGAAAGTGATGGAACTGGCCTAGAACCACTCACTAATTGTCAGCCACCTGGATCTGTCCTCCCAATGTTCACAGCGTGTCACCAACCTGTATTCCTTGGAATGATTTGTCATTTTGCTGAGGCTGCTGTGCGTGTTCTAGTGCCAGATGCAGCCACAGGTGAAAGGCTAATGCCAAGCAGTCTTGCTCCTCAAGAGTCCAGCAGTGATGGCACAGAAGAAAACCTTCAGGAGGTAGGGAAAATCTGGGAAGGTTATTTGTAGAGATAAAAATGAGTAGTTTGTAACTTCCTAATCGTTGTGGGATTGCATAAACAAAGTTTTCAACAAAAGTGTTGCCAAAGGGATAAAACAAACACTGCAAAAATGGCAGTACTAGGAAATTCGGCAATAGAATTGCCACTGTTCAAAAAACAACAAAACCAAACAAAAAACCACCCACAAACCCAGAAAAACCATCAATAACCAACCAACCTCAAATCCAAGCAGTCAGCTGCTTTTTCTTTCATGTTGTTCTAATAGTAGTTTTAGTTTTAATTCGCAACTCAACCATCTGCCCACAGCTTAATTAATTTATTACAATTTCAGCTTTTAGATGCTGCTTTAGCCTGCATTTTGCAAAAAATGACTTGTAACCTAAAATCAAAATGTAGTGCTGTTGCAGCTTGGTGGGTTTTTTTTGGTTTGTTTGTTTGTTTGTTTGTTTCGGTTTCTGAAGTTTTAAGATTGCAGAGCTTGAAATGTAGTTACCAAAGAACTGGGCAAGTAGTGCAGTAAATAATAGTTGTTTGATCAGAAAAATAGGCAACAAGTCCTGATAGCTCTTTTTTCCTTTTTCCCCCTCCTAGTATTAGTATCTCTGTGGTTAACTTCTGAATCAAAATTTTATGCGAGTGCAAAAGTCACTTTTTTTTCCTTTTTTAAACTGGCAGCATGCTCTTTGTTCTGCATTCCTCCAACCCTTGCTCCAGGCAGAAAAGACCAACTGATGTTGCTGATGTCCCTAAGCCTTGTTTCTGTGCCAGTAGTATCTGTCCTCCGAATGATTACCAGTAAATTGCTCTGATTTTATCTGCAACTAAGCCACTGCTATTACCTGATATTACTTTAAACCATGCTTAGTTTCATACATAGATGGGCTCTCATCTCCATCCTGTGGGAACATTTGACCACATCTATAGCATGGATCAAAGTCTGAAGGAAAACTAAGCATTTACCAAGTTTAAAAAGAAAAAAAGTAAAATGTTTGATTTCTATGGATCCCAGTAAAATGACCACAAGGATTAGTTGCAGGAGTTTATTACCTGTAAATTCCATATAATTTTTGTTCTCACTAAACCTTTTACTCAGTTAATTTTAGCAACCTAAGTTTCCTGGAGTAACACTTCTAGGTGTAGGTGTTCAGGCAAAAGCAGGAATAAATGGGAAACTAAATGCAGGGTATCAAACAGAGAAAGGCACTGTGTAGGTGTGTGCAAAATTACATTGGAATTTGAGTGATGAAGGCCCCACTGAGGATAGGATGCTGTCATTGCCTTGTGCTTTCTGAATTTTCCAGAGCTTGAAGGTCTTTTGATCAATCTTCTTGCTGCCATATAATTGTTGAAGGACTATTAATAATAACAGAAGTGTTTCAACCATCTGCATTTTAAAAAGGGATGTATGAAGAAAAATCATAAGGAACTGATAATAGTCTTAGCCTGGTGTAGGTCATGCTGTTCAAGACTTGGAAATTCCCATTAAATATTTTTATGTTAAAACTCTTTTCTGCTGGAAATAGATGAAACCTACAGTTCATCTGCCTTGTGACAGTTCTATTAAAGGACTGTATATTCTGAAGAAAGCTTCAGGAGCAGTGCAAAAATTACTCTTTTTGCTTGAATGATTTTTTTCAGGTAGGTACAGGAGGCCTTTAAGTGGCTGATGGCTGTGTGAGGAGGCTTCCAGAGATCCCCAAACGTCCTGAGCTTGTGGGAATTGTGCCTGTACTTTCTTGATCAACCATAAAATATGTTTTTAAATTATTAATTCCAGTCTACTGTAAGTTTTACTTTACTGGATTTTTTTTTTTTTAATGTGGAAGGAGGTATTAAAAGTTCAGTATCAGAATTTTTAGTAAAATCCTACAGCATTGATTTTAATTGCCAGATCAGTGAAAGCACAGACTGGTGTCACTTTAGTGAATCTCTCTAATTAGGAGCATAGGATTTGCCATCACAGATCAGGCCAGTGATGTACTGAGTCTGTGAGCATCCTGCCTCCAGCAGTGCCCACACCAGCTGCCTCTGGTGGAAGTAGCATCCCCCCTCCCTCCTTCCCCAGCAAGGCATAAGGTCAGTGGGAAATGAAGAAGCAGAATTTTTCTCTTGTATCATGCAGAGGATTATTCTGCATCCCTAAGACAGAGAATTGGTAACTGGTGTCTTGGCCAGCCTGCCTGTAAATGGCCTTTAGGGATAAAATTAGTAATTTTTTTATGTAGTGCTAAGATAAACTTAGGTACAGAGGCTTGCTTCTTCCCATTAGGAGGGGTATTTCTTAATTATTTATAAATATATAAATACATTTGACTGAAAAGGTCTTTGTGACAGACTGTAGTGGAGAAGGGGGAACAAAAACATTTTCTATAACATCTGCACTCTAGAGCTTTATTCCTATATTCCCTTAGTCTGCATCATAGCTGGGGACATTGCCCTTCTCTGCCCCTTTAAATCTGATCTAGTGCCAAATGTGTAGCTTCAACTACTGCCAATTTTCTTCTGTCTAATTGGCATATAGATCATGATACAGAAAGCACTCCTGGCCTTTTAAATGGAAGCAGGAGGAACTAAGCTGGAAGCAGGGTCAGCATTGACAATTTAATCTAATTTAGAAAGTTCTCAGTCAGTAGAAGATTCAGTTAGATTTATATCTGTGAAACAGATGGCCAACTGCAAGACTATTAGATTAGATTTGTTATGTTTGTGGAAATTAATTCAGCACTTTATTTTTTTTTTGTTTGGGGAAGGAAAAAAAGAAGCAACTTGTGTTGTAAGTGCTTAGCAGGAACAATTTATAAAGATGACCTTATTTCCTGTAAAATATGGCAAACCTCCTATGATCCCAGGTTTTTGCTGTAGGCTGATTTCTGGCCTGTGTGGCAATATAGTGAACAACATAACAAAACCAAAAATTCTTCCACCTATGTAGAAATGGTTGTTAGTATTCAAATGCCGGAATTTTACTTCAATATCTCATTAACAAACCATTTAGGGCCAGAAACCTGTATGGGCTGCATCCCCCCATCTGTCTGTTGATGCAAATATATACAAATATTTCTTTTTTCCCTACTGAAAAGTGAGGACCAGATTTTAAAACTATTGGAGATCTGGCACTTGTTTAGGTTTTTTAAAAGTATCTGAAGTTTTCTGAAAGATTTTATTTTGATGGCTAGGAGGAAGATGAGCTCTTGGGAAAATGTGGCTCTAATGGGTTTGCTAGATCCTTCTGAGATTCTTAGTTTTTTGTGTGCCTTTGGAATGGAGTCTTTGCCACACAAATTAATGCTCAGCTGTCACAAAATATTTTTCACTTTCTTAAAAATGCAGCTTAAAATAAAAATAGACCTTTCAAAAGTAGGTCACACCTAAGATTTGTCTAGCCAACTGTCCCATTTCTGACAGTGCCCAAGAGCAGGAAAAGCATTAGAAATAGAAATATGGGCAGAATATATAAAATGTCTTTGGAAAGATAATTGGCCCCTTCTCATTCTTACTCTTACCATCAATAAGCTTTAGAATTAATGGAATTAATATGTAATTCTTTAACTACCAACTTCAGTACTGTTCAGTACTTCAGCATTCCTGTTCAGAACAGTTAAATGTGCACTCAGTAATTGAGACTTGAGTACACACTTCAAGTAATCATGTGGTCATGTCCTTGCTCAGGTTTGGGTCTTGTTTCCTCCTTTCTTCCTTCCTTCTCTCTCCAGATTTTACATTGATCTTGCATGGCAGATAAAGTGATGAATAGGTTGTTTGCCTTCCTAACTCAGTTGCAGTGATTTTTCATCCACATGTTGGTTGCCTGTTGCTTTATGTTGTTCCAAGTGTCAGAGTGTTGCCCCTCGCCAGCTTCTGGCAGCTTCAGAGGCATTGCCTCTGGTGAAAAGCCTTGGACACTGAACCAAATCACGTTTTACAGAGTGAGAAGGTAGTGCAGATGATTTACTCTGTTTTGAGTGGCATTAGACACTCTGTTTGTGGGAGAGGAATATATTTGTTTGGTGACTTCAATGTTGATATGGACTGAGCCTACCCAGGCCCCGGTTTTGAAGTCTCATTTTTGTCCATCAAGCACTAAGCAGATCCAGAATGGAATGTTGGCTGATCCTTCTTGGCTAAAAGAGGGCTAGGATTTGGTGCAAGACCAAGGCCAATTTCTGTAATTCCCTAATCCCCACAGCAAACTGATTTTGTTAAAAATTAAGAAAAACTTTTGCAATGTTTCCTGGCCTCAGTGTTTGGATCGGATAACTTTCATCTTCACATGCTGCTAAGGGTTGAAAGGATTTAGGATCCTTTGTCTTAGAAACCAGTTTTACTTTTACTTGGAGTTGATTCACATCTGTGAATGTTGTTTTGATGAATTAATCCTCTAAGCAATCAAGAGAAAATGGAATAGAGGAGTGAGTTCTTAAAATGCTACATGGCAAATCAGTTTCCATTTCCAGCCCTCTTCAGATTATTACCTCTTGGAATCTTTTGCTTGCCCTTTGTTTCTCAGAGTCCAATCCAGTAGTGATAGTTCATCTGTTTTGATCCCTTCTGCAGCCACGACTTTCTGCCCAGAGGAGATGATACTGCAAACACACAGATTTGTGACCCCAGGTGAAAAATACCAATGAAATTACAGCAGCTGTTTGGAACAGTCTCTCATACCTTTTCCAAATAGAGAAAATGAGTCTGTCTTTATTAGAAAAATTTAGAATTACTGTCGTGAGCCAAGTGTGCCAAGACTGCATGGAGTTTTGGGAACTGATCACTTTCAGTGCTGGGTGCTTACAGGAGAAGCACTAAGGCTGTAGCAGCCTGGAGTTAGATCTTTCTCCCATCTTCAGTGGTCAGGATTTTGGGGGGAACACGTGCAAACTTCCTTCTCACACTCAGCCTGGTGCCTGTCTGCATCAGCAGAGCTGTTGCTCACAGCACAGTCCTGAGCACATCAGAGCCTTGGCCCTCTGAGCTATTTGGGTAGAGCAGCTACTTCATGTCACTGTACTCCTCAAACTCCATCAAAGCCCCTCTCGTCCCCCACCTCCCCAAAACAAACACTCACCTCTGCCTTGGTGAGAGGGCTTTGCTGGGGGGAGAGCTGATGTGGAGACACTGTGGCTCCCAGGCTGTTTGCTTTTCATGGAGCAGTTAAAAGAGCTGCATGGATTTGACTCTGGCAGGAGTGTGCCTTTTGAAAAATCAACAGTGAAAATGTTAGACATCTGTCCTTCATCTTGGCAAGAGAGGAGGTGAAGCAGCCTTTGCTTCTCACCTTGGCAGCATCGGCTGTGTCATTTCTTTTCATATAAAGAATTCTAGCCAAGCATCTTACAAGTGCCAATTCTCTGTATTTTTAAGGAATGCCAGCAACAGTGGTCAGCCCATGGAATTAGGGCTGACTTGCATATGATGGGCTCTTGCCAGGGGGCAGGCAGGTTGCTGCACCAGGTTGTGTCTGTCCATTCCAGGTGTCATTCAGCCTGATGCTTTTTAGCATGCATTTATGATGGATAAAACCTTCAAATAGTGCGAATGCTCTGAAGCTCTAAAAAGGAGTGTACCTGGAGTTTTTGTCGTGCAAAATCTTGAGATTCCTTTCAGAGCATAAATTTCTATAAATGTTATTAGTATTTACATGAAGGGGGTTGTCTCTCTAATAGGAGAGTCTCCTGATTGTGTAAAAAACTCTAAACAACCCAAAAAACAACAACAAAACAAAACAGTCAAACAAAACCCCAACAATTTCTTTAATCATTCTTTTAATGCCTACAGTGTCCAACACAAAAGACGTGCTGAACTTTATTCTTGCTGTAAATAGCTTTGATATGGTAAAATATACTGATCCTGTTTGAAATTGATGCCAGACATTGGAACTGTGTTAGACGCAGTAGTAAGAGAAGGGAGCAGTGGGGGTGTGAGGGAAGAGCTGCAGGAGGGGTGGGAGTTGTAAAGTGTGACTGTGTCGGAAATCTGAGCACTGTGCATGTGTGTCTTCAGCTAAAATTAACCACCCAAGCTTCACATGCCAGCATATATATAATCATTTAACTGTGGACCCCTTGAGAAGGAAGAGCAAGCTGAACTCAAGCAGAATATATTCATGTTAAATATGCCAATAAGTAGTATGACCTTCCCGGTCCCTGTTCGTGGGAGAAGTAAATTTTCCTGTGACCATTATAAAACAGTAAGCAGCTCTTGGCTCCTGGATCATGGCAGTGATGCTGTTGAGCAGTAACTAACATCAGATTTAGAAGTGTTGGGTTTTGTTTTTTCCCTTTCTTATGCAGCTTCTTAGGATTTTCTGTGGTTTCTCTTTGGAGTGTCACCCTTTCAGATAAGCCCTTTCCTGTCGCTGTTTATGTGTGGTAGTAGATGTAAATGGGTTTATTTTTTGTGTGAGAACTGTGATATTTGAAAATAACTTACTGTGCACTTCAGGCGACTTTTTAGAAAACACTGAAAAAACCCCAGTGCATTTGCTGCTTTTGTTCTCTGAGGTAGATTATAATTTGTTGGCGTGAGATCAAATCAGTTGTTTTACTGTGGCCAAATGTGACTTGGAATGGGTTTTGCTGATCAGCTCAGCAAACTAATCTCTATTTCACTTTGGGATATGCGACGGAATCGGTGCAGGTGTGAATGTAATCTCATTTTTTTCAGGACTTCATGGGGTTTTTTGCAAGGAAGAGTAAGACAGTGGCCACCTGCTTGGCATAGTGTATGTGGCTCCAGCTTGATGGGGATTTGTAAAAGGCAAATGTGGATAATGGGAGCATTGAGAGTGCAGTGTGCTGGATGCCAGCGCAGTCACTGTCCTTGCTTCACCTTTGAGGCTGGTGCAGAGGAAAATGCTGCTCTGGTGAGAAATATTGAGCCCTCTGTGTAGGCAGCACCTGTCAGTAACAGTGTTCAGAAACTTTACAACTCGGGAGGGAAAAAGGAATTCTCTCTTTTCTTGTCTTTTATATTAAATAGAGTAGAATATTCAGTAGGGTGAGAGTAGGAAAGGTGGGCAATTGAAAGCATGATGTTTGTTTAATATCCACCAAAGGTTTGCTCTAAACATACTCAATGCCTGCTCAGAAGTGTGGACAGTCCGAGGCTCTATTTCTGGGAAGGTTGCAAGCCTGCTCAAATGGACACATATGCTTGGCTCTGTGGCTGTGAGTCAGCTCATTGCTTTTGAATAGTAGTCATATGCATGAGAAAAGCCCTCCTCAGTTGGGAATAAGGCTTTAAAGAGAGAGAAATAAGTAGCCCCCCGTGGTGTTTAAATTACCCATTTCTCTATTTAACTTCCAAAGGCTAATTAATGTACACAAGTGTCCGGTAAAATGTAATATTCAGAAGAATATCCCCCACCAACTCGGTAATAATTCAAAGCAGTTGCAACAAACACTTGCATATCTGAATAGAATAAATAATTTAGTTGAGTTGCCTTAAGAAACTTAAAAAAAAAAAAGCACTTACCTCTGTTTCCCCAGAAATGTGGGAACCGAGTGGGAGTTGCAGATGGTTATAGCTCAGTTCTCAATAGTTGATGGTAACTCAAAAGTTCTAGTACTTTAAGTAATTGAGAGTACTGGCATCATATTAGATACTAATTATTAGGTGTATGTGCATATGTGTGTGAGAGTTATCTTTAGGGGAATGCAAATCATAAAACCAGAGAGTGGTTTGGGTTGGATGGGATGTTAAAGATTATTTCATTCCAGCCCCCTGCCATGGGCAGGGACACCTTCTGCTAGACCAAAGCCCCATCCAGCCTGGCCTATTCTCCACATGGTGACATTCCAGGAAGGTAATTTTGCTGTGTCACCTGCCTGCTGGAAGGAATCCACCTGCAATTCAGCCTATCACCACTTCAGACTTGGGGTTTCTGGTGATTTCCTCCCTTTATTAGCTGGCTTTGGTGACAAGGTGCTTGGTATGATTGAGTAAACAAAGCTCCAGCCCCCCCTTCCTGGCTTCCGGGATGTTTACCAGGAGAGAGAAATGATCCACTGCTTGCCTCATATAGCCTTTCCTTCTGAGCTGACAGTCACTGGAGACTCAAGGGTATCCCTAAGGACAAGTATGTTTGCTTTGAGTCCTACGATTGTCACACTCTCAGCTATATCCTTAAAGGAAAGGAGCAGACAGAACTCATTGCTCAAAGCCCACTAATACCTTTAAATTATCACAGAGAAATGGGGTCAAGTGTTACCTATCCCATGTCCTGCTTTTTAAGCCTTTGTTTTGTTCTGCAAGAACTTATATTGGGAGAAAATCCACAAACCACTCTTTTTAAAGCTTCATTTATTCTGAAAGAGTCAGCACAACCCTTTTAGTGCCGTGGTACAGATGTACAGATACAGACTTCTACAGAATTTAAAAAGCATGTAGCAGCAACTAAGGCCACAAATTGTAAGAAATCTTGGAGAAAAGGTCTGTGACAAATGCTGTTAAACTCGATATATTTATCTTTTTTTTTTTTTACCATGTGCTTCCTTGTTGTCCTTTTGCCAGTATCTCAGCAAAATACTGTCAGGGCCATAATCTCTATGCACTTTGAAAATAGCCATTATCCTTCCTGTGCTCCCTTGGAGCCAGAGATACTTTAGAGAAATGAGTTCTTCAGCTAAACCTTTGACTTTAGCTGTTCAGCTCTGGGCTTTGCAGTGTGGTATCTGTTAGTGAGATCACTGTGTTGGACTGTAGCATGGATCAGCATGAGACTGCAATTAGTGTTACCAGTCAAAAATTGAGATTTTATGACTCCACATGTGCAAGCCTCATGACATTGGGCAGCAGTGAGTATCTCATGGGCTTTTCCAAAACTCCATAGTATTGTAAGGACTGCAGGCACTCCCCGTTGCGTCATCTCAGTATGTTGTGGCTATTTTCAGGTTTTGGGGTGGTTTTTGTTTTCCCTGTGAACTTCAGCAGGCAGTGTGTTTTGGTTAGCAGCAGCACAGGCACTGCATTGTGCTGCTGTTCTGTAATGGGAGTTCATTGATGTGACTAACCCTGCCATTCAATCATGAAAAAAGCCTTGTGCTGCTCTAATTATGCTACATGATGTCAAAAAGATATTTTTCAGCTGTTACCAAATTCATGAGAGCCTGATTCATGATAATTATTGGGAGAAAACCATCAGTCATTAGTTCAGAATTGACATGGTAAGGGAAGGAAAGAAAGGTTTGAAAATTTTCTTGGCCATTGATTATAATTAGATTTTTGTGTTCGTGTGGAAATGAGTAACAAGGAAGAAATTCAGGCATATTTTCTACTTGCATAGAAGAGAGATATTCTTTTCAAGTAGTTTCATGTGAATCCTTTCCTTTTCATGAGTGTATTTCAGAATACTGACTCAGAGGCAAAAACATCAGGTAGTTTCTATTCAAAGGAGACCCTGGAATACATGGCAATACCTGACACCTTAACCTAATTGCAGCCCCACCGATATACTGGGTCTCTAAAGGATCTTCCTGGATTCATGGCTCCCAAGACTTTATTCATGCTTTGTACCCTGGGTTTTCTGGTCAATTCTGCTCCCCAGCCTACTTCAAGTGCTTGGGGATGGCTGTGTGAGCTTGAACAACCAGTTCTGCAAAAGGCACCTTTTGTACTGATTCAGTATTCAGATACAGAGCAGGGGGGCTGTGGTGGATGTGCCCTCTCAGTACAGCCAGAAATGCTGAGGGAGGCTTGGAGTGCCAGGAAATTTCAGGGGTTTCCTCACTGGAAAGCAAGATTCCTCTCATCTGAAACGTGCTTTGAAGAAGCAGGTGTGAGACTAAGGAAAGGGGAGTAGGGAGAAAACCCACTAAATTTAAAAATTCTTCAATCTTATTGATGGAAGATAGTGTTCAGGCCTTTTTCTTTGCAGAAAGCTTCCAAATCTTAAGAATTTGGATTCTTTTTTCCCCAAACTTCACTGATTTTTGCACTATTTTTTTAGTGTTTTAGCTGTGACTCATAAGGTACTGAATACTTCCAAAGTTGATACTTAACTGTAACACTCTTTATTCAAATCTGGTGAATCAAAGGGGGGAGAAAAAGAGAGAAGAAAAAAGTCTTTCACATATGTTTTAAATTTGTTCCCAGATAATTGGATTACTAAGATCATACACTACAGAGGAAAAAAAAAAGCTACCAAACAGCTGAGTCCACCTTTAACAAAAGCTGGGACTTAGACTCGAGTTAAACATTAACCTGACTTGGACACAAAGACCTACATATGGTGATAATGCCCAAATCACCATGTTCACTTGATTTTTGTAACTAAAATAATGAAGCTGCATCCAGTGGTTTTCATACTGTGTGAAATCACTGAAAAGTTTTAAAAGCCCATACTGGTGTGTATAATAAGGCAATATCTCTTGGGTTGTAGTGGGTTGAATATTTCATATCGCAAGATTTTTGTATTTTTAATTATAACTGTTGAGGTAATTTTCACATGAATATTCAAACACATATCTTCGTACCCATTTGCTGAAAATACCTGAGGAACATTTATAATTGATGTGCAGAGAGAGGAAAATGGGGAAAGTTTCTCAGTGATGTTTTCTTACTCCTTTTATTATTGTTTTTCTGATTATTTGCCTGGTTTTGAACATTTGAAAACACTATGTGCTTTGAAATGTATTTCGTGTGTCTGGAAATAGCAGCCATTGTGCAATTATACTTTTTTTCACTTGTTTGTATGGAAAAATGAAAAGAACATTAGACAACTATTTGTGTAGTACATTACAAAGACTTGCAACAAATAGGTTTCAAAAACATCCTGGAAAGTTTCACTGATTAGCTTAATATATGCCATAGAAATCAGTGGTGACTGTGAGGAGTTACTACAATAAGCCTGAGTAATACTTGTATCCCTAAAAATGCTTCAGAGCTTGTAAATATATAGCCCAGTCAGTTAAAAAATAATAATTTGCATGTATGCATATTGCAAAATAATGTTGGATAATAACATTTTTAAGAGAAGCACAGGTTTATTATATCTGTATTTTCCTGTGAAATTCTTTCCTAATCAACTGGTGGAATGCAATAATATTCCACACCCTTAAATACCCCAGAATCAAATATTTCCTCCATACTGGTTTGCATTTAATAATAAGTACAAAACGCAGCCTGACTTCAGCACTGAAATTGGGGTTTACAAGAATAATTTGCCAACAGAGGGACTTTCTTTATGTCTTATCATAGGCAGTGAATCAGACAGCAGGTATCTGGGGTTTTTTAAGTTGTCTCCGTTACCAGGAGGATTTATGGGAGTTGAGGGATTTCTTTGATACATTTGATACAAAATACTGTTTATTTCCAGGGTATGAATATACAATTTGGTGTTCCTGGGTGCAACAGGAATTAAGGCAGTAGGAAGCAGATACAGGATAGCAGTTTTGCAATGCCAGCCATGCATTCTCACGCTGTTATTTGACTTAAAAATCAGTCCTAACTAGCTCTCAAGGTCTCACTGTTGCTGTGCTTACAGACTCTGCCAGGAGGGGTCTGCTCCTGTTTTTACTCTAGGGCTGATACAAGGATTTGTCTAACATGATAATCTGCATCGTGGAAATGATCCAGGATGGAATTGATGCATCAAAGTATAATCTTAAATTTTCTGAAAGTCCTTCAGTAATAAGTTGGACATTCGTTGCAGCCCTCCCATTAAAGGAAACGTAGTTATAGTGTTTGATAAGTTCCTTGTCAGCTAAATTGCAGGGATGGCGTGGAGGGTGGACCCTTGCACTTGCAAAGTAAATCTTTTACAACCTGTTTCCTCATATGTCTTCACTCCTAGATAAGAAAGCTAAAACCATGTGGCAGAAAAGTATGTTAAGTCAATCCTAGTTCCTTGAAGTCATTGAATTATTTTAAAATATTTTCCTGTTATGGAAAATGTTTTCTTGTAAAAGGAGCTAAGGAACACAATGTCTGGTTTGTGCAGCATGGGTTTTTTGCCCCTTTTCTTGGTCATCTAGGGAAATCACTCATGTACTCAGCCTTTATTTCATTGAGATGTTTTTCAGCTCTGGGTTGTTTTTTTTTTTCACAGAGGTGTTCCAGTGTGTTTTTCTGTTCAAGTCCCTGACACTGTTGGCATAGGAAATGCACACTGCTGCTCTGAAGAGGAAAGTAAAGAATAAATGGTGGGAAAACCGGACATATCTTTCAGATATTAAGTGATTTGTCATGGCTGCTACCAGTTTTGTTTTCCAGGTTTAAAAAAAAAATACAAATGTAGACTTTATAACAAAAATAGCCCTAGTCAAAACCTCTGTTCTTCATTTTATCATACTAACGTTGAATCAGCAAGTGCAAGAGGAGGGTGAAATTACAATCCTTGCATTATATCCAGGTTCCTCTATCTTGTGGCAAATACTTGCCCCCTAGACTTAGCAGCTGGCTTTTGATTCTCATGAAGGAGGACATTGTCACCACATTGGAAATGCAAGCCTTGAGATGCTTCTGAAATGAATAGTTGTGGGTCAGTAATTTAGAGGATCTGCACTGATCAGCCCTGGGGCTCCCAGGATAAGAAGGATGTGGACCTACTAGAGTGCAGAGGTTCATGAAGATGATCACAGGGCTGCAGCACCTCTCCTAAAGCTGGACTTGTTCAGCCTGGAGAGCCACCCCAGAATACTGTTGTTCCTCTGGGACAGTGACTCACACAATGGTGTTGAGGCATTTGTCATCCCCACAGGGGTTTGTAGGGTCTGTGGAGGGTTGGGATGGCTCATGCTCTAGGAAACACATTGAATCTACACTTGCTTACTGATGGACTAGATTGGGATGAATATGTTTCCAGTATTCTAGACACTCTTGAGAGTAGGGGTGAACATTAATATTTAGATATTTAAAAGGTAAAATCCTGATATTTAATTGTTTTTACCCTATTTCTTGGGAACATAATGGGTAATTTAAAAAAATCTTAATTTTGAATATTGTCCTATGTAAAGAATACTGTTATTTAATTCACAGGCAGAAATTCCAAATGAAGTAACTTTGCTTCTTTTTGATAACTTAGTCTGAAAAGTTTTTATAATTTTTCTGGCGATCATGCATAAATTGTGCTGGCATATCATCATATGACCAGTACTTAACGCAACTTAAAGAGAGATTTTTAGCTGCTTGGTGTGCTTAGTTTTCAGGTAACACATTTTGAAATAAATCCCAACAGCTGGAAGTTTGCATAACAGTTTGAAAGCAATTTATTAGGCCTGTTTAAACTGTGAGATGGAATTTATTAGAATTGGTGGATATTTTGGACGTCTAAAAGTTTCTTTGGTGATACAATAAAGGAGTTTCCTCATCATGAAACTGCTGTATGGCTAATATCTACCAGAAGTGTTTTTGGAAAAGAACCTTTTAAACTTTCTCAGTAAAAGCTATGAAGAAAAAGTATCAAAGGGAAAATGGAAAAAAAATACTTGGGTGGAAATTGAAATCTCTACTGCTGCTGTAGAATATTCTGCTGACCTCCTGATGGTCCCCTCAAGCTGTAACATGTTCAGGAATTTGCCATCATCTGCCATGAGCTTTGATATCAGGTTGCTGAATAGAAAAATCTATACTGCAATAAGCTGAACACTTGATCTGCACAAGGCCTTGGATTTTAATGCTGTTGACTTGTTTCAAAGAGGGAAAAAAAAAGCGGTGATCTGAAATCAGCCTTTTGGATACTGAGAGAAACAAAGAATTCTCATTTTTCAGGTTGTGTTATGAGTAACAGTTTATTTTTGTTTGTCTGTCTCCTAACAGATTTATACAGATTGGGCTAATCACTATCTAGCAAAATCTGGTCACAAGAGGTTGATAAAGGATCTACAGCAAGATGTGACTGATGGAGTCCTGCTAGCTGAAATAATCCAAGTTGTAGGTGAGTGACTTTGTGACTTTGTGCCAAGCATCCACCAGCTCGCTCAGACAATCTCTATTTTGTCTTCTGCACACACAGTGTGCGTGGGGGGGGAGTCCATTAAACTGGATGGAATTACATAGATCATTTTCCTTCAGAGACCTTGCTAATTAATTTGAAAAAGGCTTATCTTATAGTGGAGAAATGTTGGATGTTGCTGATGAGATCTCCTGACACAGCAGTTTTACCCCACATGGCTGAACAACACATGAGATTTTTTTTTTCTGCTAGCATACTGTTAGCTTTCACTATTTCTAATTCCTCTTAGATACTGGTCTGAACATAATTCACAGTGATACTGCCTCCTGTGTTGAACCTCCTACCTCCAGTCGGATTTGGGAGATCCATATATACAGCTGGGAAAGGAGAAGGGGTATAATTTTTATGTGGCAGAAAAAGAAATCTTTCATAACGAGTTTTCACATGAGGAAAATCACTTATCATTAGGACAAATCTCAAGTGCAGGCTCAGTTATTTTATCCAAAGCCTTTAGTTCTCTTAAATTAATGCATTAATGTTCATAGATAATGGAAGTTCTGAACAATTTTCTCCATGTAGAGCTGCATATTGTCCCTCTCCAATTGGGCCTGGATCCTTCATTAGTTTCTTCAGAGGTTCATCCATCTGGTGCTGGGGATGCCACAAAACACATGCATGGGCCATGGAGATAGAT
The DNA here is from genome assembly GCA_013398075.1 of Notiomystis cincta. Lineage (NCBI taxonomy): Eukaryota > Metazoa > Chordata > Aves > Passeriformes > Notiomystidae > Notiomystis > Notiomystis cincta. Next base: position 45,925 of record VZRX01021576.1, on the reverse strand, counting down.
GGAATCAGAAAGCCTGCTAATGGGAATTAGGACAACCATTGTTAGGAGCAAACTGACAGATTTGAGATGCAAATTAAGAAGCCAGCAGTGGAGGAACAGGACATAAGTGTGTGCATATTTATGTGTGTTTGACATGCCGAAAGGGAGCTAGTTCCTGGATTTAAGGTACAGATCTGCAAGCCCTGTTTGGGGTGACGCTGTGAAGAATTTTCTGGTGATTATACTGGAATATGTTAAAAAAGATCTTGTCTCTCCAGCAACATTATATCTCAGTAGCATTGTAGACCTGCCATGCAGTTATGGAAGTGTAAAAACAGGCCATGAATTAATTGATTGAATGTTGACTGGTGTTCACTGTGAACAATGCTACTTCCTATATCCGTTTCCTTTAATAGGAAAGATTTTTGGAAACCTAGGAGCAGTTAAGTGTTGATTCCTTTCATGCCTGTCTAGCTACCCTGTTGTAATACTGCTGTAGGAAACTTCTGCATGAGAACACATGTGCAAGAATACCACCATCAAAATGTGGACTTGCTTCTTTCTACCAAATATTTAAATGTAGCTCTTTGAGTATTGACTTGTGAAAACCCTTAGGAAATTCAAATTATTCCTTCTAAAATACATAACCAATTATTGTTTTGATCACGTTTGCATTTTTTTATGGTCATTTTTATAGCAGTCTTTCGGCTAATATTTAAGATAGGTCAGCAAGCTTTCAAAAGTCGAAGTATGGGGGGAAGAATTTCTTTTTCATAGAATGTTTTTATTGTGAAAGAAAGGTCATATATGAACATTCTCAGTTTAATCCTCCAAATAACAGTGAAGAAAAATAACTTGTATCTTCTGTGTATGGCTTTAGGCAGCTGCATCTCATTGTCACAAAGATGGGTAGGGCTTTCACACCTAGAAGCAGCTTTATCTGTAGCCTCCAAAATCCAAGCTTTTTTCCTAACTACATAGTAAGAAAGCTGTGATTTGCAGTGCAGGAGAGGGCGTTTTTTAATGTTACTGTATGCTGTGTGTAAAAGCAGTTATTTGCAAGTCAATTAAAATGTATTCACATTATTCTGGTTCATTTCAGTTCTAAATATATAAGCCTGTGAAAAAATGTGTAAGCAATATATACTTTAGTAATGCCATATAAACATAGTAGCTGTATTTAAATCCTAGAATGAAGATACACTGGATCTGACCTCTGTTCTTGGAGGTATCTCTGTACACATGTCCGAAACAAGAGACAGCTTGTTCACAAGTTTGTTAATCTCCTTTCAAGTAATTTTAAATGGTGCCAATTTATTTGAATACAGCTGTCAATTTTTAAAAGTATTATAAATTTAGTTGATGGAGATACTGCATGATACCAAAGTGAGAGATTGTAAATGTTACAAGATGGGGGCACAGAACTTGGAAAATGGGATTTGTTTCTGTATGACCAAATCTGAGATGGTGTTCCTGGAAGCATTGTGTGCTCTTCATATGCAGAGGTTGATGTACCACTCTGGGGAACACACTGTGGATTTAGCTGCGGTCAATTTTTCCTTGCATTGCTGTGGGATATTTCATTGCATTGCTGTGACATGGATATGTAAAATGGGACCTATCAGGCAAGACTGCAGTAGTTACTGCTTTCTTTCTCATGGCTATAACTGCTACTGGAATACTGTGCCAAATATGATCCTCCTAACTGAGGGAAACCATGAAGTGGGTTGTAGTTCTGACTGGTGTCCTGAGAATACATGAGACTGCAGAAAATACAGCTTTTAATGCCTGAATCAAATGAGATGTGAGCGCCTGCCTTTAGTACAGTGGAAAAACTGTGTGCACCTGAACTCTGGTTGTAACTAGTTCTTCAGACTCGTTCTTCAGACTCAAACACAAAGTCATTTCAGCATCCAAGGCTGAAAGGTGAAACTGGGCAAACTCAGACTCTAAGGCAAACATCCACCCCAGGGATTTCATTGTTTCACCTCTGACCTTAAAGTTGGAAACTGTGTTCTTCTGTAGGTTTGCTTAGCATGTAAGCCATGGTCAGGAATCTTGAAAAGTATTTTCATGATTTGTGCTTTAAAAAAGAAAAAAAAAATTATTAGAGTTGTTGATCATAAATTTCCTATTTGTATTTAAAACCTATATTTGCTCTCCAAGCAAACCAGTTGACATGCTAATATCTCTGTATGTGTAGTGCTCACTTTTCTACCCAGCAGTGAGTCAGCTTCCAGAGCTCACATCTTTTTTGTAGTTTAAAGGAATTTCCCCTGACCGTACAAGAGGTTGTCAGAGCAGTTGGCTTCCGCCCCAGCTGTCTCCGGAGGCATGACCCAGCAGAGAACTCCAGCTGCTTTTTTTTCTTTTTGTGGATCTCAGTGTTTCACACATTCACTTAGACTGGACAGCTACAATCCAAAACCCCTTTACTGAGCTGGCAGCAAGTGCCCAGGAAATTATTGGAATAAATGTCCTTGGTTTAGTTTTTTTGCTTTATTGCCTCTTTTTTTTTGTTTTTTGCTTTTCAGCAAATGAAAAGATTGAAGACATCAATGGTTGCCCAAAAAATAGGTCTCAAATGGTAAGTAGTAAAGTGGTCTGTTGTTTCTATGTGCATGGCTGAGTGATAGGGTGGGACTTCAATGTCTAAGACTTTTAATAACAATTTTTAATTAATTTTTCACAGTAGTGAGACTAAAAGTGTAATCTTCGTAACATTACTATTACAGTTCTTGCCCCATTGTACTCCACAATAGTTGAATCAGGCCTTTTAATTTATCACATATTTACAATTGATATTATTCTTACATTGCTACTTCATATTTCTGAAATATTATATAGATAAACAGAAATATGTAGAAATAAGGAATTCGATATTTGAAAATATGATTAAGAGTTCCTATATCTTTTGAAATGAAACAGAATAAATGAGCAATATGAATGAAATTTTAAAAATTTGTGAAATTCAAGATGCAACTTGTTGACAGATAAGAAGTTGGTTTGTATCTTGCTTGTATCTAATATTCAAGCCTAGAAAACCAAAAATCAGTCCAGGAAAATGAAATTTAATACCTCAAGAGTATATCTGCTGTGAGTATTGCTGAAGCTAAAGGTATAGCAGAATTTTATTAAGAACACAAATAATAATAAAAGGATTTAAAAAATGTGTTTAAATGAAGAGAATTTAAAATTTATGATACTTCAAATAAGGTTGCCTCCTTCTGTATCTTGAGAAAAAGTAATTTTACAACATAAATTCTGATATCTTCCTTTGGCATTGCAAATTCTTGCTTTGGGACACTTGGATATCTGTTCTCTGTGTGAGGCTATTTTAATGCTTTTTATTTTTATGACTGTTTCTGACTGCCCCTGCCTTCATGACTTCAACATGAACACAGCCACTCATGTAGTAAAATGAAATAAAGATTTAAGGAGATCTTGACATCTTAAGTCAAAATCCCCTCTCTGTTCTGCTCTTCTCCTTTGGCTTTTTGTTGTTTCTTGGAAGTTATCAATCTTGTTGAAACCATAGGGCAAGCACTCTGTAAAAAGAAAGCCATCAGAAAGATTTATCATTGCATACTTCTTACTGCTTTGAAGAGGGTGGTTGCTGTTCTTCTTGTCTGGAAGTATAAATCAAGTATAAAAAAGCAGCTGTCTGAAGTATAAATAATGAGGAAATTTTGACAATTACTATAATTTAATGTTCCACAAGTGTGTCGTAAGAACTGAATTTCGTTCAGGACTGGAGTCTGTAACCAGTTCCAGGATGTTGCAGCTAAAACAGTCCCTTCAAGTCATTATTCTCAATGAAGAGAAAGTATTGCTCTGTTGGATAGTGGGATGCATGTAGTAGGTTGGTTATGGAAGCTGTATCAGGTTATAACTGGAGGCATGTGCTGGGTTGGGAATGCTGGAGAGGGCTGGAAGGACACATTTGCTCTGCGCTGCCTCCCCTGATGTTACTCCACTTGCTCATTCAGGGAGGGTGCTATGAGTGGGACTGTGCCCCCACTCATGAGACTTGCAGTCACAGCTGGGCATCCCCAGCAGTTTTCCTCATGTGAGAAAAATGAGAATAATGCTTATGGCTTTTATCAGGTGCACATGCTTACAGAGCTCGTTGTCATCTGTCTGTAAAAATACTGTTGCTGTCTAGAGAAGCTGTGGCTGCCCCATCCCTGGAAGTGTTCAAGGCCATGTTGGATGAGGCTTGGAGCAACCTGGGATGGTGCAAGATGGAACTAGATGATCTTTAAGGATCCTTCCAACCCAAATAATTCCATGATTCTTCTAAGGCAGAACATAGGAATCTTCATAGGGATGATGTTCATGCATTTACTTGCAGTGTTTAGGGACCTTTGGCAGGTCCAGGACAAACGTGTTACAGTGCTTGTTTTAGGTACAGCAGTCTTAATCCTTTGCATTTCAGTGCTCTATCTTAATACAGCTTACAGGGTGTTGCAGAGTGTGGGAACTGATGTTTATGTCTGGTAACTCAAGCTCAGAGAGGCAAGGCAAGAGCCATCCAGATACTTAGGTAATGTCCAGTCCGTTTTCAAATAAATCTTTCAGTTTAAATTGTTCATATCCATACTAGAGTGCTTGAAAGGTGAGCAAGTTTCTTCGTTGATTTAATTTTGTAATACTTGTTCCAAAATCTTTTGAAGACCCCTTAAAACTCATGAATCCCATTATATTCATACTGGGAGGGTATGGTATTTGTAATAATGAGAAATAAAGTCTTTGAAGGTCTAAAAAATGGTGTTGATGAGGAGATTTGGGAGAATTTAAAAAAATAATAGCACCAATAAATGGAGATTTAACTTTGCTCATCGTATAGAAATACAGCAGATCTCAGAGGGAAGCCTTCTACCATCCTCTTTTCCCTTTGTGGACTCCCAATGCCTTGAGCGGACACAAGGTGAGCTGAGCTGTGAAGAATCAGCTCACTCCCAGCCAGGTGTATCAGCTTAGAAAGCTGGGCCAAATCTGTGTCTTCCCAAGTCCATTAAAGGAAATGGGGGGAAAAAGTGTCTTCTCTTCCATGTGGCACAGTCCCAAGCCGGTGATGCCAAACGTGGCTCTCTGCAGAGCCAGATCCAGCCCCTTTGCCTTGTTCCCAGTGTTGGAGAGCATCAGGCAAATTGGCCCAAATGGAGCATTAGAGACAGCTTGGGTCTGTCAGGCTCAAAGCCAGTGCTAATAAGCCTTGTCAAGTGAATTTTAGTACTGCAGAACCATGTGGGACCATCCGTGCTTATCAACCTTGTCCCACTGCCAAAAATGACATGACAAGGACCCCACTGGCTCCGTGAAAAATCTCTTAGGTGAGAGCCTCCCATCATCATCATCATCATCATCATCATCATCATCATCCTGTCTGGGTTGTTCTGCTGAGGGGAGTATCCCTGTCTTCCTTTGCTCCAGATAAGAATTGATTGGCTTTTATATAATCTATTATAGACTATTCTATAGCTTGTCTTCTGCTTAAAATCTACAGGTTTTTTTTTTTCCCCAAACCTCTACATTTTTGTACTGTAGACATTTGTCTAAACAAAAGTCTGTAATTCTGATGATTAGTTCCAGCTGGATGCAGAAAATACTGTGGGTAATAGAGGATGTACTTGTATGGAGCACAGGCTCTGGGACCAAGAATATTTGGAGAGCATCGTGGCATTTGAGTTTTTAAAAAAAAACAACCAGAAAGTGTTGGCATAGATCTTGATAACTGGGTGAAGGACAATAAATCAAGGCCAGCTTCCTCTCCTACACACTTTTGAAAAGAAGACTTAGGTGAAACTTGAGTAGGGCTCTCTTTGCTAATATTGTTTGTTTGCTAATATTGTTTGTTTATAGAAAAACAGAGATATTTTTCCTTTTTTTTTTTTTTTCTTATTTGCTTCTTGTTTAGGGCATGATTTTAGAGTTTAACATGTAGCATCTTGCAGAATGTGGGAGGTTGGTACCTGCTCCCTCCTAAGTACTATAGATTATTCTTACTGATGTGGTTGCCTTTGCAAGTACTGCATGTTACCTCTTGTAAAAGGGTTCATATTGCTTACATTTGTAAAATGATAAACAAACCCCAAAGTGTATGAGTTGTCTATGCTACATTACGTATATATGAATATAGGAAAGCTGAAACGTGTGGAAGGGAAGAGAATTGGGGAATCTGTAGGTGGGTATGCCAGACTTCATCTTCCCATGTCTGGGGAGGTTTTGGGACACCGAAAACAAGAATTTGGAGCAACAGGCATATAGGCTTAATAAACACCACAGCACCTCCTATAAATAGGGGAGGAAATTACTGTGGTTTGCCTGTGGGTTGGTGCTCAGGCTTTAATATTTTTCAGGATCACTTTGTTTCTGTAAGTATCTGTTCTCAAATAGCAAAAGGGAGATTTTTTTTTTTTTTCCATGTGTTGACAGGAAGTTTTTAATCTTTATGATACAGATACCAAGCTGTAGTGGTAAACTAACATCACTCACTCTACTGCTGTCTGTCTTGCAAACAAAGGACCTTGTACTGCTGTGTGGGTCAGAGCTAGCATTTCTTTGCAAGAACTCTAGGGAAGTTGAGATGAAGGCTGTGTTTTTCAGTACAATAACTTAATTTTCAATGAAATCTTACTTCCAATGATGGGAATTTGACTATAATTTTAATATTTGACTGATTTCTTGTGTTCTGATACTGAGCTGTTTTGTAATGTATGTTATACCTGTGGAACAGTTTGTATGGAAGTTCTCCAACCTGGTGGGGTCCTTGGTTTTGAATTGAGCAGTGCTGAGAATATTAACTCAGCTGTTGGAAAAAAGTGTCCACTTCCTTCCTCAGTGTGATCCTTGCCAGCTCCATTTATTATTTTCTTTTACTATTGAAAGAGCATAGATGTTGAAATCTCAATTACTAGTTTGTGTATATGGCATATGTTACCCATATTTCTGTGTTCTTTTTCCCAAGAGCACTTTAATGAATTGATATAATGAATATGAGTGCTGCCATGGTGTGGCCCACACTTAGAGGAGATAGCTGAGTTCACACATTCATGACTTGGTTGGAAGGAATAATAGGAGCTGCAACCATCTGCATCACCTAAGCAGCTCTCTATGTGTGTGTAATACTCACTGAGGGAGCGAGCTGCCATGTTATGTACAAATAACTAAAAATAGCTGCTGTATTTAAAAAAAAAAAGTCTTAGTTGCTCACAGAAAATATTCTTATTTTCTCACAGAAAGTCATTCTGTCTCTGCTCTTTGAGAGCTGTTGCCCGCTTGAAGCTGCTCCTCCAGACATTTTGAGCAGTTTTATACAGCCAGTGTTGTCCAAATGTTGCAATAGCAAGGTGCAATAAATCTGCCAGGCTGTAGCTCCAGCCGCCCTGAGTCCCAAAGCCAAGGAGTGCTCTGCTGCTGGGGCATGTGCTGCTAATTCAGGGGGGCAGCTTTACTGGGAGATCAAAAGCATCATAAGCACGTTTTTTTTCTCTGAGAATTCCTAGCATAGGATTTTTGGAAACATATCTTAGGGGTTAAATATAGCCATGTATTTTCAAGTAATCCAACTCCAAGGCTGAGCAAATGTAGTAAAGGGAACTTTCCCATCTTCTAAGCCTTCCCCCACTTTGCCTATGGAGCTTGTAACTTACCAGGAGCATATGTTTGGAAATTTAATCTGGTTTGATGTTACCATGGTAATAGATGGGTGTCTTCTGGCCCTAACCTGTTGTGCAGTTCCTTAGAGCTGAAGGTCAGCTGAGGGGGAATACATCCCCCAGTGCTGTGCCAGCCTGGCCAGTGACAGGCACCAGCTTAGCTGCTGTGACTGTGCATGGACATGGCCAAATAGCAAGTTCTGGAATGTTGAAAGTATTTTCTTCAGGCTCTTGGGGTTTCTTTTGGTTGTGTATGAACCCATGTTGTGATGTAGACAAGAATGATTTACTACAGAGATGATCTGCCAGGTTGCTTGTACTTATCTGTCCTTCACACTCAGTTTATATGACTCTTGCTCCAAGATAAGGTTGATTTTTCTGTCTCTATTTTTTTTTCCAAATACCCAGACTGTTTTTATGCTGCCATGCTTAACATTTGTGCATGGTAATCAGTGAGACAGGCATGGTTAGATCAGAGGTTTCTGTGCTGCAGCGCTTGCAGTCTAAATAAAACCACAAGCCCCTCAGTGTGCACACACACCTCCCGCCTCCCCCATTATCCTACATAGAAAATAACAGGATACATAAAGCTGGACCAGATCAGGAAAGGCCAATATGTACATCTCCCTGCCATGAGGCATGGTAGTGTCACTAAACATAGATTTCTTTCATTTCTAGAGGGGAAGGCTTCCAGAACTCTTTCTGCATGCAGGGGATGGGTGGTAGGGCAGTGTGTGCCTCCTGTCCTGCCTATTGGATGAGTGTACAGGGTGCCTTTGAAGACATTGCTGCTGACACTCTTATTTCAGTCCTATAATGGATCATCTTCATGGTCCCCCGTGGGCTGCTCTCAATTCTTCACCCTATAGAGTGATGCAAGAATTTGTAAATTGCCTGTCTCTGAAACAGTGTGAGGTTTGATAAAGAGCAACAAAGTAATTTTTATGGAAAAAATGAAATATATGAGCTTCATTATAAAGACAGCTTCTATTTGATCATTTATGTCACAGTTAAATGGAATTACTGCATTTTGAATACCTATGCTTCTGCCCCCTCCCCCATATGGACTAAATACATGAAACAGCAAATGGATTGAAGGGGCCAGGGTCATTCCACGTATGTATGTGGAGATGTCTACAGCTTTCATTTACATATTTACACCTACACCAAAGTCTAGAAGCATCTTTAACCTGATTTTATGCCATGACTATTACTAATGTAAAATTATTACATAAATATACCTGTTATGCAATACGTTGCAAACACACAGCTTCTTCCTATATTTGGGATAAATGGGGAAAACTGGGAAATCATGGATGAGAACCTTTTCTAACTAAGAAAATGTTAGGTTGATTTGAGGACAGATGGAAGTAAAAATTTACTTATTCTCCTTCAGCTTGGTGCTGTAAGAATTAAGGCTGTTTGTATGGAAATTACTTCTCATGCCTGAGTATTTTTCTTTTTACAGGAGATGTAGTGATAAGCTCTTCACTATGGAATAGCTGTGTAAACAGATCATAGCTGTTACAAAGAATTAAACAGTCCAGAGAAATAGAGCTTTTGTCTCTGTGTCTTGTCACAAATCTTTCATTTCCAGCTATTGCTTATACACTGTAACTATGTGATAATGATTATTTTAATTAGCTATTCCATGGAGGTAGTACATATCTAGAGCATTTTATTCTTTTGGGTTTTATGCAGAGCTATTTTTACATATACAAGCAGTATTATTGCACTTGTGCTGAACAGTAATACAGGGGAATTTCAGTAGGAGATGTTATTTAGGATCCAGGTGCAAGGAAGGAGGGGGCAGATATGTGTTGGTGCCACTGGAATAAATAAATCCCTTGGGAACAGGTGAAGCTGTGAGCCCTAGGCCTGCAGACACAAGTATGCCTGTCAGCCCGGCAGGGAGGGAACGCTGTGCCTGGGAATGGGCTGTGGCTGCACCTCCCTTCCCAGGGACCTTTTTTAGAAATGAACAACTGTCAGTGACTGCATTGCAGGAGATTCTTTCTAAACAAGTTTCATTAAATTCTGGATTCCTGCTGCAAATTCAAGTTAATGATACATAGAGCCTTCTGAGCTGATGTTTGAGGACGGAGAGCAGCCAGTGCTTGGTGTGCTGAGTGGTGTTAGCGTCGGTCCTTCCTTTTAAGAATTTGTGCACTCTGAAAAATACTGGTTTATATAGACTGGAAGAATGTTTTAAGAAAAAGTCCACCTTTGCTAGATACTGATGTAAATTTAGATTTAATCATAGAATGATGAAATTAGTTGGGTTGGAAAGGATCAAAGACTACCTAGTTCCAAACCCCTTGGCCATGGGCAGGGACACTTTCCACTACACCAAGTTGTTCCAAACCCTGCCCAGCCTGGCCTTGGGCACTTCCAGGGATGGGGCAGCCACAGCTTCTCTGGGCAGCTTCTGTCCTCTCAGGGAAGAATTTCTTCCTAATGTCTACTCTAAACCTGCTTTCTGTCAGTTTAATGCCATTCTCCCTTCTTCCAATTGCACAGCATGTAACTTACAGTCTGGGATCCCCGGATAGAAAAGGATCTTCCATGAGCAGCTGCGGAAGGTGGAAACAGTGTATCCATGGTGTATCCATGGTGTATCCATGAGAGTCACTCATTATGGGTTAATTGAGCGCAGCCATAGCTTCTCCCCACCTTTTCCACTTTTCAGTTACACATAAACAGAGATTCAGTGCCAAGAAATACAGTTACTGTGGTATGTGCTAAAACCTTGTCAAGAGTTTCATCTGTATCCTAATTTAATGATTCTCCAGAGGCAGGATTCTTTGTTGATACTTGTTTTGCAAAGTTGAGCTTGTTGTTGTTTAATCATAATTTAGAACATCTCAAAATTTCAAATTATTCACAAATTATCCACTTTAACTTTTCAGAGGTCTGATCTGGAAGAGCTAATCAATCTAAAAATATTTCCAGTGATGTTTTTCAAAGAAATTTGGGAAAGTTTCAGTCTTAAATAAATAAACCTAAAAAATACCAATCTGAAAGAAACCTGAATAAAGCAGGAGCATTTCTACAACGCTCCATGTGCCGCTCTTTGAGCAGATCAGCTTTGGCAAACCTTGGGAGTTGCCCTGGATAGCCCGAATCCATTCACAATACAAGCGTGCCCCTTGGATGCTCGTTAGAAATTTTGGCCAGTATGAATCACAGTTTTCTCTGTGGGGCTTACTGCCCTTTTTTCTGTTCACACTGGGCATGTTGGGAGTGAATGTTGAATATTTGTCCCATTGTTTCTGCAGGAAGAGCTGTAAACACAGGATGGCAAAGGTTTTACTGGGGTCAAAGACAAGAAGAAGCACCAGATGAGGCTTAGGCTGGTTCTCCAGCCTTAGACTAGTGCCCAAACTCTCCTTGTCTTTAAAACACCAAAGGCAATTTTAAGAGAAAAGTCATCTCTTCATGTATATTTGAACAGATTTTTGTTTCTGTGGGTAGATCTGCCACAGCCTGGCTTCAGAATATGGGTTAGCTTCCTTTGCCCTTATTTTACATCTTTTATTTTATTTCTAAGGTTGTCCACCAAGTTTTGTCAAAATCCTGAAACTTACTTTTGGGAGACATTTTCATCCAAGTAGTCAGGAGCGGCAGATGAACACTGAGATCAGTGTATTATCAACGTATTATTTGCTTTTTAAAAAGATACAGTTTGAATGGGATAACTACTAATGAAGATTTATTTTAAACAGAGCAATAAGAGTTATTATTTATATCCTCCTGGACAAATGGAATTTGCAGTTCTGCTTGGTATTTTTTATATATAATTATGTTTAGGAAATACAGCAAATGAGATATTATTAGAATGGAGAGCCTTTCCTCCCCCAAAACTCCATGGTTCTAAGAATTGTCAGTGTAATGACTTAAGATTTTAAGGCTCTTTCTAAACTTTAGTATATAAAAATATGAGGGTAAAAAGCCTTATTCAAAAATATAAACAAGGAATAGATTTTGTCCTAAGAAACAGCTTAGGCTATTTCCTTGTTTCTGCACTATATGTGAAGTTTGCTGGAATATTGCATGAAGGTTTGTGAGGCCTTAAAAACTTTCATATGAATTCCATCTTTTTTCTTCTGAAAATTAATATACTACATGTAATTTTGAGCCACAAGTTACATGGAAAGCACTAGTTTCAGTGTAAAAAGTGGGTTTTCTGGATAAGCTCATTAAAACTCCCCATTTATCACTATGGAAGTTGAGAGCAGATGTGCATCACAATGTGAGAAACTTCTGGTTTGTGAGTGAAGGAACCTACAAGTTTAATTCTGATTTTTGTTTGAGTAAAACATCCATATCTATGACAAGGGCAGCCCTGGTTATCCTTTACCTTGTGTCTTTGATTTGGCAGAGTTGGATGGACGGCTTTGGCTGGAGGCAGTTTCCATACTCAGGTTTTTGTCTGATATAGTCAATGTTCAACACATCAGTGCCCACCTGTGGGTCTCTATTTGCAGGCTACAGGACAGGGATATTTTGGGTTTGGTTTTTTTTTATTTGTTTCTAGCATATCCTGTTCTGCTCATACAGGCCAGGGCATGCTTTCTCTCTAGCACTGGCAAGAACAGAAATTGAAATTGCTGCCATATGACAAGTACAAAGACTTGGGTGATGATCTGGTCTTGGACAGTTCTCCAAGTACAACATTTAGCCACTATGCCTTCTGCTCCCATCTTGTCAGGTTATTCATGTTAAGAGGAAGTTTTCAGGTAGCTTTTCCTTCTCTGAGTATGGGAATGGGAGCAATTGCACTTGATATGTCTGAGAAGAAACTTAATTTTACAGGATTGTTGGAGTTTTTTTCCCCATAATCTACTAATTAAAAGAAAGGAGGAGGAAGAGCAGCCCCGGAGGCTGGCAGCCCCTCTGGTGTGGGTCCTTGGTTGGCATTTAGGGACATTTCAGAATAAATACTCATCATATAAGGATGGGACTGATAGCACACGTTGATAGTTGATTACACCTGAAATAGTTCAAATGTGGTGGTCTAAAATTGCAAATTCATTTGATGATTTTGGCTGGGAAGTTTAATAAGGCTCAGTTTTGGATACTCCTGGTAATGTTTCCAAATGAGATAATTACGGCAGATGGCTGTGCTTGGGTTTCCTTCTTTTACAGAGCCTTCCCCTGTTTTGGGTAGGCAGGAAATGAGAGCATCCAGCTGCCATCTTCCCTGGTTCTGCTTCTGCTGTGTTAAACATTGCTGACAAAGCAAATGAAAAATCAGAATTGTCAGCCAAAAAACAATTGTAGCTCACAATGAAATAGAAAATATCCACTCCCCTTTGGCAAATCCAGTCCTTTCACATCTGCTTGAAGGGTTTAATATGTGGACTTGGCAAAAAACAGCCTATAGAGTCTAGGTGATGATTTGCTGCTGAATGCTTTAATTACAAGGAGGCAACTCTACTTTGTGTTGGAAGTCACCAGGATGCAGAGTTACTGGGGTTTTGCTTAGAATCATAGAATGTTTTGGGTTGGAAGGGACTTTAAAGGCTATCTCGTTCCAATTTCTGCCATGGGCAGGGACACCTTGTACTCTCCCAGGTTGCTCCAAGCCCTGTCCTATCTGGCCTTGAATAATTCTAGGGATGGGGCAGGCACAGGTCTGTGCCAGGGCCTCACTACCCTTACAGGGAAGAATTTTTTTTTACCATCTAGCTGAGATCTATCCAGAAATTTTACTTCTTTCCTACACACATCTAAATGGTCTAACTACCATGCTGCTACTTCAGAATAGCTTGCTATCCCCAGCCGTATCTGCACTAGGGGCATCTTTCTCCATAAAACAGTATTTTCATATTATTAATAGTTAATACAGCAGGGGCCAGAGGCAGAATCTTGGAGCTTTTGTGAGTTAAATCCATGACATGTTGCATTGTTGGGAGCTCATCTCTTCAAACAAGCAATGTGGTTTCTGATGCATTAGACTGATTCAGCCAAGGTTCTTGACTCAGGCCAGCAGTTGTCGTGTAGGAAGGACCTGGAATTCTTACTAACACTAAATTTTAATAATTTCAGCTATAGTCCTGCATTCAGTGTTCCACTTTGTTCTTGGATTTTCCCTAATTTCTTCCTGTTTTCCTATTCAAGCTCTATTTTTCCTTCAAAATCAATGAACTCCTCACATTCCTGCCATGCTGCAATGTAATCTTGTTAATATCACAGATACTGTGTAAGTCTTAGCAGAGTCATTTATATCTTTAAGTTTCAGTCTTTTAGTGAATTCCTCGGATGTGCAGTGCTGTACATCCCCACAGGATCTTATGTTAGTTCTTTATTTTCTGAATGTGAAGGGTTTACTTTTGCACATCCCTGTTACTCCCACTTTGTTTCATCACACCTGATGAAATTAGGGTATTTTCCATACCAGTACAGCTCCAAGAGCCCCTGTATCTCACAGCTTTTAGCAGGCATTACCACTGGTGTGGTGATGCAGCCCATCTGACTTTTCATATGGCAATGAGTTCGCTCAGCCTATGGTCCAAATGCAGAACTGTGATAGTCATTCATCAGTCTGAGGATGGGAGTGATTTATCTTAATTCAGTGGGTATAATGCTCAGATAAACTAGGGGGTTGTCCTGTAGGAGAAATTGAATGATTTTAAAGGGGACTCCATGAATCTGAATAGGATGAGATTACGACATCAGCAAAGACTGCTATATAGCACCAAGAATGAGGACATGGATGAGGAACTCACTCCCCAGATGTAAATCTTAATCTCATGCTCACTCTGTCCTAAAAGAGAGTTTATGCAAAGATGAGGGACCTGGGAAAAGAAGCAAGCAGAGCAGGACTGAGAGAGCTGCTGCAGATCTGGAGTGCGAGTGAGATATTGCTTATCTTTAGTCACTAACCTGCTTATTGGGAGAGGAGACATCTACCCACAGCTGTGGAAGTCTGGAAATGTTCTTGGAATGATGCAGCTTGCTAAGTGCAGGTAGTAGAAATGGATTGATCCTTTTATGTGGTGTTTATTCTTGAAAAGGTGAACTTTGGTTTTCCAGCCAAGTCTCAAATCACCTCAATAAAAAGAGCCGTGTTGAAAACTTGAGAAGAGTTATTGAGCACGGAAGAAGGAAATGGGTCAATTGACTGTTGGATCATATTGAACTGTGGGTAAAGGAACCTTTGAACTGCACCCTGCTCCAAGCTTGGAGCTCTGAACAGTACAGGAAATGTATTCTTTGGGTACCTCTCTGGGTTTTGGAGTATATCATTTACTCAAAGTGTACTATATACTTTGTGTACTTCATAGTATATCTCAAAGTATAATGAGGTTGATAAAAGTGTTTCTGATTGTTGAAATCACAGTTCAGCAATGTCAATAACTTACACACACACACCCCCCACACCTTCACATCCCCCCACCCCGTGATGGAAGAAAATGTTTTATTGTTATAGTTATAGACAGTAAATTAATGTACCCTGATAGAAATCCATGTAAGAGGTTTCCTGGCAGCTTCCCTGGTAATTTTTAATTACTTGGAGGTCAGGGAGCTCAGGTCAGGTGCTGGGAGCTCAGGGTCTAAAATGCTACCTTTGCCCTCAGTTGTGTATTTTTTTGACAACAGGCAGGAGCTGACAGGACAGCTGGATTTTTCATGTATCTTTTGATGTCTCCACACTTCACAGAATGAAGGTAGTTATGTGAGACCAAGTGTGGGGCTTGGTGTCTGTATACTTCCTTATCCATACATATCCAGTGGATGCCATGTTGGTTGCAATGTTACAGGAATTAATAAATTAATGTTTGAGATATTTTAATGTTGATACTGTATTTTATCACTATATTTTATCTATTTTATCACCTCCTGATTACTGTGATTAAATAAAAAAAATTGCTCAATGGTATCATCCAAAAGTTTTTTGTGTAACCACATACAAAACATGGTATTTCCTAAAATGTTTCTTCAGCCCCTCAAGGTGTCCAATCGTAAGCTTTTGCATAGAAGTGCTTTGGTCCAGAATGGGGGCTGGCATCTCTCTGCATCTTCTCATTATGACAGCAGAGCTTAAGTGGGAGCTTGACAGGAAATTAGGTGGGAGGCTAGTGCAAGATTCTTATTGTAATATTGAGATAGAGTGGAAAACTTTCCTGACTCATCCACCCTCTCTGGAGTTCACTTTCTTAGGTAGGGTTTGAGTCCAGTCTGTGTATAGCAACTGGAGTTGTTTATAGCAGCTGACAGCCCAACCTGTTGTGCACAAGTCCCTACCTGCTGAAATTGATTTTATCCCATGAAAGTTGTTCCCATTGTCCCATCTCTGCGAGGGGCAGGACATGCCCCTCAGCGAGTGACCAGAGTGTTTCTGACACATGGGGAATGCCGCAAGGGAACCCGTTTCGGATTCTGGCTGGGGTTTCCAGTTACAGCTTTTATATTCAACTCCTGGTGTGGCTGGAAACTTTTGCCAGCTGTCAGCTTCAGAGCAAGTGGCAATCTGCCTTTTCAAGCAAATGGCTTCCATGTTTATTTTTGGTTTCATGTTTGTTATACTTGTTGTAGGTTACAGATCCTGGCACAGAACATCCTTGACCCTCTAGTAAAAAATGGCAGTGATGGCCTGTTGTAGCTGGGGCATGAACTAACCTGCTTCGTGCAAATGCAAATAGCAGAAAGCCCTGACCTGTGGAATAATCAGTTTATAATCAATGGAATAATCCATTTAGGACCTCAGTAACAGAGGGTTTCATGCTATGGTTTCCACATTATGAGCAAAGGCACTTTTTATGGGATGCAAAGACTGAGTGCACTCAAGGATGGCAGTAGATGAAAGTAAATAATCATTACAATGTATTTTCTTTTTGTGTCTCCTTTTTTGTTTTGTTTTCCACATTATGAGCAAAGGCACTTTTTATGGGATGCAAAGACTGAGTGCACTCAAGGATGGCAGTAGATGAAAGTAAATAATCATTACAATGTATTTTCTTTTTGTGTCTCCTTTTTTGTTTTGTTTTGTTTGCTCTTGAACAGATTGAAAACATAGATGCATGCCTGAGTTTCTTGGCTGCTAAGGGGATTAACATCCAGGGGTTGTCAGCAGAAGGTGAGTCCATTGGTTGTTTAAGATTTCATGTCAAATGAGGAACCTGAATTACTACTTGTGATTGCAACTAGAACACAGAGTGTAATGGAAGATTAATAAGGTCAATTTAAACTTCTGACAATCTTTACTTCTTTTTTTCCTCATCTCAGTGTGAAAGGTAGATAAAATACATATCTAATACACAGCTGACTTGTAAAAATAATCAGTGATACCAAATTAGAATTCAGTCACTTCTTTACTGCTTTCTGTTTAAAACCAGAAGATTCTTATCTCAGTTCCATAATTTGCACCTTGATCAGTGTATATTTTACAGATATAAGTGAACTGCTGTCAATTGTTTGCCTTTTGAGAGAAAAATTTATTTCCTTATTCTTTAATTATTCTCTTACCTGAACAACCATCCTGCTTTCTTCTCATTTTAAAGATTTTTCTTGTTACCAAGTGTACAAAACAATCAAATCCAAATGTTTTGAGCCAAAACAAACAAAAAAAAAGACAAATTGACCTCTAATTAATCACTCTGCTTTTGAAGAGCATCAGATTTTTTCTGAAACCAAACTAGGTTTACTCTATTCCTTTATGCCAGTATGTGTGGTACTTGTTGGCTCAGAAGCTGTTTAGTTATTATCTTTTTAAGAGATCAAACCGATTTCTGTCATCCCCAGCACCAGCTTTCACTTGTATTTTCATTTAAACATGCTGGAAAAGCAGTTAGGTTCAGTAGCTAAATATGTTATATGACATCTCCATCAGTGCTTTACAGAACAAATAATTGAATGTGTGGCATCAGGTGAGGCTTCAAAGTTATGTTTAATGACCGAATCTCTTCACAAACTTAGTTTGGAGGAGAAGGCTGCAGCAAAATAGCAGATATTTAGTATGCAGCGTTCTAACCTGAATATACCACAGCTAGTAGTAGAAGAGGAGGCTGGGTGTTAGGTGTATTCTTAGGCTGGATTAGACCAGCAAAAACAAATACTTTCCTCCAAAGAGAAGCTTTACTATGCTCCACCTGAGTACTTCCAGCATTATATGCCTCAGTTGCTCAGTTAAAATCAGAAGGATTCTCATGTCAAGAAAAGAAAGCTAAAACTTCAAACAGCAGAAAGTTTGTTTGCCAGGAAATGATTAAAAAGAAAATACAGCTGAATTGGTTGTAAAAGCCAATTTTGACCTTAGCATGGAAATATTGTAAAAATACATTCACGTTATTTGCCTGTCTTGATAGAAGGTAAAATCTAAGTGAAATAGCAGATCAGTGACAAGAAAACTGCCTGGGTGTACAAAGTTGGCAGTGTGGTGTTGCTCACGCTGGGGAAGGGACAGCATGATTAATGCTCATGGCTCTCCTGCCAAGTCACAAGTCAGGCCCAGCAGGATACATGTTATCCCATGGCTTTGCTGCTTTGGGATTTCACCCTTTCTTTTACACTATCTAGGAACTGGTGTATTAAATCACATAGAAGCTAAGAAGGGACCAGTAATGTTTGATTCCAGCATTTACTGACTCCACCACTAACATTGAAGGAAGAGAATGACAGCTAGAGAAAGGGTGAGGGAATTAATGTATTTTTATAAAATGAGTTAAAAGACTTGAATGCAACAGTGAAGTAAATTTCTCTTTCTAGTTGCTCTGACACTGTGTTGAGGACCGCAGAATAATTTAAAGTGAGGAATGTTGTTACCAAACAAGCCAGTGTTTCTGTGCAAGTTGCCGAGACCTGCTAGGTCAACTGTAAATAACTTTATTTACTTCACTGTCAGATCCCCATCTAGGAGGAAAGAAAAGATTGTGATTACTTCCAAACGGGAATAATCACTGAATTCTCTTGGGTTTATTAAGAGCATGTATTTTTTCAATAGTGCAGCTTCAGTGTGGAGGGAAATTAATGATTCAAAACTGGAATTGGGATGACTCCTAAATATTGAAATAATTTGGGACTGCACGTGTCATATCTGTCCAGTGTTGAACAGTCCTGCTTTGATATGTGCATGCCACTCACACAGAGTGTATTTTTGTGGATTTATGCAGTGGAGATGCTGAGGATCCATAATCACTGGTGATGACCATGCTGTGCTGGAGGCAGGCCCCTTCCCCAGAAACATGCAGGCAAAAAAGCATCCCCTTATCAAAGGTTCTTAAAAATCTAAAATCTCCATCTGTGTTGACTGAAGAAAACTGTGGAGAGCTCTCCAGCTCTTTTCACTTCTCGCTGCAAATTTTTATTGTCCATTCTTTGAACTGTCTTTCCATACCCATGTTTTCAGACTTGTTTTAGACTCCTGGAATTGCAGTTGCCCAATGAAGCTTGCTCTCCTTCACACAGTATCTCCTTGCTGCTGATGTTTTGAAGATTGTGGAGCACATAAATGTGCAGTAGAAACTCAAATTGATGTCAGAGATAAGCAGCTGCACCCCTTCTGGGTAGCAGATGAGCTGGATAATGGTCAGCTGAACACATCATAGAACAGTGGTATAGGGGAAGCAAACAACAGAGATATCCCAGGATGGAAATCTCCAAACAGTAGATTTGTAGGGTTTCCTATGAAAACCAAACTCCAGTTTCCTCTCAAATGTGTGGAGTGTTTGTTTCCAGTGTCCAGGACAGAAACTTTTGGCTCCACATTTAGAAGGGGTGGGTGACATCCTTGTCCTTTTCTAAGTCAATATGATACTGGAGCTGACCATGGACTGGAGAGGGCTTGAAGCAGAAAGCAGTTGAGACTCTGCTGATGTACAGAGTGCAGTGAGGCTGAAGTACTCTTTGAAATACTCCTTTTGTAAGAAGTGCAGGGTAGAACTTCCACAATTACCTCAGGTTTTAAGATGAAAGAAACAGAGGTACCTCTAAAAGTCCAATTTAAAATGTTTTGCTTCAAATCCAGAGGGAAAGAGGCTGCTTTTACTCACTGAAGGTGTTTTTCTTTGGATTATCTTTATTTGGTCAGAAGCAGGTTGCTCTTCTGATAAATACAGCAGAAAAGAGGCAGCCATAGAAAGCAGCAGGTTGTCGGTGGGTTGTTGTTATAATTGCCTCTCACTTCACATGGAAATCACTTTCCAGTTGCATATAGCTTTGCTAAATTTAAACAAGCAGGCCCATGGTCATTTCTTTTTATCTTCTGGCCTGTATTTGTGCAGTTAAGCTTCCCAGTGCCTCTGGATCTGTTTAGTTATGCTTCAACCTGTGATTAAGTGCTACTTTCCTAACAGTTCCCATGAGTAATTTGAGTTCTTTGCTGGAGATAAGGAAATCCTTTTTACTGAGTTCTGTTGTATTTTGTGCTTGTGTTACTTTATTGTCTGCTGCCATCCCTGTCCTCCCAAACTAAACACAGATTATTGGGGAGAACCTGCAGATTAGAGAAGGAGCCTGCCTGGTGCAGTGAGAGAAGGATGGGTTTGTGCATGGCACTGCATGGGAGCAGGATTGGGCTGGGAAAAGGGGAAACAGGCAGGATTAATTGGGACCCTGCTGTTCATGAAGAGACTAAAATTAGCCAAAAAAAACAAAGGAAGACTGAAAATAGCTGCTGAAGGGCCCTGTGAATAATAGTCCTTTAAACAAGGGAATGGGGGCATCAGTGGTGGGAGAGAGCACTGATGGAGGGGCTAGGATGCAGGGAGGGAAACTGAGTCAAGAAGTATGAGAGAAAGGAATATCCTGGGTCTGGGTGATGACCAGGGCCACATAGAGAAGGTCTAATATTCTTTGAGGATGTGGGCATGGGCTGAGACAAATTTAAGAAAGTAAATTATATAAGTGGGTGGGAAGGACAAGTAATTGAAGGGCACGTAGGCAAGGATACCAAAGCTGGAAGCTGTTACACAAAGGGAAACAACAGTTTTAAACTGTGAGCCTCAGATTTGCTGAGTGAAATGTTTAGGATTAGGAGCAGAAGCTTGTTTACACAGCAAAGATGGGCAATGTGAGCAGATATGTGGCTGTGAGCCACATGTCCTTTTCTTCTTTCTCACGTGGCAGCAGTGAGCTTTATTAGTTCAAGTGATCTGCACAACACAGGGCAAAAGTTCAACTGTTTGATGTAGCTTTTTTTATTCACTTTTTAGAATTAGGAAATTAAACATGCTAAATAATTGTCACAGCACATTTAGGTCGTCTGCAAGACAGAATTTGCAGTCTTGCATATTAATTATGATGCAGTAGTTAAGTGTGTGGTCTGAGACACCTCTTCATCTTTGTATTTCTGTTTGCTTTTATGGTTTTGCATTTGATATTGCATAGAAGAACAGGATGACATTTAGGAATTGAAAAGTTTATACAGTCACTGTCACGCTATCTTCAGGTACATTGGATATCCATTCCTTATCAGCTTGTGATAGTATCAAAGCTGGTAATTACCTGTTTGAATAGAGCTACATCACCTAATAACCATATTTTCTAGTGCAAAACTTGCATCAAGTTTTCTTAGTGGAAATGATTAGTCTGATATTCCAGAAATATATGTGAGAGCAGTTTCCTCCTTGTGCAAGTTTAGGGCTGAGAAATCATTCACAGTGTGCTGTCATTAATACAGTTGTTGTGAGGGCTCTATTTTAGGGTTTCTAGCTACTTCAGTTTAAAGCAAAGATTTAAAGGGACTTGCTTTTTAAGCACATTGGCATTAACACAGACTGCAGTGGAAATGTGAGATATTGCTCAGTCACCGCAGGGGAGAAATTAGTTATTTGTCATTGGTGCTCACTGGTAACTAACTGTAATGCCAATTCGATGTGCAGAAAGAAACTTGTCCTAAAGGATATCTCAAAGGAACTCAGTTCAGATGGTGTTCTGGAATGCAGTGGCTGACCCGCTGCGCTGTTGGAGAGAAAACACCCGCTGATGACTGCCAAGTGACTTCTCAACTTTGCCTTACAGAAATCAGGAATGGGAATCTAAAGGCCATCCTGGGCCTCTTCTTCAGCCTGTCTCGGTACAAGCAGCAGCAGCAGCAGCAGCAGCAACCCCACTACCATCCGTTCCAGCAAGCAGGGCCTCCATCCCAGTGCCAGGTGGGGGTCCCTCAGCAGCAGGTGCCAGATCCGCTCCAGGCTTTGTGCCAACAGCCCCCACAAGCTGTGCAGCATCAGTTCAAAGCACAACCAGAAATGCAGTCCAGGTGGGGAAATCTCCTTAAAGTTGCGGGCTTTTTCACTATTTATCTTTTTTTTTTTTTTTCTTTTTTTTTTACTTCTCATTAAAGATCTTAAAAAGCCAAAGAAACTCCTTTCTTTAGTTCTGCTTTAGGTTAAAANTTGCGGCTTTTTTCCTTTTTTTCTTTTTTTTTTTTTTTTCTTTTTTTTTTACTTCTCATTAAAGATCTTAAAAAGCCAAAGAAACTCCTTTCTTTAGTTCTGCTTTAGGTTAAAATGTGTTGGAAATGGAATGCTGGGTAGCAATTGACTTTATGCATTTTTAAGTCAAAACACACGTGTTTAAATACGTTCTCAGTGCTGGAAATCTGCAGCCCAACGGGTGTAACATCCCTGGTGGACCAAGTAACCACAGGATTTAAAAAGGATGTTTTTCTCAGTGTTCCTTTTGCTTCTTTCTACTCACAAAGCATGCACACTGTTTCCCTTAGATAACATACATTTAGGCATATGAAAACCACCTTCAGTTCTCAGACTACAAGAGTTTCAGTCCCACTAAGAAATGGAAGGGTTACCTTCCACTGTGGGGAAGGGTTGCTCTGACAGTGGTAAAAGAAATCGAGCTCTTAATGCCTGGTGGCAATCTAGATCAAATCTAGACTTTTTGGTCAAAAATAATATGCTGCTAGCTTTACATGAAAAATAATTTTCATAGTTGGTGTTTGTTGGCACTCCTAGATCAGAGTATAGATGGATAGAAAGGGATTTTGTTCCTTGAATGTCTTTAATTCTAGGAGTGCTCTGTCCAGGTTGGAATAAAAGCAGTTTCTGAGGCAGTACCACAGTAAATGCATGTGCAGCCTTCTACTGGTGTGACCCTTCAATTGCTAAAACAAGGAGGGTTTAGTGGGGATAAGAAGCCTAATTAAAAGCAGAAATCATATTTGCACAATTACTAAAGTATGAAGGCTTTTTTGCTTTTACACATCTCAAATTGAGGCTAATTTGTGTTAACTCGCGTTGAGGTGATCGCTGGCATATGAAGGATATAAACAGTTTAACTGAAGCCTTCCAAGTGAGACTACTCAGAGGTTATTTGGATTTGGCTTTTATGTCTTTCTTCACAGATTATGCTCATTTGGGTGTAAACAATAGTTTTGTATAATTGAAAAACATAGTGTGACTACAGCATGTATAGGCTTGTAAAGGAAATAATTACTGTAAAATAAAGATATGTTTGAAGAGATTTCTCCAACTTTTCTGTCAAAAACATGCAGAGATGCTGAACACTGTTTTGATATTTTCAGTCCATTTTATAGATTGGGCTGGGTTTCAAATAATTAAAATATATTTATATATCCTAAAGATCTTCAATGTCATGTTTTCTTAGTACTAAAGTCAAATTGCTCAGATTTTATATAATAAAGGATTGAGAAGGAAAAGAGGAGTAGAGTTGGGTGTTGCATGCAGATCTGCATGCTCATTACTCTGTAAAAATTAATTAATTTCAGACTGTAGTAATTTTGACCCAAAGTCATACTTGGCAAGAAGCTTTATATTCCTGTGAAATTCATAAAAAAACCTTTTCTCCCTAAAACCAGTTACTAAGTCCAGTGGCTTTTAAAAAAAAAAAAAAGTTTCTTTGTTCAATGTTCTCTTCCACTTTTTCTTTCCTGTAACAGTGCATCTCCCAGGGACTCATCTCAAAGCAAAATCATCCGATTCACTCTTGGTCAGAAAAGATCTTCTAGGTTAGCATTTCTTCATCTTCTGCAAAGCATGAATAATCCTTTTGCAATATTTCTAGGTGCATGTTTAGGGTTCCTGTTGAAAACAGTTTGTAACTAGGCCTTTACAAATGGCTGAAATGTGAAAGTTTTAGATGGATTTAATTACTTNGTGAAAGTTTAAAGATTTTAGGTAATTTTTAGCATTTTTTTTTTTTTTTTTTTTTTTTTAGCTTTGGAATGCATTTTGGCCCACAAGGAAATAATTTTATTTTCTTGTTCTTAGGAGCTTTTGCTTTTGAGAACAAAACATGGTTCTGGGAGTTCTCACCCCACTGTATTAATTGTATTTTGATCTGCATTATTGAAATCACAGCATCATAGAATGTTTTGGGTTGGAAGTGACCTTAAAGATCACCTAGTTCTATCCCCCCTCTGAGCTGCATCAGGCCAGTGTCTCAGCTAGTAAGGAGAGTATCATCTCCATGATGTGAGCCCCAACAGTACTGTGTGGCTCTGGCTCATCAGAGCTCCTGCTCTCCCCAGTGCTCTCACACTCAGCAGTAATCTCCCTGGAAGTGATTCATAGGTATTTAAGTCCATTTTTTCCCTGGATCCTAGCATGACTTGCATGCCAGCTCATCTGACCATTTCATCTGAGTGATCATAATGGTTGCTGTGGTTAATAATCTGGTTATTAATATTGTTATTTTGCTATTATAATATATTTAGATGTTTGACTAGAATATAGTTTTACATTGGTAAATTATACCATACCATTTTTGCTAAGTTTGTGAACTATAGCTTATGGTCTTTATTCAGTTCATGTAGGTTGTTTTTTTCTGCTGTATAATTTGGATTTATTGCCCACATCTTATTTCTTTTATGGTAACAGTGAATCTCTGCAGAATAATCCCTGTTAAAGGGTTCCACATTTCCTTTTCATGGTCCTCCTTGATGATAACGATAGCTTATATTTGTTTAACAGAGGTGCTGAGGAGTAGTAAAAGAGAGTGTTCTCCAGTCTCAGTACCTTCTCTCTAAATAGTAAGAACCCAGAAGTGTCTCCCTGAACCTGATTTTTTTCCTTAGAGTTCACAGGCACTGCTGTCAAGTATCTTGACCTAGTATCAAAAGCAGGGGCTTAAACCCAGTTAGTTAAACTACAGTGGGGAAAAATAAGTCTAAGAGAAAGAATATCTTCAAGAGTGTTTTTAGCACATAGGTTTTTTATTCTTGGTGTATTTTTATTGGCAGTGACAATACTGACTCAGATGGAAAACTTGTCACTTCTTAAGTGGTCACATGGTTTGAGGAGCTTTGTTTACTTGAAAATGTGACAGCTTTGCAAAATCTTTGTGGATGTGTGTGGGGAGCCTTTTCTTATCCATCAGTACAGGAATATCGTCCCTTCCCTACTACTACTGGAAAACTCCCCTCCCATGCTGGGGCCCTCATGGGCATCCTGGGGTGGGTGTCCCATTCTCAGTGTTTCAAAACTTTGGGCTGAGGTGCTTTGTAGAAAACCTAGCTCATTTCCTGTCAAACAAAATGAACTTTTCATGAACTTACTTGTCTTGGTGACTTTCAAGTTCTCAAAAATTTTAATTTGTCACTGGTTGCCCTCAGCTTCTTCCCCTGTGGTCTCCTCTACAGTGGATGAAGCATCTCTGGGGTTTTCTCATGGATGCCATGCTGTAATGATGAGTATGAACAACTTTTTAGCACCCCCAGTGCTGGAGAAAGCTGGATAATTTGAGAGACTTGTCTAAAAGTCAACCTCAGAACCATGATGTGCTGTGCTGAATCTGTGGTGGTTTGAGCTTGTAAATTAATTTTTGGGTTTGTATTTGAATGATGCCCTCATGTCTTAGATTCTTTTGAGCTTTGAAAGCATGTGCATGCAGCAGATGATATTTTTGCTTTTTCTTCATGTTTCTTTTCATATTTTCTATTTCTTCACTAGTCTTAGGGAAGTCAGTTTATTTAGGAAGCCCAGCCAGATTCCTTCCTGGATTCTCTTCCTTCTCTCAGAGGCACAATGGTGATTTGGTCAGTTGCATCCCCACTCTCTCTGAGAACTGGGACTTCTTCCTTTTACCTTATTATTGACACAAGTTATTTAAATAAGTTTTTGTATTTTATAGAAAGAAGCTTTAAACAGATTCTCTGTGTGAATGTTGGCTTTGGAGTGCTCTGCGATGTGATGCCAGTGGCTTTTCTGATTCTGTCGGACTTTTAAGAGAAGTCTTTCACCTTTCTTTTTGCCTGAAAAGCCTAAAAGCTTGTCTACTTATTCCCGAACAACTACATTTTTTTTCCTAGTTAATCAGTTAAATCTGGTAAATACAGACTATCGTGAGAAAATGCTGGAAGAGACAGATGCCCAGAGGCTTATACCAGCTCACTGATAATGTGGTGACTCTAGGAGAGGGTACTGAAGCTTTGTGTGATTTATATAGGCTCCAGTAATTAACCCAAGTTAAAGTTTTGCTAGGCTTGGCTGCTGAGTTTTGTAGCTGTCAGGACAGGGATGTGATGTGCTTCTCTACAAGGGAAAAGGCAGCCAGGTCCCATCCCATTGTTACTTCTGAAATATGGATAGCCCATATGTGGGCAGCATGTGACAAAGTGTCCGTCAATCTGGTTTAAGAACGGTAGTGCCTCGCTTAGTCTTATCCTTTTGCAAGTGGTATTGCTCCACTGAATGTACCTGCAACTATTTCTGATTCACCAGATTTATGGCAGGTGACTGTTAATTTTGTCTCAGGGCTTTCTTTTTGGTGTAAAACAATTCTCTACAAGATTGTAGCTTGTTTGACATACACTTTTCATCTAAGATGACTCTGTGATTTGTTTTTATGGAAGTGAAAAGACCCTTATTTGTCTATACTTGTGCTGTTGATCCTTTTATTTTCAGCTTCAGCATGGTATCCCATAATTTCTTCCCCAGAGTGGTTTTTACCTGTGTTTAATCATGCTGTAATTCTTCCACCAGACTTCCAGGTCCCACCACGAGGGTGTCTGCTGCGGGCAGCGAGGCCAAAGCTCGTGGTTCCATCAGTGCCAACAACCGACGCAGCCAGAGCTTTAACAACTACGACAAATCTAAGCCTGGACTTCCCCCTCCAACCCCAACAAGCAGCAATGACAAAGGTAAGCACTTAATAACTTGGTTTTTTCTTAATAGGGGCTTCCTTCAGAGGAAGTTGGATTTTCTGTTAATCTCCAGAAGTTGTAAGACTGTGTCAAAGTTGTGTGTTGTAAACATGACATCTACAGTTGAAAAGCCAGCTGTCTCTTCTTGAAAACAATATAGTCCTCCTTTAATATATCTGAAGTTGTGACTTGCTAGCCTGAAGGTAGATCCAAAAAATAACTTTAAAAAATCCTGGCAATGGTGAACCATGATTTTTCATTTTGCTTCAGGCACAGATAAGGGGGAATGAATTAATCATAAAATAAGGCATTTTGATGAGTAGTTTGACAAGAATGAAAAATGACCACTAAAGATTTCTCCAAAGTTTTTATATGATAAGTAGTACCATTTGCTTCCATTTCCGTCACTGTTGTGGAAGATCCTGTAAGATACAAAACTACACAGTTTCAGTCCTAATTTCAAGAACCATCTAGTGTTGTGTTTGAAGGCAGGAGCATGTTTTGTTTTATAGATATTGCAGTGAAATGATGTCTGTGGCAGTGCACCAGAAACACTGAGAGCCATGCTGTGTGTGAAGCTGGGCTTTTTTGAATGCAATTTGCTGACTTTGTGTCCATTCACTAATTTAGCAATCTGACAGCATTCATTAGCGTGCATTCATAGCTCTGAGCTCTGTGGTGCCACTGTAGCAGTGGGGCTGGGGGGCTGTGGCTGGTGAGAGCTGAGCGCATCTCTTCAGTCTGGTACAGTCAAATTGTCAGCGTGGGCTGGCGGCAAATTCCGTGTCCTCAAAGTCGTTCTGCTGACAAAGACGGGCCAGCACTGGGCTTCAGCACAGGCTCCTGGCAGTGACTTGACAGTCACAGCCTTTAGGCTCAAGTCTCCTCACTGGCTGTGCATAAGTTCTAATAACTGTAATGAGCATTTTGCTCCAGGGAAAAACACTGGTCTGGGTCAGTTTGTCTGTGGTTCTTATGCTTGGCTCTTTCCAGGAAACTCTGGTCTTCCTTCTCTAGAAATTGTTGTCCTAGGACTGCATGTCAGTAGATTTTGGAATGTTACCCCTAAAAAGTTATGGTGGCAGTGGAGGATCCTCAGCATCCTTCAGGGACATTCTGAAACACCCTGATCAGATTTTGTATAAGAGAAAAAGAAAATTACTGTCTGTATAATATAATTATTAAAATTATATTACAGATTAATGTATTAGCATAATATGCTAATAATTAAGCAATATTGTACCTTGGTAAATCCACGCTTACTCTTTTAGAAGGTACAATGTAAACAGTGATGATTAACTGTAACATCAGCATATAGTAGTTGTCTCTAAATCTGAATTAGGTCTGGCTTTCAGTTCAAAGAACAAGCTAACAGGTTTTAGTGGGAACAGTAGAAACCTTGTTTTCTTGTGTAGCATTTCTCCAGTCTCTTTCTTTGTTCTTCTTGTGAATATTCATCTGCTTGTAGCCCATAAGCACTGGACTGGGGAGAGGTGGAGTGAGATTTGTCTTGTCCTAAAGCATAGGTTGGTTGGCTGTATGGGCCCTACTTCATGTGGGATGTGTGATGTTATGCTGCATGGAGGTGAGGACTTCCATCTATTTTAGCTCTTCCTCAGTTTACCAAGTTTACTAAATAAGGAAAGTAAAGTACTGATTTTAGTCTTCAAAAAAGAAAAAGAAAGAAAAAAGTCCTCATGCATACAGAGAAGTAACAATAATTTGTCAACTAACTTAAATATCAACTGCTTTTGGACAGTCAGTTCTGGGAACCCTCATTCCTCAGTGTAATTCATCTGAGAAAGATAAACTGGTTGATGAAGGAGTACATGAGATGAGCTGCTTCCTACAAGTATTACAAACAACTAAAGGAAACAAGGCTGGTTTCTAGGCTGACATAAGTTGCATTCACTACTCAGAATTTTGCTCTGATCAAAATTTCCAGTCATAAATTAGGTTCTTAAAAAAGATGGCTTATGTAAAGTTGAACTTGAATTTTTCTTAAATGTATAATCATGACACAAAGTTGGTCTACGTCCATGAGAAACAAAAGCAATTGGTCTGACAAATTTTTGGCTTACTTTGAAGTTAATTGTAACATTGCCAGGTAAAGTTTATTGTCAAACTGCTAAGACAATTGGTTTTCTGACCAATATCCTGTGTTTTGCCTAATCAGATGAGACTTACATGACTGAGCTGTGTGCCAGGCTTGGTAAGTTTTCATCTCTTTACCCAGTACCTGGTCTGCTCTGTATTTTTGAGGAAGGAAATGGGAATGGCATTGATTGGTCACTTTGTGATAGAAGGTGGCCTTCAGTGTTTTATGTTTGAATAGTTTCTTACAAAAAGTAGGTTGTAATTTTTAGCTTTTTTTAACCTGTGACCTTTCCCTCTGAATGCAAATTATCTTGTTAGTCAATTGTCTGTGTCTTGTGGCGATGAAAGTGCATTAATTGAAACTGAATGCATTAGAAAGGAAAAGGACAGCAAATGGAGCATGGAAGAACAGTCAGCTACTGTGAAATAAATAACCTAGATTTTTCAGAAGATTCTCTAAATCAGTTACTGATGAGACCACTGATTTTCTAGAAATCTTGGGGAAAGGATTTGTGTAATATCAAAAATTATTGCATCATTGCAGAAAAATAAGAGATTCTTGGATGGATGCACGTGTTTGATGTGAGATGCACACATGCACTTAGCAAAGGAATGTATAAGGAAATGCAGGTCTCTCTTGCCCACAGCTGACTTTGTGTCCTCAGTATTTTATTTTTTTTTCTCAGTCTCCACAATGCTGGCTGACACCAGCTATGGAGAGGAGATAAGTGTTCTCTAGTAAGGGTCACCTAGATACCTGATTCAGTCCTGTACCTACTTGGAGGTTAGGGCCTGATAGCTTTAACTTGCTTTTTGGAATTAGACTTTCAGTTCATATGCAAAATGCCCCTTTTATAGGGAATTTTACTCAAACTTACAGGAATTTCAGGACCCTCATTCCTCACATCATAAAATGATAACACGGTGTAGTATGGTTTTTTGTTTATTGTCATAGTGATTAGCCATTTATAATTGCAGTTATATTCTAGACAGGGTATTTTTATATGTGTAATAGGTGTTGCAGGCTTTTTTAAAAGAAAAATGCCATTGACATCTTAATTGCATTTTTGTTTTGTGGGGAAGTAAGCCACTCAGGCTTGTGGGTTTTGGGGTTTTTTATGTTATCCTAGTCCCTTCATACAACTGGAGCCTTATAGTTCTCTTCTGAATTGTCATAATTACTTAGTCCATGCCTAGGTAGGAATAGCTTTGGTTTACTTTCTTGTCCTTTAATGTCCTTGAACACCACAGGTCTGCTATGGCATAGAAGGCATCAGACACTTTCCAAGGTCACTTCTGAACTCATCTAAATTATCAAAAACTTTTCTAAGGAATGTAAAGAGGCAAATGAATATTGCATTTCTAGGCCTGTGTGCAGTTATTAGGTAGTAGTTACCTTGAGGGCCCACATTACCATATCCTTCTAATTGTCTAATAAGATCACCTGATAAAATATAGCCAAAACTGGATTTGCATATGCAATTTAGAATATATGAATCTACTTTTTATCCATGACAAGGAGGAGCAGGACTGCATCCTAGGTAGTATCATAAGAATGAAACTTATGGAGAATCTCTTGAGACTTGCTCTGAAAGCAGCCTGCAGTTCTGCAAAATGATGGGAATTTCTGGCTAGCTCTGAACACCTTCAGATATCCACTGTCTTCACTGTTTTTCAGGCACTCAGTTTGCATTTTGCAGTCTCAAAAGTCTGATAGTGTTGCCTGGGAATATTTTGCTTGTTACTTGTGCCAAGTCTATAAAATCAATGAAGTTATGAAGCTGTAGGAGACATCAATTTAATAAGCCACCTCCACCATGTTGATGATGTGATACAGTACTGTTGACAGGCTTACATGCTTTCTTTTAATTTTTTTTTCTTCTACGTTGTTCCTAATATTTTATTTAAAATAATCCTACAGAGGGCAGTAAACATCTGTGGGAAAAATGACACTTTTCCTGTGGATAGAAGTTAGGTAAAATATCAATAGGAAAAAAAGCACTACTAGACTTTGCCCATTTCTGCTTCAGATTAAAGGAAATGTTTATTACTCAGATTTATAAAGAAGGCAGGTTGATGCCAGATTTCTCTTAAATAGATAGTAAAAGAAAGAAAAGAAAAAAAGATAGAAAAAGGAAAAAACCCCAAGAATATATATATAGAGATTCAGGCACTGAGGTGAAATAAATGACTTTTTCAATAGCGGGGGCACACATTCCTTTAGGGGAAATCCTGTCTGAAAGTAGGAATAAAATTCTCCACTATGAGAAGTTTGGAGAAGTTTGTCTAGAGAAGGGGTGAGATTTCACTTGCTGGAGGTATTCAGGACTTGCCTTGACAGGGCCCTGGATAACCTCATCTCAGGCTCTGCTTTCAGCTGAAGATTGTAAGGAATGTCTCCAGAGGGTTCTTGTTGCCACGTTTTGATACCTTTAAATATTATTTCCTTTTAAAATTTTTCTTAAGTTTAAACTACTTAAGTAGGAAGAGATTCTAAGGCATTTTGAAGGACAGCTAAGGAATTTCTTTGCTCTTAACTTCTTAGCTTTGTATTATTAAAATAGGACTGACTATCATTAGTGAAATGTCACCCCCACTCCAGTGGGCAAAGTGGTGTATGGTTACACATGCCACATGTGTGCTAAAAATGTGTGCACTCTATATGTAGGCAGTTATATTTATCAGGTTCAGGAGGGCAGGGCATCAAGTTGAAGGGCATGATTCAAGAGGCCATGGCAGATCTTGTCAGAGCTTTAGCAGGAAAGGCTCTTCAGACTTAAATCAGTATCTTCATGTCAACTTTACTAGGAAATCCATATTTATTTCTCTAAAAGCCCTCTTGTGAAAGAGTAGAAAATCTTAAATCTGGAACTCAGTCATTGGAATTTCTACTCCTGATGATAAAAATGTTTCATATTCAATCCTGTATTGATGTAAAAATACATGACAATACACTGCCATGGCTTGGTTCTGTGTGATACTGTGCCTGTCTTGAACTCAGCATTGCTTAAGGTCATTTAAAAATGGCAGATTGGGATTATGTCAAATCCTCATAATCAATTTTAAAAGGCTGCTTTAGCAATTGAGAGGAAAAACTCTCATCT
Source organism: Notiomystis cincta (assembly GCA_013398075.1). Taxonomy (NCBI): domain Eukaryota; kingdom Metazoa; phylum Chordata; class Aves; order Passeriformes; family Notiomystidae; genus Notiomystis; species Notiomystis cincta. The sequence goes on along the minus strand of VZRX01021576.1, from coordinate 14,021 downwards.
TCATGTGGAACAAGGTGAGAAATGTGCATAAGGAGATCAAAACTCAGAGTTCTTGTGGGTTATGTCTTGAAGGCTAAGATATTCGGTAGTGTTCAAATGGGCTTTTAAACAGGGGGATGCTGATAAAGCAGAAAGAGCTCTGTATAAATAGAGTGTTGGAAAATCTCCTTTGCAGTTTGGTACTTAAAGGGCTAATTTATGTTCTTTGTCTCAAAGAAAGGTTATAAGGTTCCCTTATTACCTGCAAGATACCTGTGGCGACATTTATAGTAATAACAATTCTTCTTTATCTTAATAGTGTGTGTCCATTTCTCAGGAATTTGATATTAGCCCACTTAAGACCACGTATTGTATAGAAGTTTTAAGAATGTGGATGTTTAACCATTGGAAGAGATTAAATCAGACATAATGAGTCAAAATTTAATATTTACCCAGAGCTGGTATTCAGACAGAGGTTCCAGTTTTGGCTCAGAAATTACTGAGCCCTATTATCTTTAAGATCAACGTATATGATCTGGAAAGTTTTCCTGAATGAAAAATCTTTCATTTAAGCACATTAAAATGGAGGACAAGTTCTCTTTTGTAGCTTTATGTAAAATGAGATGAAATACTTGACATTCTGAATGATTGGATTTGGCTCCTTTACCAAGTACAGGGTAGTCAAGTGGCATTGCGCAAACTTCCTTGCTGGAAATGTTCCATTTAACCTCATGCAGTTTTCCCACTCCAAATAAATTAATAATTATAAAGAGAGACAAAACCCAGACTTTTGCCTTTGTGCCCAGTAATAGAACTGAAAAAACCAAAAATGGTGAAAAAAGAGTTCTGAGACTTATAAAGCCCAATAGAAATTTGTCTTAGAGCATTTAAAATTTTTTTCTACCCATTTATAGTAGCATTCAGCCTGAATGGGCAAGAGAAGGCTTTTTAAGGCTTCAGGTGCAGGGATAGTTACCAGGACAGTTGCAGCAGGGAGCTGGGATGTTGGATGCAATTCCTGTGGCATGGAGCCAGCTGACCTAGTGCTGACAAAAGGTCACTGGGATGGCTGAACAGACTCTTTTTACAAAGGGCAGCTTGTGACAGGACGTAGGGGAATGACTTTAAACTCACAGAGAGTGCATTTAGATTAGATTCTAGGAAGAAATTTTTTATTGTGAGGGTGGTGAGATACTGACAACAGGATTTCCTGTGGCTCCCTCATCTCTGGAAGTGTTCAAGGCCCGGCTGAATAGGGCTTGGAGCAACCTGGGATAGAGGAAGATGTCCCTGCCCATGGCAGGGAGGTTGGAAGTGGATGAGCTTTCAGGTCCTTTCTAACCCAAACCATTCTACTGTTCTGTGATTCTGGTATTACATAAGACTTGTTACTATAAGTCTTACATTTTGAATTACACCTTTTACTAATCAAAGACTGACTAGTCCTGAAGTGTTCAGGTGCTTGGTGTCTTGTAGAAAAGAGAGTTCATACAAACCCCCAAAGTTAGTTTTTACTGTGCTCCCTGTTGAGCGAATCACTGCATGATCCAGTGGCACACAAATAGGACATAACTGTGAAATACTAGGGACATAAATGTGAAATTCTAAGGACATAAATGTGAAATACTAAGCCTGGTGTCGCAACTGATGTTCTCTATAGGCTAAGAATTTCCAGCTGAGGACGCTCTTGCAGTAAAGTTGATACTGAAAAGGCAGTGATCCTTTTGGTACCAACTGCCAGGTCATCACTGAACCTGTTTGTAGCTGTGCCAGTGGATTGGTGCTGGGCCCAGCTCTGTGAGGCTGCTGGGAAGGCTGGGGGAGGGATGGAGTGAGGAAAATTTTAGAAACCATGACCGGCAGAAAGACCTTAACAATTCACTTGGGACTAGCAAAAATAAGTAGAGTTCCTGAGATGGAAAGATCCCTGTGCTTATGGATGAAAAATATATGGATGACAGAAAGCTAGGAAGTGATCTTACAGAATGAAACAGTTGCAACAGATAACAGTAAGTTAAATAATATCTATTTATTTATTTATTTATTTATTTATTTATTTATTTATTTATTTGAAAATTTTAAGTAGCTATAACTTTCTTCGTGACTGAAAATTGTGTTCTTACAGGCTTAGAAAAAATTTCCTTTCTTTGGCTTTTTAAAACAGTTACTTTCATTCCCGTTCTATATTAATTTTTGGCTTAGTATTATTTTTAGATTTCTCTTTCTCTAGAAATTAATCTAATAATTTCTTAAGAAATTAATCTAGTGTTAAATGAACCTAACATTTACTTTTGAAATAGTGACTTGATAAGACTGTGCAAAATTCACTAAGATAAAAAGGATTGCAAAAGTGGAAAAGATTTTATATTTTTAAAGAGGCATAAGTCCATAAAATATGAAACTAGTTTGCCCACACTTTCAAATTTTCACTCGGAAATAAATGTGATTGTCTCAACAGTATAAGAATATGCTAATTTCTTAAATTTCAGCTGTCCCACCACGTCAAACTGTACCAGTGTTTCATTTAGGTCAGACATGAAGCAAACATCATATTCTGCCTAGTGTTTAGGATGCTGCCTCTGTGCTCCTCTGTGCTGGCATTCAAGAGATGCTCTGGTTTTACTGACCAAGGGTTTTCCCTGTAAGCCAGCCAGATATAAAACAAATAGAATTTGTCTCCATAAATCCATTACCAGAGTAGTGAGTGTTTTCTATTTTTCTGCTGTGTGCACTACTGAAAGCAGATGCTGAAATATCCAGTTTCCTAAATAAAATATACATTGAAGGTATTTACCAAATGCTCAGGGTGATTTATTTGCCTTGAATACAGTGCAGTGATTGTGAATTTGATGTCACAGAAGTAAAAACAAAAACACAGAGAGAAAGGAAGGACCATAAGGTAATCTGAGAGATATGCTGAGGAACCTGGTACTTTCTTTTGTTGAGTCATAACTTTGCAGTGCAGATACAGCTTCTGTATCTTTAACTCGGTTTAAATAATTGTGTTTAAAATGTTATCAAGTTTGCAGCTTACACTATATATTTGTAGAATTCTATTTCTAAATAACGTGGAGAGTCTGTGCTCCAACTCTGAAGGAAAATCAACTGTACACCTGAGAGATGTTCACAGGTCTGTTCTGAAATGTCTCATTACAGGGACTTGACCATCTCTCATACTGTATCCCTTCCAGTGTCCATTCAGTCTTAAAAGTAGCTGTTAAAAATATACGTATAAAGCCATTCCATGTGGCTGAAAATAAGGTTTACTTTTGCTCTCCCTTGATCTCTGTCCTGTTTATAACAGTCTTCATGTATTTGAAGGCTTAAAATGTCTTCTTCAGCCTTTTCTCTTCTAGACTAAGCAATCTCTACAACTCTGTCCTTTTTCCTATGGGTTCCTTGTGATAAATCTCTTTAATGTGATAAATCTCTTCTATGTCTTAATAGTCTCTACCAGCCCCTTTCCAGTCTTTGCATCTCTTTTAGAGGGCTGCTGGATTTGGACACAGCACTCCACCTGATGCCTTACTTTGTTGCTGAGCAGCATAGAGTAAAGTTCTTTGTCTTCTGTTCTCTGATTCTACAAACTCTGATTCCATATATGATACTCCTAAAGAATTTATGAATTATGTTTGTTTTGCCTTTGTGCCACATTATGAAGTGTGCAGCTGCATTCTGCTGCACCTTCTTTTGCTTCAGTGCAGTTGCATAGCTGATGCTTTGACCTTTTAAATTTAGGCATTCATTTTCTCCTTTCTCAGCATACACCTCTTCAGTCAACCTCAATGAATGAAATCTTACTGAGTCAAGGTTATTTCTCCAATTTACCAAATGTATTAATGCAGAGAAATTCCCCAGACATAAGGCTCATGCCTTGTGTCAGAAGGTGACCCTTATGAGAGTCATTAGTGTCAAACAAAGTACTCATCTTTGGCCAGCTGAGATATACTTATGTCCTGGGGTATTGTTTGCACCCTTTCACTTTTCTAATCAAACATGCTTTTGAAAGATTGGCTCATCTTAGTAAATCCTCAGTGACATATTTATGTTGGCTGTGTGCCCAGGCTGTGGCCTTAAAGACTTTCAGGAAATAGCAAGCAGCATGGCATGTTTATAGGACAAGATATGAGTATTCAGTGAATCATATTTGTGCTTAATTTTACAACTGTTCAGCTGGCTGAATCTGGCATTTAAAAATATGTCCTCTTCTACCTAGACAAAGCCTGGTTGAAGGCTTAATCATGACTGAAGCGGAGCTTTACAAGACCACAGGACTTTAAACACAGTTGGTATAAACTTTAGAAATACATAAAACAAGCCAAAATGTATTAAAATAAAGTTTTAGGAAAAAAAACCCCAAACCCTAAACATATTAACTAGTGACATGTTCTTACCAGTGCAGTTCATGAGGATAAAAATCCTGAGCTTTGAAGTAAAATTTACCCTTGAGAGGCAGCTTCTTGCCCAGTATACATCTGCATGGCTTGTTGGAGGTGGTGGGACCACGTTAATTTATACCAGCTGAAGAGCTGGTCCAGCATTTCATGGCTTTTGTTTCCTTTAAAAATAAATATTTACAATTTCTCATAAACTTATTTCTGGGTGAAGTGTGCCAGAAAAACAGCCATGTTCACTCTTAAGTCATGGGAAAGCAAAGAGCAGTGGTGCTACATCCTAGACTTCCCCAAGTGCCAGCATGTTTCTACCACATGTGTAGAAGCCCCTTCTCCTTGGGAAGGAGCATCATTCAGCCTCCCTGGGCCCTTCCATTTGTGGCTTCTCTGCTGAGCCTTTTGCCTATTCCTTGTCCATAACCAAATATATCTGAAGAATCTGTGATGGCACCAGAGAACTGAAAGGAAGAAGACCCCACCATACATTGTAGTATGTGTCTGTCAGTTGGTTTTGATATAAATGGACAATATTTCCTAACTGCAATTCTCAGACCACTGGTTTTCATAGTGCCTATTTCATATAGCCTCCAGGAGAGATGTCAGACCGAGGCTGCTAACTGTACATATTGTCCACTCCAACTAAGTGTAAAATCTAATGAAAGACTTCATAACAGCTTCCTGCCTGGAATTCATTAATGCTTTTGGATAAGTCTGTTATGAGAAGTTTTGTGGAATTAGATTGCACAAAAAATGAGAAGGAAATTAAGAATGAACAAGAATGGTATTTGTCTAGTATTAAATGGAGAGTGCAACTTGTTTTGAATGGCATAGTAAGCTTGGTTTCACTATTTTTGTGATCATCTAACTGGTATGTGGTCCAACCTTTCTTAGGTTTTCATATCAACAGCATTTTGAATTTTACATTAATTAAACAAAAGCAACAAGGAATTAAAATGTCTTAGTTGGTTATGGTGAGACAATGAGAAAAGGGGCTGCCTGTGCTCCATTTTTATTTCCCCTCACCTCAGCAAAAATGCTGAGTCTTGACTAAGTGAACCAGCCAATGGCAGAACTGTTGTTCCATGTGCTGGAGCTCTGTGTGAATGGACACAGCTTTAAAAAAGCAGAGTTTCTGACATATCCACAGGCTTTGGTGAGGGTTTTCAGGGATAGAACACATTCCTGTGAATGCATGGAACTGCTGATGAAGTTACAGAGTTTACAGCACTGGGATTGAAGATGTAGATATGACGGAGGGGAAGAAAAGTATCATGGAGTAAAGGTAATTTTTGTTTTGTAAAGTAAATTTAATCACAATTAAAGGGAAAATCAGTGGGCAAAAGTCAAAAGGAAACAATTCTGCTCAGTTAGAAAGAGTCCTGAGCAACCTGGTCTGATGTAAGGCATCCCTGCCTGTGGGAGGGAGATCTTTAAGGTGTCTTCCAACTATGGTTCCACCTGTGATTCCAAGGTTATATCCTCAGCAAAGCAAAATATTCCCTGTGCAGGCTTTTCTCAGGTTATACAGAATTTCCTTATTTGGCAACCTCTGCTTAAAAAAAATAATTTTTGTTGGTTTTTTTTGTGGGCCAGAATAGAAGAGAGAACAGAAAACTTCAGCCATCCTGTGGGTGGACGCCATGCCCACATCCATCAGGTAGCTCAGACAGTCCCTTCCTACGAGCTGTAGTTGTCCCCAGTCACCAGCGTTACAATTGAAATGGAAATTTCTGTGGGCCAATAGCCTCATACTTATTTTGAGGAGGGACTGTGTGCCAGGTCACTCACTCTCTTTGGGAATGTTCTGCTCTACCTGCTTGTGGTTTGGATTATGGAAAGATTGGGATTTTTATAGTCGGCTCCTGGCAGGAATGCAGACATTTCCATACTTTCAGCGTTTGATAAATGGTCATTGAAGAAGAGAACAGCTCAGCTAAAAAGTTCTTTTCTATAGGACTTTATGTGTAGTGCTTTGAAGGAGAGTCTTCTGGTGAGTGGATGAGAAGGGTCAAGATTCACCATTTAATCTTCTAGATGGGAAATGATGAAACTGCCACAGTGGTTTCTGCAGTTCTGACACTGTAATGTCGTAGAGCAGAGCTGCTTTTATTTCCTAAATTAGAATCTGGTTGTGGATTTTCTTTTAAATCTGTTATCTAATCTATAGGCTAGACTTAAAGATACTTCTCTTCATAAGAACTTGTTTTTTCCCATAGCTGTGAAATAGAAAATAACAGTTTGTTCATTTGAAAATGGGTAAAAATGCTGTTAAGTTCTTGACCCTCCTAAGGAGAGTAACTATGAGAACATCCTTTGTGTGTTGCCTTTTCAGGCTTATAATGATGGCTTTTGAAAGTTTTCGTTACAGCAAATCAAAGTCCGCTTATTAGAGTGAACACGACAAATGATGGGAAATTGCATATATTTTCTCCTGACCTTATTATAACATAAGCTCTCAAAGATTTCTGTGGAAGAATTAAATCATAAGCTTTCAAATTGTTTTTCTTTCTTCTTCACAAACGGGTGGGTTTGCAGATGCAGTTCAGTCTTTGCAGGAGCAGCTGAAATCAGATTTACCCATGCTACAGTGTGTATTGGCATTGGAACTGGACCACCAACATCTTTTTTAGCAGGAATGCTAGCAACAAAATAGATTTCAGGCCAAGATTTGACTTTGAAAAGAGGAAAGTGATCATTATTTATTGTAGACTGTAGCGTGGGTTTGAAAACATTTCTTTTGTAGTCAGTTTTAGTCAATGCAGGTTGCTGAAGAAAGAAAATACCTCTCACAAAGGAGCACATGGGAAATAATAAGCTTATTAATTGAATGCATGAAACCTGCTCCTCTTTTCATGAAAGAAGGGTCTATGCTATGCTGAATAAAACTTTCCCCTTTGCATGCTGATGTGTTCTCCACAAATTGATGTTGCTGCTTCATTAGGAAACCTAGCATTTGAAGCTGCATTCTGGCAGCAGAACTCCTTTTGCTTACCAAACTTGGCCAGAGGAGTAAAAGAACCAGCACTTGTTTGTAAGGAAGAAATGGAGAATCAGATAAAATGAAGTTTTCTTAAGCTGAAGCAATTTTTCATGAGAGTGTTTTAGGGTGAACCTTTTATATAATTCTTGCAGTAACTGTGCATGATGCAATGTAACAAATCACTTGAGGATGTTCAGTTTCCGGTTTCACTGCATTTGACCCAAGTACAAATCAAAATTTACTGTAGTTGTGTAAGAAAGTACCTTCTTTCCTTTTCCAATGTATTGCTGGTTAACTGTATACTTTGTGAATATTTTTCATTCATTTCAGGTGTGTACCATCCAGTATTCACAGAATTCACTTTGTGGAAAATTTAAGTAGACACTCTGAAAATTGCATTACTCTTGCAATATATTCTGTTTTTTTTAATGTTACAGTCATAGTATTGTCCTAATTCTTGTTTCTCCGACATGTCCTTCAAATGGAGCTCCTCCTATGCCACTGGCAACGGAAGCAAAATTCACTTCCGGACAGGAGAGTGAGTGTATGCGGGGGCGTTGAGACAAAGAGAATGTTGTGTTTGTAAACAAATAAATTGAAAAAAGCATATTTTAGTCAGTGACCAAACAGAATAAATAAATAAATAAATAGATTTCCTGAAAAAGTTAAAAAAAGGAAAAAATAGGAAGTTCTGGATTTTGCTAGGAAATAAATTCTGGGCAATGCTTTGCGATTTGGCAAACAAGCCATTTCACTTGATCCAAGCCAAGAATTTTTCCCCAGAGGTTTGTGAACTGGAGCACTCTCATCTGGGTTGTTAGGATGAGGTCCCAAATCAACTAACCCCTTCCAATCACTTCCAGAAGAATGCTGTAGCGCTGTTCAGAGCCCTGTTTTCATGCGGTGGCTTCTGCTGCTGTGCAATAGTGTCTGAGACAGGGTCAGACTTCTCAGCCTGGTTATGGACCTGGGTCTCAGGTCCCTCTTGTCTCAGGTGAGTGACTATGTAGGCTCTGACTACTGGGGAATGCAGGCTGGCTCTTTGTTTGTCCCATACACATGTTGCCTGTATTGTTCTCAAACTGTTGTGAAGAACCTGTTTGAGAAGGCAGATTTCTTTTCTAAATCTGCTCAGCTATTTGCATGTTCAGAGCTTGAGCTGAGTTGTTGTGCCTGCGTATGTTGTACTGACAGGGTGTACAAGCAGCTTTTCTACTTTATAGGTACAGCCCTTACTGGTCATTTTCATTTTGTCACCCTTCTATTGCCTCAGTCCTGTTTTTCTGAGCAGGTGTTTTTCTGAGCTCATATTGATCAGTACATTCAGTCCATCTCTGGACCTGGTTGTAAATCCATCCTAGGCATCCTTATGAATCCAAGACTGGTCTGATGATTTCTGGGCATAGCCGTGCTTGGTGCTGAGATTTGTTTAGCATGATGAGGCCAGAAGACATGTGGATTAGGAATTTAGTGTTGAAAGTACTGTCCATCTCCAGTTCCTATAACAATATCTCAATTTTGAGACGGGCTATTACTATTTTTAAAAATAATCTATACAAATTAACTGTACAGTATGCACAATTGGGATTTTCATGAAGCTTTCACTCCACTGCTGGACATTTTCCATGGAAGGCAGACTGAGACAAAGGCTTGCTTGTTCCGGGTGTGCAAAAGGAGCCTGGTGCAGTGTGGGGGTGGGAAATGGACTGTGATGAGCAGGAGGACTTCAGGAAATGAAAACAAAAACAAAGCAGAGGTGTATGATAAGAGGCGTGAAGAGCAGTGGTGGAGCTTTTGAAAGCAGAGGGAGGAGCACTGCTGGCAGCCTGTCCTCTCTGTGTCTGTGTCAGGGTCTGTGTTAGGTCACTGCTGCTGGTTGCACTGAGAGTCACTGTGACTCCTTCCATAGTGGTGGAACCCCTGGAAGCGCTCAAACAAACGTGTAGGTGTGGTGCTTAGGGATATGGTTAAGTGGCGGGCTTGGCAGTCCAGTGTTAATGGTTGGACTTGATCTGGTTTGTCTTTTCCAGCCTTAATGATTCTGTGATTCCTATGCCATTATTTCTTTGGTCCTCCTTAACACATTGAGTAGAAGTCAGCAGGCTTGAGCAGAGCAGAAGAGACCAGGTGGCATGATTGTTTGGTGTATTTGGTGGCTTGATTTTCATTTTGTACTAAAGTAAAACAGGAGTAATGCCCTGGAAGTCAGGAGGCTGGCACAAGCTTAAAAGCAGCGTGATTCCTGTCTGTGTCTGTAATCCAGCTCCTGATTCATTCCAGCTCCATGTGGGTTCTTTGCCATAGGAAAAGGACTAGCAAAACCGGCCAGTATAATAGTTACTGGTTAAGAGTCCTGGAAACCTTGTGACTTCAGTAATATTTTTAAAAGTATCATTAGTTCCTGCTGTTCCATTTTGTCCATAACCATGTGAAATGGCTGAGTTTATTATTAAGAAGTCTCTAATACTCTTAGAAACCCAATTCTGTGTTAAGTCAGGAAGATGTATGTGACTTAAATCTTCAGTAGATCTGGTTTGGATCAGAGGAGGGAGGTTAGCAGAGTGGTATCTTCACTGAGCAACTGAAAATGAAGTAAAACAGTCCCTGTGTGACTGCAGCAGCTCGTGATTTACAGGGCTGGATTCACAGGGCTGCTCCTGCTGCCGAGAATGCACGCTCTCCACTGCTGTTGATTTTTGAATTAAAAAAATGCAGCTCTGTACACAGTTTACTTTCATGCTAGAGGGCAGGGAAATATAGGTAAGAGCCGTTAATCCCCAGCAGGCTGCTGGGCAGGCGAACAGACACAGATGACAAAATTTAATTGGAAACATGAGCAGTTTAATAGAAAACATATTTGTGATAATTGAGAGAGTAACATCTCCAAAAGGGAAGCTCTGCAAAGAGAAATGTATTCAGAGGAGAAGGGGCCACTGCTAGGTGAGTGTGATTTTCAAGCTCTCTTTAAGCTCGGAACTAATTTCTTAACAAGAACAAATAACAATATTAGGAGGAACTAACTAAATAAAAGATTTATTTTCTTTGCTGGGGGGAGGGGGGGAGAGGGCTGTACAGTTACTGCCACAAGTTTCTCTTACAGCTGGATTAGGATATGTTGTAATACTTAATTTAGGTTCTTTGCAAAGGCATAAAATTGGATTTGTTTTTGTTCATGGAGTTTTCTTCTACCTTTGCATGTGAAGATCTCACTACCCCCACACCCAGTAACTGAAAGGATTTTAGTTTTACTTTTTTCCTTACGCCTGCATTTTTTATATGTTTGAGGTTTTTCTAAGAATCAAACTTGGACAGCAACTATTTTGCCAAAAGCAGAGAGAACCCTTAGTTATAAGATAGTGCTGTGTTTTTGCTAATGAAAAAGTATTGTGGACTTAATAAGGGAGAGCACATTGCAGAACACATTTTGGTTTGAATTGGAAGAAATTTCTTTTTCTTCCTTCTTTTTCTTGAAACAGCAAGTAAATGTAAATTATACAGTAGGAGCTCATTATTGTTCTGCTGAATAGGAAAAGAAAACTAGCTTTTATTTTCTCTAAATTACACTGATGTTGAAAATACTGATGTGTCTTTTTAAAGTTATCAGTGTGAAATTCTTGATGTTTCATTACAGAAAGTATCTCATAGTAACTCTTAAGACCAGGTACTACTGTGTTGGTTTTTTGTGTTGTTTTCTGTATTTTTTTTCCAGAGCCTGCAGACAGCACAGCCTCGCAGCCCACAGGAATGAATGAAAATGTCTCATCCTCAGCTCAAAGCTGCAGCACTGCTGTTTCTTGCAGTAACTCCTCAGCCATCCCTCAGCCCAGCTCTGCTATTAAACCTTGGCGCAGCAAGTCCCTCAGTGCCAAGCACACAGCGACGTCTTCCATGTTATCCGTGAAGCAGCCAGCAGTGGAGCCTCAAAAGCCACCCTCGGAAATCGCCAAAGCAGCTCCCAACGGTCAGAAATCCATGCTGGAAAAACTAAAACTCTTCAACAGCAAAGGGGGTTCCAAAGCAGGAGGGACAACGCTGGAGTGTCCAGGATCTCGGGACAACAGCTGTGAAAAGCTGGAGACGCTTCTCAGCTTTGAGGAGAGCGATGAAATCGATGCCACCAATCAAAATGTGAACAACCCGGGATCGATGTCCAGCAGCCCCAAAATTGCACTCAAGGGAATTGCACAAAGGACTTTCAGCCGTGCACTGACTAATAAGAAAAATTCTCCAAAAGGTAATGAGAAGGAGAAAGAGAAACAAAAAGAGAAAGAAAAGGATAAAAGTAAAGACATTATGAAGAGAACATCCATCACTGAGAAGCTGGACCTGAAGGAGGAACCTAAAGAAGAACAGACAGCACTGACAACAACAGAGATGCCAAAAAAGTCCTCCAAGATCACAAGCTTTATCCCTAAAGGAGGGAAGCTGAACAGTGCCAAGAAGGAGGCCTCTGCCTCTTCGCACAGTGGAATACCAAAACCAGGAATGAAAAACACCACAGGGAAATCCTCAAGTGCCCCCATTCCTGCAAAGGAAGGTGAGAGGAGCCGTAGTGGGAAAGCTGGCTCTGGGTTCTCGCATCAGAAGTCCCAGCTGGACAGCCATCATTCCAGCTCCTCCTCCAGCCTGGCTTCCTCTGAGGGGAAGGGCGTCGGGGGCCTCAACAGCAGCAGCAGCAGCCAGGCCATGACCGGGCCCACGGCCACTCCTCACACCACGGGGAGCAGCACCATGAGTGTGCAGCTACCTCATCCCCAGCAGCAATACAACCATCCCAACACCGCCACTGTCGCACCCTTCATGTACAGGTATGGGACACACCTCAGGGGCTCTGGGGAATGAGGTGCCCACAAGGGTCATTCTGGATACTTTTTCAGGGGGATGAAGCAGCAAAGGTAAATGCTACATCAAGGAGAAGTTTCTTGCTTTAAGAGAATAGGCAATTTATGCATTTTCACAAAAACTGATGGTGAAGGCTGTCAGACTGAGGTGTATGATAAGTTGTGATAGACAGGAGGGGAAATAATGGTTGTATCTGACCCCACTAGCAGGAAAGATGAAAATCTGAACACCTCCTTGACCTTCCAAAAGAAAGAACATGTATTGAGTTTGTTTTGTGCACCATAGCTTTGAAAGTTGTAACAATGCCAAGGCACTCTTGGGGTCTTCATTGTGGCTGACAGTGGTGGAACTGCCTTACTATAAGCAGGAATTGGAAATTTAAAAAAAAAAAACCCTTGCATTTAGGTAAGGCTAGACAACAACCCTGAGACAAGCAGAAGAGCAGCCAAATGATGTTACAGGTAGCCTCTGTTTCTAGTCTATTTTCTGTTTGAAGCACCTTCTGTTTGACAGGAGCAGTAGAGGATAAATAGGGGAAGTGTAACAAGAGGAAAATCAGTAACAGAGATTCTTAAGGACACAGAATGACTAGGAAACAAATTTCTCAGAGGGTCGAATTTTTGGTTTGGATAGCCATCTCTTGGGTTTTTTTTGACACTGCTTAGCTCTTTCATAGTAAGGGGATGCAAGTTGTTGCTCTATCTTCATCTTCTTGCTGCTCGTGATCTGAAAGATCTTTCTCATCTCCTACCCTTTGTTAAGATATGTCCTTTCTAGGCTAAGGTGTCCTAGCCTCTTCAGTTTTTATTTGTGGGGATTCTGTTCATGATCTTTGGTCATCTTTATGCCCTGTACCATAGGTTTTTCAGCTCTACTGTACACATTTTTGCCTTGGATCTCTTGGCAGATTTAGCATAAGAATGGTTGGCCACATTTTTTAAACAAGAGTGAATGTCAGTGGAATGAAGCTGGAGGAGAGGGATGCCAAAGACCTGTGTAGGAACGCAGAATGGGAAGAGCAATCCTTGAGTCTTCTGGTCCCTTTGAGAATTCTCCCTGTGTATATGGAATTAAATGCCAGGGGACCTGGGAAGCAGAAATTTTTGGAGATGGGTTATTAAGTTTTTCACTGCAATGTACTCTCATTGTTGGTATTGATCTTAGTCTGAACACAGAAATCAGCATCTAAAGTGTAAAAGCAGATGCAATCCGTACATTTCCTATAATCTAAACGTACTGATAAACTCTACACAGTATTCATTTGACCTTTTACCAAAACCAGGAATGAAACTACCTGTTGGCAACTAGAAAACTGAAGAACAGTGTTTTCTTTTCAGCATTGGAGGGAAAAAGGCCAAAATCTGTAGTTAGGTTAGCTTTAAGAGGAAAGGAAAAAGTCAGATCATATTGGTTTGCAAGGCACACATAACACATTATTATATTTACTGTCCAGACATTATTTGAATTTGCAAAATGCACTTGTTAATGCATTGCAGTAGAAAGCTCAGGTTTTTTCCTGACATCAGTTAAGGTTACTTTAATCTAGACTTTTCAGCTGCCTGTAGATTTTTTGTTTAGATTTAATGTTTTATTTTAAAGCAAATTACCTATGAAATTGTTCTGCATTTTGTATAAGGTTGTCACAGGCAGAATGGGAGCTTCAGACAAAGTTTATTAGAGAAACCCTCCAGTTGAGTGGGAGGTGCAGAAAGGACCCCCTTGCTTTCTGATCTCCTTTTCAGAGAGTTCTTGATTCCATTGGATCCAGGCTTAGCACCAGACTTTGTCAACTTTGTTCATGTCTAAAGGATTATATAGGTGTAATT